>CM049805.1:1728993-1826493 GCA_027422405.1 Ptychobarbus kaznakovi | reverse complement strand
TCCATGCTGCGGAACTCAACAATAACATTAAGTACGGATTTTACCTGTGGCCTCAACTTAAAAAAAATCGAATAAAAAACTGAAAATAAAATTAAATGAAAAAAGACAAATAAATAGCGATTTTTATGAAGAAATATGAATTTGAATTCTAACAAAAAAAATATAATTATGGCTATAAATCAATAAACCCTTGGACATTATAACATTTTTTTATGTTTTTCAGCCCAGTCTAACTGATGCTTCTCTGATTATCTCAAACAATTTTTACAATTTCGCACTCAACTTTGTAGCCTGCTAACTATGAAAGATTTAAAAAAGCTGAATTTGACAACTGAAATGTTAAATACATGTTAAGGCAAACTGCAAGGCATACAAATACATGTGCATAACTAAGAAATGAAAGAATTTACTTTTTATGAAAAAAAAATATTGTTGAGCCTGGCAATGTCAACTTGCAACTGTATATTTTTTCACTTTGTTTTTCAAATATAAAAAATATAGAAAACATTTCACTGTTACAAACTGCCTTATTTTTTTATGTAATTTCTTTGAAAGTTATAATTTTTTTAAGATTGGCATTTTATAAATACATTATTTAGAAGTAAAACCATAAAATGATTAATGCAGTTGCCTAAACAAACTTACATTTGCTCCATATGCTCTGCTGGTTGAATGCCAGGATGGAGTAAGAAACTTGACGAGATGGAAAGTGTTCACAGTGATTAATGAATCTCACGCTGTGACCTCATGTAGTTTCTGTTTCACCACCGGTGACTGTATCACCGATAGCTGAATCAAAAACTCAGTTTTTCCTCTGATGGTCACTGCGTCTTCTCCCAGATAGTGTTCTACGAGGGGAAGTGCTTCACAGGCCAGAGGCTGGAGGTGTTTGGAGACTGTGAAAACTTCCAGGACCGTGGTTTCATGAACAGGGTGAACTCCATCCGTGTGGAGAGCGGGGCCTGGGTGTGTTTCGACCATCCTGATTTCAAGGGACAGCAGTACATGCTGGAAAAAGGAGAGTATCCTGACTTCCAACGCTGGAATGCCCACAATGATCACATGGGCTCCAGCAAGCCAATCAAAATGGTGAGCATCAAATGGCATTTCATGGAATTTTCATGTAGAACATATTCCAATATCCTTTATTTACAACTTTGAAAAGTTATTTTTATAATGTCACATTTTTGAAAAATATTTGTTTTAAACAACCGTAGCATACTGCACTGTTACATGATATCATTCAATTGTTTAAATTAAGGCAAAAAACAGACACATTTTTTTTTCATATACATTTTTATGTAAATGTCTTAACTTTTGACAGGCTATATGGGATAATGTATCAGTAAATTGCATTGTGCATTGTGGGACACATTGTCAAGGTTATTATAATAAACTAATATTACACCAAAACCCATAAAAATATTTTCTTTACTTGAAATTAAATATTTAAAACCTTAAACTAAATGTATTTCAGCTACACGGAAAAAAAGGGTGTAGGGTTTATTTTGGAATAATTTTCACTCCAAAATTTATATTAAATTTCATAAATAATTGCAAAAAGAAATGTAAGCAGAAAGACCGCAATTGTATTTTTATCTAATCTTGATTTAATTTCAACTCTAAAAAATCCAAGTTGCCAATACATCTCATATTAATTTACTGTAGTTTAGAAAATGACTCAAATTAAAACGTGAGTTGAAATAAAATGTAAAAATATAGAATAAAAAATACATAAAAATTAAAAACTATGCAGACATATATTTTGAAAATGTAATAATACAAAATATTTCAAAACATCAAAAGGACTAAAACTGACTAAAAATAAAATCGGACTCAAAATATGAATAAAATCTATAAAAGTATCTAAATGATACTAAAATAACGCTGCAGATTATACTAATCACTCTATACAGTGATTAGTTTGGTCAGCAAGTATTCAATGCACAAATAAAATCTGCATTCTGCAAACAACATCTGCTATTCTTTAGTATGCAGTCCATGCTGTCTTGACTGTCTGATTTTTTTAAATGTGATACTCACCTCTGTTATAATGTGCTTGTCTGTGTCTGTCAGCACGGGGAGCACTACAAGATGGAGCTTTATGAGGGTCAAAACTTCACCGGTCAGTGTGTTGAACTGTGTGACGACAGTCCCTTCCTCCAGAGCAGCGGATTCAGCAAGAGCTGCCTCAACTCCATTAAAGTCTATGGAGACGGAGCGTAAGCCCTGCAAGCACAAACATCAAACCATGCTTTATTAGCAATCAAGTTTTTCCAATGTCCCAAAAACCTTGAATAGTTACAAAATAGAAAAATCATTCAGCATGTTTTGATTGAAAAATGGCAACTTAAAATAATGATGTATCATGTCATGTAATGTCATTCATATAGAAGAATCAATTACAAACGAAATAAAATCTCTTTTTCTTTCTCTCTCTCTTCCGGTGTAGTTGGGTCATGTACGAGGAGCCGAACTATCGTGGCCGCATGTACATTGTGGAAAGAGGAAACTACTGCTCATTTATGGATTGGCAAGCTGAGAATCCCAACGTCCAGTCCATCCGCAGGGTGGTTAACTCTTTCTAAACTGTTACATCCCAAAACAGCCTCGCTCTCAAAGGACAAGCAATGTTTCAAAGCATACTTACCCCAAATAATAAATCAAATGATTTATATTACTCAATCACACAGCTATGTGCTTTTTATCTCTATGGAATTATTTCCATGATGAATCAGTTATTTGAAAACAAAATGCAATTAGCACAGAAATATTCGTGTATGTTTTATTTTGTATTTTTACTGAGGCAATGAGTTGAAATAAAAGTGAATTGTGAAAAAGTTGCTGTTCTCTCTCTCTTCATATTATTGTTATTAAAAAAACACTTCACGTTTTGTTTTGTTCAAAGAAAACATTCCCAGTTACCTCTCAACATATATAACCAAATATATATATCTCAAATACATGCTTGAATATTTTTGATACACACATTTCCCAGCAAAAACACACATGCATCCCAACACAGACACACATTTGGGAAATGTTTAGCATTTACTTGCTGAAGAGTATGAGTTATGCACTAGGGGGCAGAAGACATGTAAAAACCACCCTAACAACTGCATAGCAACGCACACTGAATGCCACCAGAACACTACCCACATTGTGCCAGTCCTGCATAACTATATAATTAACATCCAATCTTTCACAAGGTTATGTGACACAAACTTTTGATATGGCAAATATCTCTTCCTTTCATTCGGAAATGTTTTGCAAAAACATTGCATATGTAGGAGATATTATACAGGTGTCACTTGAATTTGTTATTGGTGACTAAATCTTAAACTAAAACTATTAAAAAGCATTGTTATTCGTTTAAATAATGCTGAAATCAAATATTAATATTAGAAGAAAAACTTTAAAAAAAACTTAAAAATAACAATAATATAAATAAAATAATATAAATATAAATTAAAGCTAAATTGAAACTTAAAAAACTAAAATAAAACCTAAAAATATACAAATATTAGGTAAATAAATAATACAAAAATAACACATGGCCACTTAATAGTTCGCCCAAAACTAAAAATGTACTGAACATGCTCCGTTTTCACTTGTAAATTGTGTTTGATATTTTTTCACTGGAGAAAGTAATATTATGGGTAGAAAACGCATATTTTAGCCCGAAGCAAGGGGTTGAAGTTAAAAAAATGTCTCAATGATGGATCAATTTCTTACAAACATGCAGCTTTTCACTTCTCAAGATGTTAACTGATGGACTGGAGTGATGTGTGATGTTTTTATCAGATGTTTGGACTCTCATTCTGACGGCACCCATTCACTGCTGAGGATCCACTAGTGAACAAGTGGTGTAATGCTAAATTTCTCCAAATCTGTTCTGATGAGGAAACAAACTCATCTACATCTTGAGTGTGAGTATATTTTGATACAGATTTGACACCTGTTGTGAACTGTTTGGGAGGTTTTGGGATCAGATGCACGTCTGATTTTTCTTCACTTTACAGCGTCTTCTCTGAGCAGCTCGTTTAAGCTCAAGGTAACACAAGCGCCGTGTTGGGCAACAGTGCGAGTCTTTGTATTGGAAAGCCTGTGCGAGGGGAATATCCTGGGACAGCTGAGTATCCGGGGGTCTGGGGGAGGAATGCGACCCTCTGAAGTTTTTGTTAGCGGGGAGGACAGAACGGACAAAGCCGTGACCTCTAGGGTCAAGCAGCACTGGGGGTTTCTCTCACTCTTTGTGTCGTTGATTGGTTGAGTAGAGAAGAAATGTTTGACATGCACGAGTTTAGCGCTGACTGCTTCACTGAACATCTGAAACTGTCCTAAGTCTGTCCATGATGTAGTTTAGTATCAGGTCACATGTTTGAATGTATTTGAAAGCAGTTCAGCACAGTTTGAACAGTACAATTGAACACAAGGTGAACACTGACATGTTCATTTAGTTTTTACTTGGGTATAGTTTAGCATTAGACATTTTATATTCGAGTTCAATGGTAAAGCAGGATTAATTTTTAATGTGTTTTAAAATATAGAATATAGTCGAAATAGTGCAAATAAATGCATCTGTGGTACTTCGTTTTATTCATTTAGACCACATTATGTAGAAAATACATATCATTAATATTTGCCTTCAAAACCACCACTGGCTCCGCACCCTTTTACCTAAACGCAGTCCTTCAGACCTATGCGCCCTCTTGAAGCTTGCGTTCTGCAAATGAACGACGCTTTATTCTTTCACAGACTTTTTCATTAACTGTTCCCTCCTGGTGTAATGACCTGCATATCTCAATCCCAGCAGCTGAAAACTAAATCTAACTAAGATAAAAACACATCTCTTCCATCTTTATTTGACCCTCTAACTCTAGCACTCTCTTTTCTAATTCTATTCTTAAAAAACTTGTCCCTTTTAGACTTGCACTCTATCATTTACTAACGCTTGTTTTCTTAAAAAAACTAACACTAGCTTTTCTAATCTTTTTGTATTCTATCTGTTTGTTCTATTTTTATTTATTATGCAATTAACAAAAGCAAAAAAGGCTTCCAGATCTAGCTTTCTCTATTCTTTTGCTATTCTATCTGTTTTCTTTTTAATTTATTATATAATAAAAAAACTTGCTACGTGTACCACATTAAGCTCACCGAGACTTGTTATAGCACTTGCTCTTTTGTTGGTTTTGATTGCTTCTATTGTCCTCATTTGTTAGTTGTCTGCTAAATGACTAAATGAACATGTAAATGTAAATATGTGATAACCAGTCTTAAGTCGCTGGGGTATATTTGTAGCAATAGCCAACAATACATTGCATGGGTCAAAATTATCGATTTTTCTTTTATGCCAAAAAACATTAGGATATTAACACCATGTTCCACGCAGATATTTTGTAATTTCCAACTGTAGATATATCAAAACTTAATTTTTGATTAGTAATATGCATTGCTACTTCATTTGGACAACTTTCAAATTTCAAAATATTGACCCTTATAACTTGTTTTGTGGTCCAGGGTTACATATAATTTAAATAATTATATAATAAAAATATTACAAATTAACATAATTGTTCGAGTTGATAGGAGAATTTGTTTTTGATTTAATTGATTATTGTTTTAAATAGGCTTAGTTATGTTACAAGTAATTAGAAATTATATTGAGTGCAATTTAATTTTATAGTAGGCTACAATTATTTTTTGTATAATTATTTCTCTCGATCGCATTGCATTCATTGGACCGATGATGAAGCAGCAGTGAGTCCACAGTGGCCCCGATGAACATCCGGGTTTCCCGCTGGCACCGCTGCTGTGGCTCTCAGGAGCCATTTTGGACGCCGTTCAGCTTTTCGCATGTCAGTCCCTCCTTCCCCCTCCAACTGCCCCGGCAGAGTGGGACAAACACGCACCGGACCAGGACACACACAAGGGGGCTTCGCTTCTTCTCCACGCGCCCAAACTCGCGCTCCCGCTGCTGCCGCCTGGTCAGAATGAAAAGCTGGATGTTTGCGGCTTCAGGGACTTTGTTTCCGATCAGCGCGCTTCTGAGGGACACACTGTGTTGTTGTGAAGAGCTCGTGCTGTTATTGTAGCGAGTGAAGAATAGCGCGCAGGCCTTCGCGTTCATGTGTTTCATTTCATTCTTAAATGCTTTCGCGGCATAAAAGACTACATTTATCGCCAGGATCCTCGAAGGAAGGAATATGTTTGTTACCTGGCTGACTTTAGCCCTCGTCTGGTGCACAGGTAAGGCGCTCATTTACAGAGATTTGATTCATCGTCAATCAAAACGATAGTATCTAATCATAGTGTGGCTGGTTGTGTTACTAACCCCAGTCAAGAGGCCTATGTAGACAGCGTTGTAGTTCTCACGTGAAGCCCTTTATGCTAGCTATGTAGGCAGCGCACTAGGTTTTGAGACACAGCCAATGTTTCCAAACCAATCCATGCCGAGTGGTGTCTTCAATGTAGCACGAATTAGTTGTACATTCTTTTAACTCACTTTGAGATATCTCGTTACTTAGGTTTAATCCAGCTCTAGTACGCTGTTTTAAAGTTGCTTGTGTGATATTTCGTGTTGTTTAAAGGCATCGTGGGCACAAAGAACAAAAGTAAAACAGCTGGTGGTTTGTTGAAACAATCGATCGCCTCAAAACAACTCCCGACTTCGCCTCATGTTTTCATGTACGTTTGGTTAAACCAGATTGGTTTGTTTTCATTGCAGGTTTATAAGACATCTCAAATATAAAATTATAAGCATGTTTTCATATCTTTAGGTATAATTGTTGCCTTCTATATTGTCAGTGCAATTAGTCCTTTATAATATGTTTGTGGTAATTTGTGGACAAACATCGCCTGCCAAAGGGCACTTTTTATTTTTTTTTATTTAAACATTTTTTTGTCATGAGCTGCTTTGACAAATTAAGTGTTTGTTCAAAACAGTGGTGTACTTTGACTCAAATTAAACAATTGGTTGTAATAAAAATAACAGCAATACTATTTTATGCATCAGGTTCAGTGCCAGTGGTGTCAAAATTATAATTTATTATTATTTTAAAATAATTTGTGTATATTTTTAATATATACAAATTATTTTAAAATACTAATAAAATATAGAACGTTATAAAAGCAATATCTTGAGCATTGGGGTAAATGTGTCAGAAAGACAGAATAAAGAACAAATAAAAGTTGTTTAATAATAATGGCTTGAGCACTGAGTTGTATTAAAAACGACAAGGCAAATAAAATTAGCTAATGATATGTTGGAATATTGGACTTTGGTTTAAGTGACAAAAATTTGTTTAAAATGTTTTTCAGGTGTAATAAAAGCATCAGGTCAGCTGGTGTAAAAAAGAAGAGAAGCTCAAAAATACTAAAAACAAAATATTAAACATTTAGGGGAAAAGTTGTCCTTTAATTTTTTTTCTTTTTAAAATGTTGTATATATATTATTGACTTCAAAATGTGTGTGTGTGGTATATATATATAATTCATATATTGTTGTGTATCGATTATTCAAAACTATCCTTTTATTTTCCCACTTTCGATTTCACGTTTAGTCCAGTCTGGTTGTTTGACCAGTAGACAAGCGTTGAGCTTTGTCCAGTTATTGATGCTGATGTATTGATTTTGATCATTGTTTTAGGGGAACAGTCAGGATAACTTCTTATCCTGGAAGCTGATTTGTAATGGAGTCCCTTACGGGTCTATGTGAGGAGGAAAACCCCTCAAAACAAAAGAGTCTTTGATACACCCTCCACATCAGTGTGTGTGTGTGTGTGTCAGCTGCGGGGTGGTGATTGGGTGAAGAAAGGTAGAATCTGGGCGCTTCGGCGTGAAAGCACACCACAGGGATCTCAGAAATACACTTATTCTGTGTGAGAATGAGGAAAGCGGAGTGCTGTTGTGGCTTTTAAGTAGTGGGCTGCTGATGTCATTTGCTCTTATCATGTGACACCCAGTATCAGTGACCATGAATCCATACATTGATCTATCAGCGAGTGTTTAGCCAATAGACGCGCATTGAACATCAACTCATAACATGAACCCTGGTGCTAAAGCTTCTGTAGCCCCGGCTCTCTTGATCCTGGGTGCTTTAGTGAGTAGGTGGGGACGCGTTTGCAGGGGGGAAGGGTGGCCAGTGTATATACCTCAAATTTAAAGGGACAGGCTTTGTTTTTTAATTTTTTGAAGTATGTAATGTGCAGTAACCTCCTTGCCTGTGAAGCCCATCAAACATTGTTCTAATCTACTATTATTCCCCTAGAAGAGACACAATCATTTCTAATGATTTTCAGTTAAAGTGACGAGAACTGTGTTTAGTTGCGTTTAAAAGAAAATACAAAAAATATTAAATGAGCTTAGAGTAAAGTGACTTCAAAAAAGATAGATAAAAGTTATTTAAAAATAATAAGTTATTAAGCATCAGGTTCAGTGCCAGTGGTGTCCAAAACAAAAAAAGCTAATTATTTGTAAATGGTAAATGCTTAATTTTTATAAAAAGAATAAATACAATTAAAAACTTGTTTAATAATTCTAAATTCATCATTGAGTTTAATGGTGTCAGAAAAACAGAAAAAAATATTCAAAGTAATGAGCGTTGAGTTTAGTTGTATTTAAAAAGACAAGACAAATAAAAATGTATTTATACTGAAACAAATGCTTCATTGAATTTACTAAAAATGTTAAAGGTAAGTTGTTGCAATCAGTTTATTTTAGCTACATTTAAATAAAAAAAATTATGTTAAAAGTTAATCAACTAAATCTTCTTTTTTTTAATGTAGCTAAAATAAATTGCTTGCAACCACTTGCCTTAAAAAACAAATTAGTATATTTTTTCAGTGTATTTCTGATGTAATTACTATTTAGTTGATATTTGATGCGTTGAGGTTTGGGTTAAAGACATAAAAAACAGATAATCATAATAGTAGTTATGCATGAAATTCAGTGCCAATTGTGTAAAAATAAGACTGAAAATATTAAATAATTTTTAAAGTAATAATTGGTCAAAGAATGTGCTAACAGAATAAAGACAAATAAATGCTTGTTTAATAGTTAAGCATTAAAATGGTCAGAAAATAAAACAAAAAGCAAATAAAAATAATACAATTCCTAAAATTATTAATATGTTGAGCTGCAGAGGGGAAGGACAGCCAGCAGCTATATGTCACATTTAAAGAGGCAGGCTTTGTTTTTATTCATTTTTAACATATGCAATGAACAGAAACCACTTTGCTTGTGTTCCTTTCCAACATGATTTCATATTCTGCTATTTTCCCCCATTTTAGTCTGACCTTAGGATGTACAGTGCCCTCCATAAGTATTGGAACCGTAAAGACAGAATTGCTCTGTTGGCTGTGGAGTCAAGACATTTGCAAATATGCTCCCATCAGTGAGTGGGGTGAACCCTAAAAGTGCTGTTCTTGACTCCACAGCCAACAGAGCAATTCTGTCTTTACTGTTCCAATACTTTTGGAGGGCACTGTATGCATTTCTGCTCGTCTGTTGTGTGGGTCTTGCGCTATGTAATCATCTCACGATGCTTGACCCAGTTCTTTGTGCAAATGTGTGCAGTGATGCACAACGTTTCGGCGTTGGTTATACGAAGACGTGCCTTCTGACAGCTGATCCGACATCTGGATTTGATTTGGTGGTTTTCTTAAAGACCACAGAAACTCAATTCACGGGTCTTAAATCATCTACCCGTGAAGCGTGTGGTTTGTGGCTGTGTGTTTTGGTTCGGGGGTTTGATGGCTAGTTGAACACACACTGGGGTTTTTGATGACGGGGTTTTAAGTGTTTAAACATCTCATTAGGTTTTGATTGACAGGTAAATGTTGCTTGTGATCTTATAAAATCATTTGCGACTGAAAATGTTTGTGTAATATGCTCTAATTCAGTTTTTGTTGAGTAATACCAGGATAGATACAACCGCAAAACCAGCCAGACTTTTAATGTCTCTTGCATACGAAAATATCAAATCTTAATATTAATATTTTAAAGATTCACATGCAAAACTTTTGTCAAGTTGTTTGCAATACATCATTTCTTTGCATACGTTTAGTTTTCTAATGCATTAATGTAAATACTATGCATTAAAGGCATAGTTCACACAAAAAATGAAAATGATCTCATCATTTACTCATCCTCAGGTTATTCCAAACCTGTATGAGTTTCTTTCTTCTGCTGAACACAAAAGAAGATATTTTGAAGAATGTTGGTAACCAAAATCTCGACAGTACCATCAACTGTTTTGTCAAGAAAATACATTTCAATCTCTTCTCTTCTGTGTTTTCTGTCAGGAGGCAGTCAGGCGGAGGTGGCGACTAGAGAGTGCGTCTACTACAACGATAACTGGCGGACGGAGAAAACCAATCAGAGCGGTTTTGAGAGGTGTGAGGCGGAGAAAGACAAGCGGCTGCACTGTTACGCCTCCTGGTTGAACTCCACCGGAACCATCCGCCTGGTCAAGAAAGGCTGCTGGCTCGACGACTTCAACTGTTACGACAGGTAACATCAAAACTTGTGCCAAACAAGTTATATAATGTAATGTCTTATCACAGGTTTCATTTAATGTAACAGTCAGAAGTTATTTGAACATACTGTTGTTTAAAAGTGTGTGTGGTCAGGAAGATTTTGAATAATTTTGAGTCTCTTATACCATCAAGGCTGTATTTGTTTGACCATAAATACACTAAACATGGTAATATTGTGAAATATTATTATAATTAAAAATAACTGCTTTCTATGTGAATATATTGTAAAATGTAATTTATTCCTGTGATGCGCAGATGAATTTTCAGCATCATTACTCCAGTCTTCAGTGTCACATTATCCTTCAAAAATCATAATAATATGCTGATTTGCTACTCAAGAAACATTTTTTGTCATTATCAATGTTAAAAACATTTTATTCTAATATTTTTGTAGAAACCATGATACATTTTTTCAGCATTTATTTAAAATGGTAATATTTTGTAACATTATGAATGCTGTACTGTCACTTTGTATTAAAGTGTTCAAATCTAACTGTCCCCAAATTGTAGAAATCCATAGCTATCAATTCGTTCTTGTAATGTTTGTGAATGAAATCATTTTATTCCAAACTTTAGGGGAAAATGAAAGTGCTCGAATAGCTTTGAAACACAATAAAAAACATGGTGTTTTTGTATGTGTTTATGCTTTTATTATGACATCACAGTTACTACATTTAGATTGATTTAATGTAGCAATTCATTCAGTTAAGAATTCATCAGTGGCATTTTACTGCGACTAATTTTAGCTCTACCCCTTTCATCACTGTTTTCTCTCTGTGTGTGTGTGTGTGTGTTAGCAGACAGGAGTGTGTGGCCACGGAGGAGAGTCCGCAGGTGTTCTTCTGCTGCTGTGAAGGAAACTATTGCAATGAGAAGTTCACACACCTGCCAGAAGCCATCGCTCCTGCAGGTAAACCAGCCTCCATATGTCACCTCACAGCCGTGTGGCCCGTTCTTTAGGATCTTTTGCTAAAAGAAATCTGTAAATGAAATGTGCTACTTTTAATGGTCTTTGGTTGGCATGTAAATACTCATAATGCTCAGTGTTTTGTTAAATTGGTCAGTTTGAATAAAGCAATGTGTTGTATGTTACACTGATTTTACCCTGGTTAAGAGGTGAAGCTTTAATACCAAAAAAGTCCTTAAACCATGGCATTTTGATTTTATACAGTGATGGCAATTGCTATATGATCAATATTTGCATTTATTAACCAACAAATCTTTAAGTATTATATTTGAGTTGTGTAACTGTAGGTGATGGTAGATACAAGAGTTGGTGCATTAATATAAAATTGTTCAGCCATAGCTGGATCATTTTATAATGGCTTCAGTCTATGCGATATGTTTGCTACTGTAATTTTATTTTATGCGTTTTATTTTACACCTGATTATATTCGTTATCGGTTATTGCTGACGTTATGATTTGTGTTTTCTTATAGTAAAGATCCAGCCTCCTCAGCCGGGGGTGTCTCTGTGGGGTGTGCTGGTTTATTCTCTTCTTACTTTAGCCATTCTCTGTCTGGGCCTGGTGTTTGCCTACTGGACGTACTACCATCGAAAACGACCCTACAGACATGTCGACATCCGCCAGGTCTGACAGCTATGTATAAATTTGTATTTCAGTTTCCACAAAACGGTTTTCAAAACTGATAATAATCAGAAATGTTTATTGAGCAGCAATTTAGCATAGAATGATTTCTGAAGGGTCATGTGACACTGAAGACTGCGTTGATGATGCTAAAAATTCAGCTTTGGATCACAGGAATACAACCCGAATTACGGAAATGTTGGGACGTTTTTTACATTTGAATAAAATGAAGACTTTCAAATCACATGAGCCAATATTTTATTCACAATAGAACATAGAGAGCATACATGTTTAAACAAATACATTTTACACTTTAATCCACTAAATGAGCTCATTTCATATTTGATGCCTGCTACAGGTCTGTAACATGATTACCTATAAAAAGGATGTCTTAGAGAGGCAGAGTCTCCGTAAAGTAAAGATGGCACAGGCTCTCCAATCTGTGAAAGAGAGCGTAAGAAAATTGTGGAATACTTTAAAAACAATGTTCCTCAATGTCAAATTGCAAAGGCTTTGCAAATCGAATCATCTACAGTGCATAACATCATCAAAAGATTCAGAGAAACTGGAGAAATCTCTGTGCGTAATGGACAAGCTGAAGACCTTTGTTGGATGCCCGTGGTCTTCGGGTCCTCAGACGACACTGCATCACGCATCGGCATGATTCTGTCATTGACATTACTAAATGGGCCCAGGAATACTTCCAGAAACCACTGTCAGTAAACACAGTCCGCCGTGCCATCTGCAGATGCCAACTAAAGCTCTATCATGCAAAAAAGGAAGCCATATGTGAACATGGTCCAGAAGTGCCGTCGTGTCCTGTGGGCCAAGGCTCATTTAAAACGGACTGTTTCAAAGTGAAAAAGTGTTCTATGGTCAGACGAGTCCAAATGTGACATTCTTGTTGGAAATCACAGACGCCGTGTCCTCCGGACTAAAGAGGAGGGAGACCTTCCAGCGTGTTATCTGCGTTCAGTTCAAAAGCCAGCATCTCTGATGGTATGGGGTGCATAAGTGCATACGGTATGGGCAGCTTGCATGTTTTGGAATGGCACTATGAATGCTGAAAGGTATATAAAGGTTTTAGAGCAACATATGCTCCCCTCCAGATGACGTCTATTTCAGGGAAGGCCTTGTGTATTTTAGCAAGGACAATGCAAATCTACATATTGCAGCTATTACAACAGCATGGCTTCGTAGTAGAAGAGTCCGGGTGCTGAATTGGCCTGCCTGCAGTCCAGATCTTTCACCTATAGAGAACATTTTACACATCATTAAACGAAAAATACGTCAAAGACAACCACAAACTCTTCAGCAGCTGGAAACCTATATCAGGCAAGAATGGGACCAAATTCCAACATCGAAACTCATAACCTCGATGCCCAGACGTCTTCAAACTGTGTTGAAAAGAAGAGGAGATGCTACACCATGATAAACATGTCTCAGTCCCAACTATTTTGAGACCTGTACCAGGCATCAAATTTAAATGAGCTCATTTTGTGCATAAAATTGTAAAATTTCTCAGTTTAAACATTTGTTATCTGTTCTATTGTGAATAAAATATTGGCTAATGTGATTTGAATTTCATTTTATTCAAATTTAAAGGGTTACTCCACCCCAAAACGAAAGTTTTGTCATTATTCACTTACCCTCATATCATTGCAACTCCTTAAAAGCTTAATTCGTCTTCGGAACACAATTTAAGATATTTTAGATAAAAACCGGGAGGCTTGTGACTGTCCCATCGACTGCCAAGTAAATACCCCTGTCGAGGTTCAGAAAAGAATGAAAAGCATCGCCAGGGTAGTCCATCTGCCTGTATTTATGGTGAAATAAATGCAGCCTTGGTGAACATATATCTTTTCAAAAACATTTAAAAATCTTACCGACCCCATGCTTTGCATATGTTTGAGTTTAAACCCTGAGATTATTATTGGGTTATGCTTGTAGTTTTCTTTCAGATTAATGACTATCGAAAATATATTTTGCAGTTAGATATAATTTAGTCCCAAAGATTACAATTTTACCACACACTCTATATGTCCTTTTAAGAGTTTTTAAACAAGTCTTTATTTGTATTTGTTGTGATTAGGATGCTGGTCTTCCTCCACCGTCTCCTCTGGTTGGCCTGAAGCCACTGCAGTTGCTGGAGTTGAAGGCCAGAGGGCGCTTTGGCTGCGTGTGGAAGGCCCAGTTACTGGGTGAATATGTGGCAGTGAAAATCTTTCCCATCCAGGTAAATACTCCACTCTTGCGCTTTTCAAACAGGATTGCTTGTGTGGTTTTTCTCAGATGAGGTGTGTATAAATAGTGCTTGATTCTGAAATAATGTGTTTATTAACAGGACAAGCAGTCATGGCAAAATGAAAGAGACATTTACCTCACCGAGGGTTTTAAACACGAGAATATTCTACACTACATCTCAGCAGAAAAACGCGGCACAAACCTTCAGATGGAGTTGTGGCTGGTCACAGAATTCCATGAACGGGTAAGTGAGTTTATTTTCCCAAAATGTCCCTAGAGAAATGACACAACCATATTATGGGGTGTAATGGACCAAATAATGTTTTAAATACGCACCACATAAAAGCTGTTGTATGTAAATACATGCATATAAATATTATTTTTTAGTGTTCAGGTGCATCAATTCAGAATGAATAAATAATCACCACACTATAAAGTCAAGATATAATTGCAAATTTAAAGAAACACGAGGCTAATCTAGCTTATATTTGAAACTTCCCATTGTGTATTGTAATTGTTGCTCTTATGATTAAGTGCTTGTGATGATCCGTATTTGTAAGTGGCTTTGAATAAATTTAATTTATGAATGTCAGAAACACTAAGCTTTGAGTCCCAAGTCAAATCAGTTTCACAGAAGAGTTTTAAATTGATTAGTAATTAAATGCACAAAAAGTCATATGCTTTATTCTCTTCATTGCATATCTACATTGCTTCAGAAAATTTTTATTTTTCTGTAAATGTTTTAAAGGTGCACCAAATAAAAACTGTTGTATCTATAGATAATATATGTATAGATTTTTTGACCAATGCTATTTTGGTATCAATGAGGTTTTTTTTAATTAGTTTTTAATTGTATGATTTCTGTTTTAGTTAAAATGTTGTTTTTTTTTATGTTTTTGTCATTTTTATTAGTGGGCTTTTTTTGTATACCAAGGAAATAATGAAAATGAGCAATGATTCCTTGTACAATTTATTTTATTTTAGTAACTCCAGTGAGTATTTTATTGCAATATTGCATTTTATTTAATAAAAAATCCATAATCTGTATTAAAAGCCCAAATTGTGTGCATTGCAGGGTTCACTAACGGATTACATGAAGGGGAACCCAGTGAGCTGGCCTCAGTTGTGCCATATTTCTTCAAGTATGTCCCGTGGCCTGGCGTACCTTCACGAAGACCTTCCTTACCGAGCAGAGGGACCCAAGCCTGCCATCGCACACAGGTACATGAGCCACAGCAAAGCTCAAGCCTTTATAACATCAATACAGATCTGAAAGGACAGTGATCTTTGAGCGTTAGATGTGCAAATGTTATGCTCTTGCTGTGTAGTGATGTGCCAGAGGAAGTCTCTAGACATTGGGTGATTTGAGGTTTGTGATTTGCAGAGACTTCAAGAGTAAGAATGTCCTGCTCAAGACTGATCTGACCGCAGTGATTGCAGACTTTGGGTTGGCTGTCTGCTTTGAGCCTGGGAAACCGCCTGGAGATACACACGGCCAGGTGAGTGTCTCAAAGATGAAGCCAAGCCTTTGACTACGGTTCAGTCTATCTGCCTCTTCATATCCATGCTAAATATGGGAATTAATGCACTGAAGTTACATAATAAAACCTTCTGTGCCAAGAAACACTACAGTTCAGCTCTGGGTTGGTAAAATTAATGTTTTTGAAAGACTGTAGTTATTTGAACAAAAATGAAGTAAAAACAGTAATATTGTGAAATAGTATTACACTTTAAAAGAGCTGTTTTATACATGAATATGTAATTTATTCCTGTGATTAAAGCTGAATTTTAGCATTATTACTCCAGTCTTCAGTGTCACATGATCCTTCAGAACTATTCTAATATGCCGATTTGTCAAAATGTTGTGCTGATTCATATTTTTATGGAAAGATTATTTATTTTGAAACATTAAAATGTCTTCACTGTCACTTTTGCGACAATTTAATTGTGATCAATTTATTGCTGATTTGCTTTAAAAATGTTGCTGACCCTAAACTTTTTACTGGTAGTGCTTATAAATATTATTTGTTGGTGTTCTGGTGCATCAATTCAGAATGAATATATGAAGACCAAACAATAATCCATACACCTAGTCAAAAAATATAATTACAAATTCAAAGAACATTAGTCTAATTTTTATACTTGGCACGGTGTACTGTAAATATTACTGCTCTTATGATAACGTGCTTATGCTGTCCTTGTTTGTAAGTGGCTTTGAATAAAAGCATCTGCTAAATAAATAAATGGAAGAAATGTGAGTCCTGCAAGAGTTGTGCAAATAAGACCATAAATTTGGTAAATGTCTCAGCCTTTTATTTTTCAGTCTCTTATGATTAGTCAGACATTTTCTAGTTCAAGTGTAAATTAAAAGCAGCCCCAGTCTCCCCGGGGATGGTGGTGAAACTGTGTCTGGTCAGTCACTGTTTGTGCTTTCTGTCCCGCCGCAGGTGGGAACTCGGCGTTACATGGCTCCAGAGGTGCTGGAGGGAGCCATTAATTTCCAAAGGGACTCCTTCCTAAGGATCGACATGTACGCTCTAGGACTGGTGCTGTGGGAGCTGGTGTCTCGCTGCACCGCCTCCGATGGTGAGTCTGCACAAACATACAGACCTCCGCGTGCGCATGTGCATCGTAGGTTTCATTTTGGGAGTAATGTGTTATATAATCGAGGACAAACCATAATAATTGAACTTTTAAGTACAGAACTGTTAATGATTGACTACTAAACAAAAAGCTCTGTCTATAAAATTTAGATGTATTATATTTTTTTAATACGGATCTCCATATATTCTGACCTAAGAACTATGACCCGTGTGAAATATGAAATTGCTCTATAAAATTGCTAAACCCTATAATAATCATTTTAATGCTTTTCAGTACAATAAGATATAGTTCAGCTTTGAATTTTGTTGTGTTTGTTCGAAGCTGATCACACGTGTTGTGTGTTTTATACAGCTAATGATTTTGCTGTCTCACTCAGGTCCTGTAGGTGAGTACCAGCTGCCCTTTGAGGAGGAGGTGGGCCAACATCCTTCACTGGAAGACCTTCAAGATGCGGTGGTCCACAAGAAGATACGGCCCGTCTTTAAGGACTGCTGGATCAAACATCCGGTGAGAATGTACTTTTGAGTAGAAGCTAGAGCCACACGATTGACTTACTAAATAAAACAGAAATTGCATTTATGATTTGAGTAAATCTAAGCACTGCATGTTTCAGAGTAAAGCACAGCGCTGTGTTCTTTCACACGTGAGCAGCTCTTGATGCTGTGTTTTAAGTGTTTCAGTGCGGCTCCACACACACTAATCTCTGCGTCTGCTTTGAGTTTGGGTCACTTTAGGAATACAGCATGAACCAACATCTTCTCAAACTCGTAATGAGAAGTGCTTGTCATCAAAAGTGAAGCTTTAAAGGCTCCCTGCAGTTTTCAGTCCAAATACATATTTGATGGTTTGAAGTTAAGACCGAGATAAGTATTAGTGATGTAAATTTTACAGTTTTAGTGTAAAATAAAATTATTTGTATTATGTTATTATTATAGTTTTAATTTAGTACTTTTGTAGTAATAATAATAGTAGTAATATAAATATTATTATTCTTAAAAAAAATTAAGACATTACTGTTGTAAAATAATTTTTTATATATTATGTTCTTAAATATTAGATTTTTTTTATTTTACAGTGAAATTGCAGTGATTTTTTTTAATTTAATGTATTACTGTTGTAAATTGCAATTGTATTGTAAAATAAAATACAATTTATGTTTTACACAAGTTACTAATATTTATGTCTTATATTCTTTCCTATGAAACGTTAAAATCCTCAAGCTTACATTTCAAATCTATCATATTCTTTTGAAGGAATACTGCTTAAATGTCATAAAATTTCTGCCTACAAAAATGTTGAAAATTATAAGTAAATAAAAGTGAACCTAACGTAAGTTAGGTTAAACTCGCAGCACATTCAGAGATGGAGTTTTCTGCATTTATTGCTTGGAAACACGCAGAGTATCAGGCTAGTTATTAAATTGCCACCTTTTGATTTGATATGAGCAAATGTATCAAAATGTGCTTGTGATCAAATAGAGTATTGTGCAGCCCTATGCATGCAGGTCTAGCTTGTGACATCTTTCAAATTTTGGAATCCTTTAAATGATCTGGACCCAGTTTTGACCTCTTTCTCTGTGGTTCGGTCAGGGTTTGGGCCAGCTGTGCGAGACCATCGAGGAGTGCTGGGACCACGACGCAGAGGCGCGACTGTCAGCCGGCTGTGTGGAGGAGCGCCTCTACACCATCTCCAAGACAGGCAACACCATCAACACATCTACCTCGGAGTGCCTGGTCTCCATGATGACGACGTCCGACAGCAACACGGACCTTCCTCCCAAAGAGTCCAACACCTGAACGCCCGCCTCCAAACATCAGGGACTGCGAACCACTGCGTTCATCGCTCCAGTAAATGTGAACTTTGCTGCTAATTTGATCTCTGGATCGTCATGTATTTAATTTCTTCTTCCTGCATCTTTGGATCGCTTTCACCAGCACATTCATCTACTGTACTCCTCCGAGAGGAAACCTCAAACGCCAGAAGACCGAACTCTCAGAGGGCATTCAGGGGATCGTTTCAGACTGCTGGGATATGAGCACACGTTACCTCATCGGTTTTAATGGCATTTTATGTTGTTTTTTTGCCTTCACTCCATGAATACCTCCATCCGAATGCTCCACCCTCGGGTTTTATCAAGACTACGCGACGATCTGATGACTGTTACGCAACCTTCCAAGAGCACACAAGGTCCTTTTTGTACTCAGTGAATTTTAGTCTAGTTTTAACGTACCCTTTCTTCCTGGAAACGTCTCGTGGGATGTTTTTTGTCGTGTTTCCGGCAGTTTTCTGGGACACTGGAAGCGGAAGGCAGCGGGACTGTTACGATTCGAGTTGCCTTTCGCAGCGTCGGGATTGGTTTTAATGTAGCATCCGCTTGTGTTGAAGTATCTGAAGTCAGACGTGCCATCAGTTCAGCGTTCGTTCGTTGTTTCCGAGTGACAAGAGCTGCAGTCGAAGTGTTAGTTCTGCAGCCGCGTGAAGAGCAGCGCTGCGTTACCGGTTTGCTTTCAATCACGGCTCATCAGGAAAGCGTGTGACGTTTATCCGCTACACACTACTCAGGTAAACTCTGTGCATGTGATTGTGTGACCGCTCACTATTACAGCAATAGTTCTCAGCAGTATGGTGGATCTCACCAGGAAATATCTCGGTCATAAGTCATCTGAAAATCGAAACAAAAAATAGTTTTACATTGATGAAAATTTAGCTTTTTATTAGGGCCAAGATTGTTTTGCACTGTGGCATTATTTTCATAACTGTTAAGCACATCTTTAGCATAATGTAAAACAAATACTTTAATCACGATATCACAAATAGATTTGTATTTAATTTAAATTAGTTTAAGGAATTTGGTTCTAGAAAACTACCTTAAATATTAAAGAATTTTTTTTTTTGCACATCACAGTAAAAAAATATAATAATAATCTTATGCACTAAATTGGGCTTAATTATCAACAATGTTGCAATATTAAAAAAAAAGTCGTAGTATAGTCTTTATTCTCTTTATCAGATCTCTTTTTATTGCAGCATGTAATTTTGCAGAAAATAAAGCTCTTGGGCCATTGCATATTATAATTACTGTAATGTGAAAAAATACTGATGTTTTTATTTGTTAAATACAACTAAAATTAACCTAAAATGTATTCACACTTGCGCTTAACAGTTTAAATCTTTTTCTTGCATTACAGTAATACATTAACAAGTTTTTTTTTTTTTTTGCATTACGTTACTTTTTTTTTCTTTCTGAAATGTCATGAAAATAACTCAATATCTAAAAAAACTGTCCTAAAATAGACTTCATTGTTTTGATTTTTGGGGTGAACTATGACCCGGACGTTTCTCGACTCATATCTCAACAGTGGCGATATCTCCGAGCTCGCCGGTTTCCTGCAATAACTTCAGCGTTGAAGACTGAATGTCCGTAGTGCTGTACTCTTCAATCATCTCATGGACTCCAGTGTTGTTCAGAAACGGGCCGTTTTTATCAGACTCGTTGGTCAGCGTAACACGATCACTGAATCTCGACCGTCATGCGCTCAGTGATTAAATATACCTCAGATATTGTGACTTTTTTATATATAAATATATCTAAAGTATTTTATTCTGTTTTGTGGTAGCAATATAATTTAATATTCAGCTGCTTTCCTGTGATTAGCAGAGATTTTCTGCGGTTTTAACAGAGGGTGCTCTGAATTTGATTGCCAGGTGCTCGGTGCGCTTCACAAAGTCTTTAGCTTTGAGTCCGGCCTCCGCAGGTTCAGTGGCTTCTGAGGTTCAGATGAACTGTTCTCTGAGGACATGCAAACCTTCCTCACTTGTGTTTGATTTAGGTTACGTTTGTTTGTTTGTGTGGTACATGTATCTTCTCTCATCTCCATCTTATCAATTGTATCAAGTTGGATTTCTCTATTATCAAATCAGGGATTTGAAATATAATTAAAGTATTGCAGTGCAAGTTGTGCAAATTTAGTTGAAGCCAAACATTGTATGCTATCAGGTGTTGACGTGTGATGTATATAAATAACGTCATCAGATCTACTAACTGATGTAGTTGATGCATCTTTTACTCTTGTTATATTTCTTTTTCACATAAATAAACCCTGAAGAAGTGTTCGTACGTTACGACTACCTGAGGAGATTTCCCATGATCCTTTGCCGGCTCTGTGTGGGCTGGCTTCTCATGAAGGATCAGGAATGATGGAGGTCTGTTGATGTGGGTTTTTTTTATTTTTACTGCTGCTAATGTAGTAATATTGTATGTTGTGTTGCCCCAGTTTGGGTGATTTCAGATTCTGCTGCCATGTTCAGTATTTTGTTGAATTAAAAATTGCCCATGTTTATCACTTATGTCTTGTGTGTCTTTTACGTTTAAGACATAGTGGCTTTTAGTGAATTATTATATATGTACCAAAAAAGCATAAATGCATAACACAAATAAAAGGCAAGGCCATGACTGCCGGTCAAGTGCTTTAAGATGTTTAGTTTATAGGCCTTAACTGCTGGTCAAACTTGACCTCTAAAATGTTTTGTGTGTATATATATATATATTGTATATATTCCTCATGTTCAATAAAATGGGCCCTAAAAAAATTGTCAATAATGAAAAATGACAAGATTTAACACTCAATTTTCAGTTGAAGGCATTTCATTATTGAATTTAGTGATGGCATTGTCCAGCTTAGTTCAGTTTAAATAGTATCTGTGCAATCAAGTCGACGATATCGCTGGAAATGAAGTGTCCCCAACTAAGCGGCAAGGAACCAAAACTCCATCAGTGACAGAATGGAGAATAAACCTTGGGAGAAACCCAGCTCAGTCGGGGGGGCAGTTCTCCTCTGGCCAGACGAACCAGTAGTTTGTTGCAACTGCAGCAGAGTCAGATTGTAAGGGCTCCACTGGTTCCAGTGGTCTTTTCCCGATGGCTGTCTAGGTGACGGGGTCCTCACTGGGGATATGTCTCTGGGGCTCATCTAGGTGGCCTGGTCTCCGCTGATGTTCAGGGCAGTAGAAGTTGTCTCTAGGTGCTGATCCACCATCTGATATAGATACGGACTGGATCTGGTGACTGCAGTGATCATCTGATATGGATACGGACTGGATCTGGTGACTGCAGTGACCTACGGACTGGATCTGGTGACTGCAGTGACCATCTGGATACGGACTGGATGACAGTGACTACGGACTGGATCTGGTGACTGCAGTGACCATCTGATATGGATACGGACTGGATCTGGTGACTGCAGTGATCATCTGATCTGGATACGGACTGGATCTGGTGACTGCAGTGACCATCTGATCTGGATACGGACTGGATCTGGTGACTGCAGTGACCATCTGATCCGGATACCATCTGGTGACTGCAGTGATCTGATGGATACGGACTGGATCTGGTGACTGCAGTGACCATCTGATCTGGATACGGACTGGATCTGGTGACTGCAGTGACCATCGGATACGGACTGGATCTGGTGACTGCAGTGACCATCTGATCGGATACGGACTGGATCTGGTGACTGCAGTGACCATCTGATCTGGATCTGGTGACAGTGACTGGATCTGGTGACTGCAGTGACCATCTGATCTGGATACGGACTGGATCTGGTGACTGCAGTGACCATCTGATCTGGATACGGACTGGATCTGGTGACTGCAGTGACCATCTGATCCGGATACGGACTGGATCTGGTGACTGCAGTGACCATCTGATCCGGATACGGACTGGATCTGGTGACTGCAGTGATCATCTGATCTGGATACGGACTGGATCTGGTGACTGCAGTGATCATCTGATCTGGATACGGACTGGATCTGGTGACTGCAGTGACCATCTGATCTGGATACGGACTGGATCTGGTGACTGCAGTGACCATCTGATCTGGATACGGACTGGATCTGGTGACTGCAGTGATGATCGGATACGGACTGGATCTGGTGACTGCAGTGACCATCTGGATACGGACTGGATCTGGTGACTGCAGTGACCATCTGATCCGGATACGGACTGGATCTGGTGACTGCAGTGACCATCTGATATGGACTGTACGGACTGGATCTGGTGACAGTGACCATCTGATGGATACGGACTGGATCTGGTGACTGCAGTGCATCTGGATACGGACTGGATCTGGTGACTGCAGTGATCTGAGATACGGACTGGATCTGGTGACTGCTGATCTGAGATACGGACTGGATCTGGTGACTGCAGTGATCTGATGGATACGGACTGGATCTGGTGACTGGTGTGACACTGGATCTGGTGATCTGACCATCTGGATACGGACTGGATCTGGTGACTGCAGTGACCATCTGATCTGGATACGGACTGGATCTGGTGACTGCAGTGACCATCTGTGATACGGACTGGATCTGGTGACTGCAGTGACCATCTGGATACGGACTGGATCTGGTGACTGCAGTGACCATCTGATCTGGATACGGACTGGATCTGGTGACTGCAGTGACCATCTGGATACGGACTGGATCTGGTGACTGCAGTGGATCGGACAGACTGCTGATCTGGATACGGACTGGATCTGGTGACTGACCATCAGATACGGACTGGATCTGGTGACTGCAGTGACCATCTGTGGATACGGACTGGATCTGGTGACTGCACGGACTGGATCACTGCTGATCCGGATACGGACTGGATCTGGTGACTGCAGTGATCCCACTGCTGATCTGGATACGGACTGGATCTGGTGACTGCAGTGATCATCTGATCTGGATACGGACTGGATCTGGTGACTGCAGATGATCATGACTGATCTGGATACGGACTGGATCTGGTGACTGTGATCTGGTGATGCAGTGACCATCTGGATCTGGATGACTGGACTGGATCTGGTGACTGCAGTGACCATCAGACTGGATCACTGATCTGGATACGTGACTGGATCTGGTGACTGCAGTGATACGGACTGGATCTGATCTGGATACGGACTGGATCTGGTGACTGCAGTGACCATCTGAGATACGGACTGGATCTGGTGACTGCAGTGACCATCTGATACGGACTGGATGACGGACTGGATCTGGTGACTGCAGTGACCATCTGATGATACGGACTGGATCTGGTGACTGCAGGATCTGGATCTGGATGACTGATCTGAGATACGGACTGGATCTGGTGACTGCATCTGATGGATACGGACTGGATCTGGTGACTGCTGTGATCTGGATACGGACTGGATCTGGTGACTGCAGTGACCATCTGATACGGACTGGATGACGGACTGGATACGGACTGGATCTGGTGACTGCAGTGACCATCTGATCTGGATACGGACTGGATCTGGTGACTGCAGTGATCTGAGGATACGGACTGGATCTGGTGACTGCAGTGACCATCTGATCCGGATACGGACTGGATCTGGTGACTGCAGTGACCATCTGATCCGGATACGGACTGGATCTGGTGACTGCAGTGACCATCTGATCTGGATACGGACTGGATCTGGTGACTGCAGTGACCATCTGATCTGGGCTGTACGGACCTCGGAATAAGAAAGAAACAGACTAATATTAGCGTGGATGTCAATCTTCTTACGATGTATGTAAGTACATTATGGGAAGTGTTCTCGGTTCCGGTTGACCTAATTAATGCAGCCTAACAATCCTTTAATAGATTTAAATATTAGAAGTGTATTAGTGTGTTAAGTGTACGCCAGGTTAAAGAGATGGGTCTTTAATCTCGGTTTAAACTGACAGAGTGTGTCTGCCTCCCGAACAGTGTTAAGTTTGGGCGCTAAATAGAAAAAGAATCTGCCGCCTGCTGTTGATTTTGATATTCTAGGTATTAAATGGCCAGAGTTTTGAGAACTTATACCGGAAATGGGTCAAAAACCATTTAAGTCAATGAGTCAAATCTAGTGTAGACAAACACATTTTTTCCTAATAGTTGTGCAACCTTTCATGCAATTATTAATCATAAAAAAACATAAATCCACTGTGGTTATGAGGCTTTAGTAATTAAGCTTTTCGCCTTCAGTTGTCGTGACTCTGTCCAGCACTAGAGGGCAGGACGTGTTCAGCTGATCTCGGAGCACATTCAACTCGAGCAGGAAGTGACAGATTGTATTTATTTTTATTTTTTTGGGGAGTGACAGATGTTGACTGCAAGGTTAGGAGACAGGACATATGGACAGTCCCAATTATTTAATACCCGCAGATATATCTCGCCAGAGTCCTCTGTCCCTGTAAGGATCTGCAATAACACAGCAGGAATGACAAATGACTGAAATCCTCAGAGATCATCCGAGAGTCACAACACAGCCTGCTTAAAATAGACATGCTAACAAGACCTTTCCTTGGGCCAAAGTGTTTTAGTATATTCATCAAAAATTACTGTATGAAAATGATTTCATCTATTATCTATTGTTCATCTATATTCTGGAACTTGCACAAATTAAGGCCTGAAAATGTCTTAAATTCATAAAGTCATGGCATTAAATACTGCGTCTATTGCAAAAAAAAAAAAAATTAATAAAAAAGTATGATTTTTATGAGCACTTTGGCAGACGTTCTTGTTTTAATCATAAACTTGCTTCATTTTTATAAATTTATCAGAAAACAAGATTTTTTTATCTTTGTCATTTTGCATCTCAAGTAAATGTTTCTTGATTTAAAAATCGATATTCTAATGTTTGAAGCAGAGCTAATCATATATATATCTATATATACATTTATAAAATATTAACATGTAAATATTTTCAAAACATATACTGCATGTGTGTATTTATATATACATAATAAACTCCGTAAACACTCATATATTATGTTAACAAAAGCTTTAATTTGGATGCGATTAATTGTGATTAATCGTTTGACAGCACTATATATATATATATATATATATATATATATACATATAATAAAAGCTTTTAAAACAAATCCTAATTTTACTGTAACTCATCCTGTACTCTCTCGTTTTGACCAATCAGAGGCTCTCTAGAATGAGAATGTCCCGCCCACTGATGACTGGCAATAGCAAGTTGCAAATCATAGTTCATGGTTTTTACATAAACTGAAGGCTATTGGTTTTTGTAAAACAAATAAAAATAATAAAGACCCCCAATATGTCCCGCCTCCACTTCCTGTTTGAATAGGAAGTAGGCTATGTTAATACAGGAAATACAGCTGCACTTGTCAAGCTATTTAAAAGTAGTCCACACTTGTGCTCTAGATTCCAAGATTTCTGAAGTCTCAGAATGGATTTGAGTGAGAAACAAAGCAAAATTGAAATCTTTGTTCAAGCTAAATCTACTGCAGCTCTCAAATCTCTCCATTACACCCATTTCAGCGGTCTTAACGTGTTTACAACATGCTTTGGGCAGAAAGAAAGCATCCCTCAGAAGAAAAACAAACTGGTAAGTGAGAAAATGAGATGAGAAAAATAACATGTTAGGCTGCAGCTCTGTTAGCTAACAATTTGCATTGTAATAATATGCAAATTAAGGCTATTTTGTAGAGTGGATTACTTTTAACACTTTTTAATGACTATACTTCATGTCAAAGTCATGACTTGATTGTACTTTATTTCTTACGCATGAATATTCAAGATTAAATAATGGACAGAAAAAATGGAATAAATTAAAAAGAACAACAACAAAAAAGGGCTGTTTCAGGAAAAGTGTGTTTCTGAGTTCAGTGGAAATAAGCGGAGCTCTCCTCCAGGGCAGGATTTCTCCAAACCTTTCTAAGCCGGCACTGCACCAACAGATGGATGGCGTTAATTGCATTTTTCCTTTTTTTCTATGGCGGATTATTATAATCATATTATGATTTTGTTTGTTTCTCGGAAGATGGTGCTGTACACATTTGCTTTTGTATTTCAAGAATTGAAATCACATTTCCGGCTGTAGTGTTCCATCATCTCATCATATGAACATTTATTCATTCATGCATTGGTTTAAAGATAAGTTATTGTTATTTCCTATTCCTCAACTTTCAAATATTCTTTTTGCATGCATACTAGATTTTTGTTTATCTCCCAAAAGTCTACCAAAGATATTATAATAGCAATAAACCAACAAATGTTGCAAGGTACTGTATAATGATAATGCATACTGTGTCTTATTATACAGTACCTTGCAACATTTGTTGGTTTATACATATGCAGTTTTTGCAGGCATTATGACTTCTCTTTTGTTAAATGAGTCTAATGGCTCCGGCTCATAGTCAGTCTTTCTCCTCTTCATCCACTGAACTTTCTGACAAGATGTTTGAGGAAGTGACATCAAATTATTGCAGTGCTGGAGATGCAGTAGCACTTTAGTTTTAGTATATAACGTAATTTAATATTTATATTATACTACAGATAGATAGATAGATAGATAGATAGATGTATGCATCAATTTGAATATATGAGTGTTATATATAGTGCTTTATTGTTAGTAATGAAATACATTTACATTATATTTTATATTATTCATCAAATAATATATTTTTATATATATATATTTATAGCGTCTGCTAAATGACTAAATAAATATATATACACATACATACACATATGCATACATATATATACATACATACATGCATACATATATATATATACATATATATATATATACTTGGAATATAAGATGGAGATTTAGTGCTTTAGGTTACTAATGAAACCTATTATGACCTATTATGTCAAATTCATATTGTAATCATAACATTTTAATATAATTTTAATATATGATAGAGTTGAATGTGCATAAATGATCCATTGTACCATTTCCTACTGATTTTAACTTGTTGTTTGTAGTTTCTATTGTTTTTTTTTGTTGTTGTTGTTGCCAACGTAATCAGAAGGCGGGACCAATCAAGTGGAGCTTTTCCATCATTAGCACAGGGTGACCATGGCAACGGAACACAAACACATGTATCCCGATTAAGAGTGTTCACATCTTTAAATCCAGGAAGTGAACAAACTTCATCAGTCACTCCTCTGGGACTAATCTAGCACTAATCACATTTGCTCACTGATTGCGTTTTTTTGTGCTCCAAATCAAAAATACCAAAGCACTTTCTGTTTTTATTTTCTTAAAAAAATTACCCCATTTTTTGTTAATTTAGGTTAGTTTTATAGAAGATGACAGAAGCATGTGCGTGTATGTAATTAGTTATAGTGCATTTTAATCTGTAATAATGGGTTCCCTGTAGTCGTGCTTAATCCCGGCCACATGTTCAGATGTTTAAACATCAGATCAATTACGCAGACACATTCATTAAAGTGGATTTCTTTAAAGCGATCCAGAGACACAACGAATTCAAATGAAAGCATGAGCAGAAACTGAATGAGTAACAAAAATATATATGGATAGCATAAAGTACAAACCAAAAAAAAAATAGTATTTGTCTGGGAAATGCTAGGATGACAAATCAGGGAAAATGTTACACAGTCATTGAAATTCTGAGGTGCTGAGTTCAAAATATTAAAGAAATAGTTTCTTCATGGTAAACATTCTGGCTATCACATAAAATTAAGCGCCATTTTGGTTCAAGATGTTCCACCCATCACAATCACCCCATCATAAATTCAAAATATCCCAACATTAATACGTTTTAAAGTACTTGAAGACATTATTTTTTCCAATAGAATGTAAAAGTGGACATCAAAAACATGAAAAATCCATTTCCGAAATGGAAAAGGCAGCTGCATTTGTATAATGTAGAAGTTTGGAGGTCTGTGACTGAGGGAACTGAAGTACGAGTGCATTTGTGTGTAATTAAAACAGGTGATTATTTTCCGCCGGGATTATCCTGGAGGTCCAGCTGGTCTGGAGGATTTGAACACCCTCACCCTGGGCTGGAGAAAGGGCAAACTCCCAGGGGACGAAGCCAAATTGGCTCCCTAACCAAGAGCTGAGAGCACAAACTATGCACACCGTTACGAAATCAACAAAAACTGCCCCACTATTGAGAATTCAGAGCCCGATTTTTGTTTCCACTAAAGAATGGCTGGTCAAAAAATGGTGATTAATGTTCAGAAGACGAACAGTATTTGCTTACAGACCTATGTTCAGGTTGAGAAGTGAACTTAAAAATTGCCAGGAAAAGTATTGTGTTGGTGCTTGCCTATATAACGACAGTGGGGGGGGGGGATTATTTGATCTCCTGCTGATTTTGTACGTTTGCCCACTGACAAAAAAATGATCAGTCTATAATTTTAATGATAGGTTTATTTGAACAGTGAGAGGCAGAATAACAATTTAAAACGCATTTAAAAAAAGTAATACATTGATTTGCATTTTAATGAGTCAATCAGCAAGATTTCTGGCTCCCAGGTGTCTTTTATACAGGTAAGGAGCTAAGATCTCTTACAGGGAGTGCTCCTAATCTCAGCTTGTTACCTTTATAAAAGACAACCTGCCTACAGAAGCAATCAATCAATCAAATTCCAAACTCTCTACCATGGCCAAGACCAAAGGGCTGTTCAAGGATGTCAAGGACAAGATTGTAGACCTACACAAGGCTGGAATGGGCTACAAGACCATCGCCAAGCAGCTTGGTGAGAAGGTGACAACAGTTGGTGTGATTATTCACAAATGAAAGAAACACAAAATAACTGTCAATCTCCCTCGGTCTGGGGCTCCATGCAAGATCTCACCTCGTGGAGTTTCAAAGATCATGAGAACGGTGAGGAATCAGCCCAGAACTACACGGGAGGATCTTGTAAATGATCTCAAGGCAGCTGGGATCATGGCCACCAAGAAAACAATTACTAACGCACTACGCCCTACTGTACAGGCCCGTCTGAAGTTTGCCAATGATTCAGAGGAGAACTGGGTGAAAGTGTTGTGGTCAGATGAGACCAAAGTCCAGCTCTTTGGCATCAACTCAACTTGCCGTGTTTGGAGGAGGAGGAATGCTGCCTATAACCCCAAGAACACCATCCTCACCGTCAATCATGGAGGTGGACACGTTATGATTTGGGGGTGTTTTTCTGCTAAGTGGACAGGACAACTGCACCGCATCAAAGGGACAATGGACGGGAAGAAGAAGAAGAAGAGAATATTTTTTTATACGCACACCAGCGGAAAAGATTAGACCTGAGCTCGACAGCGAAAACCTCTTATCCTCAGGCCCCTAGCAGCGGTTCCTGACCCTTCTGCTGTTCGTCGGGGACTGTGCCCTCCACTAGAGAGCCGCAGAACGCGCCTCGAGCAGCATTGGAGCGAGTCACCACTCCCTCAAACAATCTGCGCACTTCAGCCTTCAGGGTTCGAGGGACGGCCCAAGGGTCTGGCAAGGACGGCCCGTTTATGATGGCCCACAAAGCTGCCGCTTCGTTGCTAGCAGCAGGGCCCGAAATGCATCTTGTTGGAATGAATCCTGCCGTAAACACGCTTCAGGATCCTATACAACGAAACACAGCGACCTTAACACATGCATTTCCCGTTCTTACGGACGCCGCGGGTTTCCATGCTCAGAAATTCTAACGCATGTGGAGACATCACAGCCGCAGACGCACAGCACAATTCGTTACGGATACACCATTCAGTTTCGAAAAGGCCCGCCTCCCTTCCGCAGGATTCTTCCCACGATCGTGAGTAAAAAAAAAAAACGCAGTGCTGCGACAAGAGGTGTCATCTCTGCTGAGGAAAGGGGCTATAGAAAAGTACACCCCTCTCAGACTGAGTCAGGTTTTTACAGCCGATATTTTGTTGTGCCCAAAAAAGATGGTGGCTTACGACCAATATTAGATTTACGCCATTTGAATCTTGCACTCAAAACGAGCAAATTCAACATGTTGATGGTAAAATCTATTCTGTCTCAGATTCAACCAAATGACTGGTTTTTCACGATCGATCTGAAGGATGCATACTTTCATATTCAGATCATCAAGAGACACAGGAAGTTCCTCAGGTTTGCTTTAGAGGGCAAAGCTTATCAATACCTTGTTCTTCCTTTCGGATTAGCCTTGGCTCCACGAACCTTCATGAAATGTATGGACGCAGTTCTGGCCCAGTTGCGGCTCCAGGGCGTTCGTGTGCTAAATTACCAGGACGATTGGCTGGTATTAGCGCAATCACAGACTCAAGCACGCTCTCACCTTGATCTCGTGCTAAATCATCTAAGCAGCCTGGGCTTATGCACAAATCTCCAAAAGAGTGTTTTGATCCCTTCCCAACGGATAACCTTATTGGGTATAGATCTGGATTCTCGCGCGATGAGGGCACGATTGTCTCCCCCGCGCGTTCAGTCATTCACATCATGCCTTTGCCACTTCAAAGCAGGCCGTACAGTAACGGTAAGTTTGTGCCTCAGACTTTTGGGTCTAATGGCGGCAGCGTCCCCTGTAATCCGTCTAGCCTTACTTCACATGCGCCCATTTCAATGGTGGACAAAAAGCCAAAGAATTTCTCCCCGTTGTCATCCGCATCGAACGATTTCTGTGACACGGAGGTGTGTTCTGACGTTAAAGACCTGGACGTCATCCAAATTTTTTTTTGTCAGTATGTGTGTTCCCACGAAATTGAACCCACAACCTTTTACGCTGCTAATGCAATGCTCTACCACTGAGCCACAGGAACACAGTGGGCATGCGGCCATTTCAATGGTGGACCACCATTGAGGACATGCTCTCGAGACAGAGCCTGGAGGAAGGGGAATGGAGGCTGCACCCTCAAACGGTGATCTGCATATGGCGAGTGTTTGGAGAAGTGGAAGTGGACTTATTCGCATCGAGCACGACTACGCATTGCCCGCTATGGTTCTCCCTATCCCCCCCATCGCCCCTGGGACTGGACGCTCTAGTCCACGAATGCCCAGAACCAGTTTGAATGCCTTTCCTCCGATTCGGCTAATTCCAGCGGTGCTATCCAGAATACGGTCAGACAGAGTGGAGCGACTGCTGCTGGTAGCTCCGTGGTGGACCACTCAGCCGTGGTTTGCGGAACGTCGTGATATGGATGAGACAGTCTGCTTCAGTGGAGGCTACGTTTTTGAGACAGAGGGAGTAACGCCAGCCACTAGAGCTTAAAGTATACGTGGCCTTCAAATGGCCATACTGTTTACTAACTGGTGTAGACGTCTTCGCACCAGTTTTTCACTGCCCCGTCGCTTCAGTAGCTTTTGCTGAGTTTCTTCAAAGGCCATAACGCCAGTTCCTAAAGTCGCTTCAAATCCTTTTTGCTTCCACCAGGTGACTTCGCACCAGGCACTCTGAGGCGGGGTGAAAAGCTTTTCCTGCGACCAAGTCGCTTCTGATTATGTTCCTTCAAAGTCGCTTCGAATCCTTTTTGCTTCCAGAGGTGGCCTTAGAAGCATCCCCCACGGAGGCGGGGTCAGAAAATCTAACGCTGTATGTCCTGGTAGTTGAGGCTATATCCTTAGTCTGTGATGATTCGCTGTTTGGGAGCTTCACGTTTACGCATGGCCTTATAGGAGCTATGTGCTGCGGCAGGATGGAATTCAGTGGAGGAGCTCTACTGGATGTGTGGCTGTCCGCTTCCCAGCTGAGGCTAATCTCAGGCCTGGATTATCTCAAACGCTGCAGGCTCATCAAGGACTCAAATCATGGTAACCATCATTTCTGTTTACTGCCATCTGGCAAGCGCTTCAGGAGCATGATGGCAAAAACTGAGAGACTGAGGAGGAGCTTCTTCCCTCAGGCCATCAGGCTCCTTAACACAAACTCAAACTCGGTCTCATAACATTTACATGACTCAATTTAATGTGTACATACCCGGTACAACCATGTTTGCACATTCTTCTTGCTGTTTGCACATTCTTCTTGCACATCCCTGTTTATATTATTATTTATTAAGTCCACAGTATACTGTATAGCACATTTTATTTCATTGCACATTTTACCCCTTATTTTATTCTTACCTATATTTATATATATTCTCATTGTTTGACTGTCCATTTGCACATCCTGATTTCCACATTTCAAGCACCTTGAACCTATGGTCCTTCCTACATGATCCGCTGCTGCAAAGGATTGGGTTCTTTCTGCTTGAGCAGATGCTTTCCTCGGATCCCAGCTATCTCAGGTATGTCAGGCGTGATGGTATAGTGTTCCCATACGGTGACGTCACCACAGCATTGAAGTGACCTATGAAGGGGAACATCTCGGTTACGTATGTAACCACGGTTCTCTGAATAGGGAACGAGATGCTGCGGTTCAGGCCATTCCGTAACTTTGATAGCGTTTCCTTAGTCCATGAAATCTGAGTGAAATAGCGCGCGGTACGCTGGTATACTATGCTTTAAGATGGTGCCAAGCATTATTTGGCCAATAGGATTGGTGGGATGGTACAGGGCTTCAGACATTCGTCACACCAAAGGGTGTTCCCATACGGTGACGTCACCGCAGCATCTCGTTCCCTATTCAGGGAACCCTGGTTTCATACTTAACCGAGATGATATCTCACATTTCTGATTATTTTTTTCCCTCAGAATTCTTAGCTTACATCTTGTAATTAATTATTTTTTTTTTCAGAACTCTCGCATGATTTGTTTTAGTTTTACCATGGTATAAAATACAAATTGCAACCCTGACTTTTTTCTTGCGAATCTTAGTTTTTTCTTTTATAAACTTGTGAATTGTGTTGTGTTGTGAGTTGTAGTTAAAAATTTAGCACTTTTTGCCATTTTTATTTTGTGGCAGAAACAAGTCTTTGTACTATCCTACCGCTAGAAACTAACTAAATAAAACTTTAGCATATTTAATTTTCAACTTTTCTCTTCTAGCTAAATGTACAAAAATATTGAGAATTTATCTTGTTTACAGGACTGTATCAAATGTATACAGTATGCATTTAAATGTGCTCTAAAACAACAGTGTCCCTTCTAACTACTTACATAACAAATTATAGTTTACATCTGTGATGTAAACTATTGGCTATTTAAAACATAGGTTATTCAATATGTCATGCCACAACATCCTGTTTCATGGAACAGGCAAGAAAACATCACACAATGTCATGCTTCCTCATTGTATCATTCTGGGAATTCAGCTGATGTAATTTGTGGCTCAGTATAACATGACAAAATTAGATGGCAAATGTGTGATTGCCATCCATCCCTCAGTCCATCAGAATTGTATTAAAATGTATGCATGAGAACTTTTTATTGTGTTTCAGGTTCCATAAATGCCCCTTGAAATTAAATACAACAGAGAGAACATTTTGTGGAAAGGAGAGCTTTTTTTCATAAAAAAGGAGTAGAACACAGAAATAGATATACCTGTACACGGATGTTAATGATACATCTGTACTTTTCTTTCCAGTTCCTTGTATACATTATATTAGTAAATATATAGTTTAAAATATCACAGAAATGCATTTGATGCATGTGAATTCATATTCCTGACTTGGGGAAAAAACAGTGATGAAGTTATGAGTAATTAGGACACTGAACATTTTCTGTGATCCAGACTGAAGTACTTCAGTGTGCAACATAATGATAAAAAGCCCTTAAATAAAACATAAGAGCTGAAGGTAATTTCAGCTGATTCAAATTTCGTATTAAACATAGGATATTTAACCCAAAACAATATAGATGATTTTTATCCTCTGGGAATTGATTGAATCATTAAAAGTAGGCGTTACATGTCATAATGGAGCAAAGCTGTTGGAGAGAATGGGTTGAGAAATACATAACATCAGCCAGGAAAGTTTCATGTTGTTGAAAGATTACATGAATTCTTTCTTTGGAATAGCATGCACCAGTTGTGCATAATAAAATCAGGAACATGTACATGTATTTACTTTTTGGATTTCACATTGACCTTAAACCATTTTGAAACACAGTTTCCTGCCTGTGTTCAACAAGAAAACAAAAATTCCTCAAGCGCTGATAAAAATGCAAAATCATTCACTTTGTAAGAGGAAATTTTCACATTAGTCATTCGAACTGCATTTAGGGGCCTTTTCCTTACACCAATACTCTCATCAAGTGTCCAAAAGTGATAACATTCCTCACTTAATCCTGAGCAATGAAAAACTCTGGGAAAAACTACATGTGGCCATTAAGCTTTATAGCAAATAACCAAAATAACATCTGTGCAATATTAGAGTTGCAATATGTGCAACACATCTGAGCTAAAATACATTCTCTACCTGAAAAGTTAGTGTGCACATCCCCACATTGATGTATCCATGTATTTTTGTCCATTTCCCATGATACCATGTCGTCCAAACATTTTCTTACAGATTAAAAAAAGTGAAATCTTGTTCGCATTTGGATTCCTCATGATTAGATTTGTTTACACACATCCAAACATGATAAAAAAAAAAGATAATTTACTTATAAAAGAGTTCCTCAAAAAATGTCTCTTCTGATTTATGAGGCTCACTGGATTGAGAGTCAGGTTTTAACATCTTGAACTGGTCACTGGGATCCTTTGTTACAGCATCATAGGACGGCAGAGAGCAAGCTAAGTAAGACGGCCCCTTCTCGGGACCGTAGTGCTCTTTAATCATTCATGCTATGAGTCCTTCCCGCTCCGGAGCACCGTCCTCTTCCAACCAGTGTGTGTCTTGGCTTATGTGCCTGTACAGGTAAGACGCCTGCTTCATTTGCCGTCTAACCAGGTGCCGCCGGAAGGCTCGCTGGATCAGGGACACCGAAATCTCCTCCTGCTTGCGCCGCAGCGTTGTGGTGATGGGCTCGTGGGATATCTTGGAAGGATTCGCCATCATGAACTTCTCCTCCATTTGCTGCTTCAAAGCGTCCATTTCTCCGGTCTCCCCGAGGACCCGCTTGGTGAAGGCGAACAGGATGTCCAAGCAGTGGATCCTGTCGCCGCTGACCATAGGTAGATCCATGTTGATGAGTTTTATTTTGTTGGGTTTGGCAATCCTCAGAGGTTCGGAAAGGCTGTCGGCGAAACTCGAGAGTTTGGAGTACTCGATGAAGTGCGTGGCCTCGACGTCAAACTTCTCCCAAACCTCGTAGAACATCTCAAAGTCATCCTCGCTCAGAGGTTCAGTGCTTTCCTCGGTGGCCACACTGAAGTTCTCCAGAATGATGGCGATGTACATGTTGACCACGATCAAGAAGGAAATGATAATGTAGCTGACGAAGAAAGTGATCCCTACCGAGGGATTGCCGCAGTTGCCCTTGGTATTGGTTCCGGTGTTGACGTAATTCGAGCTGCATTCTTCCGGAGAGTTGTTGAGAATGGGATCCAGTAGGTTATCCCAACCGGCTGACGTGGTGATCTGGAAAAGGCAGATCATGCTGTTCCCGAAGGTTTCGAAGTTGAACATGTCGTCAATACCGCCTTGCTTCTTTACGTAGGCGAAGTTCGCCATGCCAAAAATGGCATAGATGAACATGACCAGGAAGAGCAGGAGGCCGATGTTGAACAATGCTGGCAGCGACATCATTAAGGCAAAAAGTAACGTCCTTATTCCTTTAGCTGCTCGTATTAGTCTGAGAACTCGTCCTATTCTTGCCAACCGGATCACTCGAAACAGAGTTGGGGACACAAAGTATTTTTCTATTATGTCAGCAAGGACGATTCCTATGAGGAAGGACAAATTAAAACCAGATATCAACACAAAGAAGTTGGACTCTCTTGAAGAATTGAGAAATGGAACTATGAACATCTGAGATCACAACAACCCAGTTGAAAAGACAAGCTGGTGTCTCTGCAAAGTTTCTTAACTAACTTAACCAAACCAGCAATCCTTCTTTGGCTTCACCCATAGTGGTGACCAGATGGACCCATACCAACGTGCTAACCAGTATAAACCAAGTTGGTCTTTTCAGCAGGGAAGTATCTTGAATTAGCCACACATACCACTTACCAGACGGTAAAGTCGTGCACTTACCAACGATGGACAGGATAACCACTACAAAGTCAAATATGTTCCAACTAATGGTGAAGAAATAACAGCGGAGGGCAAATAGCTTCATGAGGCATTCGGAGGTAAAGATGACAATGAAGCCCAGGTTGATGTTATTGAGGATGGTCTCCATGCGAGCAGATTGTTCATCGGACTCGACCATCATGGTTATCATGTTGAGAATAATGAGCATCATGATAGTGATATCAAAGGCTTGCTTGGACACCAAGTCGAAGAAGAATCCTTGTAAAATGTTCTAGATGGAAATGGGAAAATTAGAAAGAGAATTTCTAGTAACAAAAATATAAAAAATCATCATCTTACCACTGGTCTTGGAATTGGCTTCTGTGGCTTTTTCGATCCAAGTTTCTTCATCGCGTTGTAGTACTTTTTCTGCTCTTCGGTCATGAACATATCCTGGCTGCCTTAAGTACAGAGAACAACCAGCTGTTATTGTTTTCATGGAACACCATAAATGTACACTAAATGTTTTTTGGAAGAGAAGTAAATCTTAAAACACCTATCATTCTTTTCTGTTGATTGAAGTTATCGATGATGACACCGATGAACAGATTTAAGGTAAAGAAGGACCCGAAGATGATGAAAATGACAAAGTAGAGGTACATGTAGAGGTTTATCTCTTTGACGGGCTGCTCCTCAACCTGACAAACAAGAACAATATAAATATTAGAAACTCATAAAGATGGTTTTCCAGATAAAAGTGTTTGTAGTATATATATATACTGATTGTACAATCATAACCATATGATGTTATTATTGTCCAGCAGTATATTTTATTTCTTAGCCAATTAAAAGTAAGAGATAATAATATTTTTGTCAATTATACATGCAAAAATACTATAATATTTATTATTATTATTTTTACATTTGACATTTCTGTCCCCCTCACTTCTGAAATGATTGCTACTCCTCTGCCCTGTAACATAACTGAATATTAAGCTTTAGCTATATGCCGTGTTATCTTTATTTGGGCATCAAATATTTTGTGGCTCCAAGTGAATTTTATTCGGTAGGAAAGGGGCCAAAATGGCTCCTTTGACGTTGAAGGTTGCAGACCCCTGACCTAGGTTGTTGTTTTGTGAATTTGGATGTAACTTGTAAGTCATTAATTTCAGGAAGGAAGAACATGCTTACTTCACGGGAATCCACGGCGGCATGCATGACTTCCATCCAGCCTTTGAATGTTGCCTGCAAAACAAAATATTTAAGAATGCTTGAATGTCCATCTAAAATAGAAAGATTGTACATTTATTCAAATATATGTTCTGCTTCTAGGTGAGCACATTTCTTTCCACGCCTGACCATAGCGAAACTTGGCTTTTTTGTCTGTGGTATAATTACGCATTTAAGTTTCATACCTTCTGTAAAGACAAAGAGTTGTGACTCACCAAGAGGCAGCATGAAAGCCATTAAGCTAGGCCATTTTTGGATGTTGTTGCCATGGTTACAGAAATGATAACCTGTGGTGATTGAGAGATTGTTCCTAGAGGTAAATGATAGGTTAAGGCCCAGCGAGGAGTTTCATGCCCCTGAAAAACTCTGGTTGCTTGGCTACCTTTACAAATATGATGATTCTACAGCACAGTCACCAAAAGTCCTGCTTGGACTGAAATGTTCAAGATGGTCAGAGGTCAGAATTTAAGAATTGGCTCCCTTTCAAATAATGTGTGAATTTGAATTGGAATGAAACAGGGTCAGACATGATCTTTTCCCTTTTATAATTAAAAAATGCCTTAAATGTATAATTAGCTAAATTTCCTTTAATATATCTTTATTTAAATAAAATGTATTTGAAAAGGGACCATGTACAATTTTAACATAAATGTTTCCATTTCATGCATTGTACCGAATTTAGCCAATAGCTTGTTTTCATCAGCCCAAAAAAAGAACACTGAAGATAATGCCAAGTTAAACCACAACCATGTCAGTGTTTACAGAGTTTAATTTAAAAATGTCAGTAGATGTGCACATCCTTATGTCTTCCGGTAGTGTTCCGATGAATAAAAGCTTTCACCGAGAAAGGCCATAATCCAAAGGCAGAGCGACGAAAAGGAACACGATCAGTTATAGATGATGATCTATTAGATAGAGACTGTAGTGTTGTCTTTTATGTCAAATACTTGAATTTAACCAATTACTTCAACACAATTTTATCAACATCAACCAAAAGCCATCTTTACACTACAAAGGTGGATAAGAAGCTGCATAACAGATTTAGTTTAATTGTGCAGGAGCATTTTTTGCTCCCTTATCTTTTTTATATCCCTTAAAAAAAAATTGTTTTTTTTTTTTTGGTGGTATTTTTGCCCCATGCTCCCATTAATTTATGACCCTAGAATGAAATGACAGGAAGAGGAATTAATTGAAGTCAAATAAAATGCATTTTACAGTTATATTACAGATGCATTTCATAGGTCCAACACAAGTTTTGCAACAAAACGTGAATAATCACATCATTAAATTGGACTAATTGTGCCTATTTATTCTCTGATGTGTAGAACATATTTTCCCATAACTGACATATTCCTGACCTAGACCCTTAGTTTAGTACTAAAACTATCAATACTAGTTCAGTATTTGGTTAAGTGCACAGTTAGCAAGGCCATCAAAACTATTTGCAATGGTTTAAAATAAAAATAAATAATGAATTATTTAATTTTTTCTAAAAACATTATATTGAATATTTATGTTGACATTTATTTCTAAAAATAAATATTGACATATTAAAATATTTTGTACAACTGTTTCTACCCCATGTTTTTATGTATGATAATGTGAATGAGTAATTCATACAAAAAATAATAATCTGAAAGCATTACTTAAAACTATAATTACAGTTTCCATTTTAATTCTAATTCCTTAACCCTCATGTTGTATTCCAGTCATTAAGATTTTCTTTTTCTAATATTGGCTTGACCCTGTTCAGCTCACATGGGCTATAAAAAAATTCCCCTAAAAATAGTATACTTTTTCTACTTTTTTTCTCCCCTTTTATACTTATATGCTTTTTTCACTTTGACAAAAACACTGAATCCAATGTTTGTTGATAATGTAGCATAACATAAGAGATTTACGAGCAATTATTAAAAGTCTGGTCTTTTTTTGGCTGAATTCTGAATGATGCACAACCCTCGAGACACTCACCACCTGCAGAAGCGAGAGGTATCCAAGGCCCACATTGTCAAAGTTGACTTTCACTTTGGTCCAGTAGAACTGGGTGTCATTCATGGCCTGGCAGTCACTCTTGTTGTTGACCAGGGTAACACTGTGAATGTATCCTGTCCTGTTGACACACTTCCCGAATTTCCCAGCGAATAGATTTACACCCATGATGCTAAATATGAGCCAGAAGATCAGGCACACCAGCAGTACGTTCATGATGGACGGGATGGCCCCAATCAGCGCATTCACCACCACCTGGACAACAGGAATTGAGGATGTGATACCATACAGGAAGCAATCATAATGTAACTGCATGCAACCACAGCGCCAAAGCAATTCAACCAAAAACTAATCATTAAACTTTCTGCTCAATAACAAATACAGGCATCTTTTACATTTCTGAAGACGTGCGCATTTAATTTAACCATCCTATTTATACTATATTACTACGGAGCCCCTAAAGGGACATTAGCAAAAAAAAAAAAGACGACTTTTGCATGCTCACGAGAAACGTTTCGCGTGCCTACCATAAACCTTGTTGAGCTCAGGCGTTACAGTTTCCGGTTGCGACACTTTTGCCATCTTACAAAGAAGATAACAAGAGCATGCATGTGCATGAATGAGTACAGAGAGAGTGCAGACATGCATATCATTTAAGGTGATAGAATGAAATATAAGGCTAATAATAAACAGAATAGACAATACATTAAAACATAATAACTACATGGTAATAAAAATATAGATAAAATAGAATTATGAATGTGCAAATGTTTTAGTAGGTTATGTACAAAATATAGAGAAAATATAAAGAATTATGAATGTGCTGTTTTACAGACGGAAAGTTTTGAGAAGTTATGCACAGATGGACAGTCCTGAGATGTTAGGCTATGTATTGTTCTGGATGGAATATAGCCTGATGGAAAAAGATGTTCGTATACCATTCAGTGAGGATTTATCTGTGTCCGAATGCAAGAACAGAATCAATGTTTTCCTGTTGAAGGCCAAAATAGATCTCAATTAGGCTAATTCATGCACATGCATGCTCTTGTTATCTTCTTTGTAAGATGGCAGAAGTGTCGCAACCGGAAACTGTAACGCCTGAGCTCAAAAAGGTTTATGGTAAGCGCGCGAAAAGTTTCTCGTTCTCATGCGAAACGTTTCTCGTGCGCATGCAAAAGTCTTAATTTTTATTAGTGTTTTGCTGATTTGCAAAAAAGGCCTAGTATTAACTAATTTGATTATGCTGGGTTCAAAAGTATCAATAAAAACTTTCCATTTTGTACAGTATTTTCACAAAATAAGAATGAAGATTATATATATATATTTGTATCAGCTTTAATACACTTATGAAAATGTCAAAATTTCAAGTTTTAATGACAAAAATTAAGTATTCAAAATGCATCAATTAATGGTTAAGGAGCGTAAAAATGTTTAACTAAATAATCAATTTAATATCAATAAGTTTATAAATACATGAGTTTTGTTTTGGCTTGTAATTTTCTGTGCCTGTTTGGATGTATTAATCACCCACAGATGTAACAGAGAACATCTGGCTCATGTTTGCATTTTCTTCTGTCACTGGTCATAATTCTAACCTTGAAATCAGGATTTAACATAAAATAATGTCATTCATACGTGTGAAAATCGCCAGAGAATTGAACAAATAGTTGTGGTCTGGCACAGAGGAAGACAGGAATTGTGTCTTTGGGGCAGTTTTTTCTGCTGATTAAGTGATAATACAATACGCGACTTCATCTTATGGTTGTCGCAAAAGCAAAAATGCAACAAAATGCATAATTTTGTGAAAAAGTGTGACCTGCAGCGTGAGCAAAACAGACACTATTTTTTGCAGTTCAGATTTGATAAGAAATGTATTGGATTTCATTCAGCATATATTACGCAGGGCGGTGTAATCTCAGTGAATTTTGTGCTTTAATGAGTGTCATTTTTAGAGAGTTCAAGCCACAGAGAAGACAGGATCTTACCCGCATTCCTTCGAATCTAGACAGGGCCCTCAGGGGCCGAAGAGCTCTGAGAGTCCTCAAAGATTTAATGGCCCCAAAGTCTGAGTAGCCCAGAGAGTTAGCGACCAAGCTAATCAAAGACACCTGCAATTAGAGAAACATAAATGACTTTTCAATCAAATACTTCATATTAATAAGAATGTTTTAATTCATATTAATAAAACACCTCTCTGCATGGCTTTTTTAATTAAATAGACTAACATATGTAACTTAAAGGTGCAGTGTGTAGTTTTTAGCGGCATCTAGCGGTTGAGTTTGCGAATTGCAACCAACGGCTCAGTCCTCCGCTCACCCCTCCCTTTAGAGAAGCTACGGTGGCCGATACAGGGCTAAGATTTTCCGCGAGAACAACATAGTGACGATACGCGCTCTGTAGAGCAGTTTGTCCGTTTAGGGCTACTGTAGAAACATGATGGCGACTTCCATGTGAGGGGACCCGCGGTATATGTAGTTATAAATCGCTCATTCTAAGGTAATAAAAACATAACAGTTCATTAAGTAAGGTCTTTATACTCCTCTGAAAACGTAGTTATGTATATTATATTGCATTTCTGTCTATAGATCATCCTAAATATTACACAGTGCACCTTTAATGCACTTACAATATTTATGATTTTTTGTGACATTCTATAGGAACACATTTATTGGGACAAATAACTCAGATCAGTTTAAAATCACAATAGGTCTCCACTCTATTCTACAGTCAGAGTAGACACCGTGTAGAAGCGAATGACAGGAACAGGGGGAGTGTGTTTGATGGGCCGATGAGGTGAAATGATGACAAAACACGGACAAGTATGCCCATATGCACATCAATGCATGTATCAACATACTTCACTATATATGCATAAGAAATATGCATATATATAAAATAGAGTGAGGTTTTATAAAGAATTTGGGGTTTTCTCCAATCATATTTTCTTTTGCTTTTTAAATGATGTGACTTTCATCAGTCCAAACAGTGTTCTGAAAGCCCGATTGGTTTAGATTGCATTTATGCATTATTAAATGTAGTCCCAAGAATTGTCAGTTCTTTATAAAAAAAACTATTTCTATAGTTTTCCTTGTCACTGCAATGTATCTAAAGAAGATATTTCTGTGCAATTTGCTCTAAAACACAACTTCATGCTATAAATAAAATGACTAAATTAAATCATAAAAAATAAAGTGCTAAACTGATTTCAGCTAAAAAGCGTTATACTGAGATGTCTCACTGTAATGTATGTTTACAATCTCAAAACGTAACTGATCTTCTCCAGATAATTCTTTGATACAGTAAGTATTTTCTGATATAAAAGCCAAGGCCCTGTGAGGACGATATCAAACTTGACATCACGTTAAATTACAGGTCGAAATGAATCCGTGCTGACAGAGAGACGGTGGCATTTATATCTCGGCGTGGATGAGAAGAGAACTGCAGCTGAGATACAGACGCGAGCCTTCGCTCACCTCTGACCTTTGACCTTACCCTATTATTAAAGGTGTGTGTGGAGATCTGTGTGGGTCAGATGAGCATCAGGTGAGACTCAAGCAACTCCAGATGCTGTGCCAGGTGTTTTATTCAGTGTCCATGTGTCGTTTTTATTATATGTGTATTTTGTACAGTTATCTCAGTGTCTGAAGGATGTGTTTGCCATAACATCTCAATTCTGACTCTGAATACAATCTGCCATAAAAGAGTTGTCTAAGACGTCATTGTGCCAGTAACACAAAACCACAACATACGAACAAAAACCATCAAATTCAAAACTTCTAAATTAAATTGTATCGCTACATCTTTAAGTCAATTATGGAGAGCTCAGACTAATATAATATACTAATATAAAGTAATATACTGCATGTTAAACCTAAAACAGTCTAAAGTTTGACAAAGAAACTATATCGCTTGTGGAAGAATCGTTTAATCCAATTAAAACGTTCAGAACATTTGTTTTATCATATTTGTGTTTGTGTCTGTTTTACAGTTTTGGCATGATTAAAGGCGTTTTAGGCACTCCGCTTTGCATGATTTGTGCTGAAATCACTGTAATGACCAGCAATCACTGCAACAGATTCTTTATTTGTGCAGTTTTCTAGCCAGAAAAGTCTGCTAAATTAATGCTTCCTCATTTTAAACCAGATAAGAGTCAAATTAATTTGACTTTCATGGCCCTGTGTGCTAACAAAATATAGTATTATACTAAATCGACTATAGTATATAATATACAACAGCAAAATGTTGAGTAATTATGTTTTTTTCATGTTTTTGAATGTAGTCTTTTATGCTCACCATGGCTACATTTATTTGATGAAATATTATAATAATTGAAAATAATTTAAAACTGAAGACTGTAGTAATGATACTGAAAATTCAGCTTTGCATCACAGGAATAAAATATATTTGAAAAAGTTAAAATCGTAATCAAATTTTGGAATAAATAAATGCAGCCTTGGTGAGCTTAAGAGATGTCTTTCAAAAGCATGGTTATTTCAAACTCGGCCTAACATATCAAAGCAGTTCAACCGTGACCCAGGACCCAGCTAGAGATTCTTCCACTCACATCCACAATCAGGAAGTCCAGCCAGCACCAGTAGTTAGTGAAGTATTTCTTAAAGCCATACGCGATCCACTTCAGAAACATCTCCAGCACGAAGATGTAGCTGAACATCTTATCAGCATATTCCAACACCATCTTCACCACCTTCCGCTGTTCAATGTAAATGTCTTCAAATGCCTGACCCAAGAAGAATATCATAGCACCGTAAGACCAGGACTAGATACACATTAAATCACAATATGGGCAAATTTAATGCATGAATTATATTAAAGGGTTAGTTCATCCCAAAATGAAAATCCTGTCATTAATTACTCACCCTCATGTCGTTCCAAACCCGTAATTCATCTTCGGAACACAATTAAGAATTTTCATTTTTGATTTGAACTAACCCTTTAATCTTTGACTTCTGAGCAGTAAACGAATAGTTAAACTGTTCAGCACGGTTCCTCACCAGAGCTCCACTGCTGAGGAGGATCATGAAGATGATGAAGGTCTCAAACCAGCTGTGCTCCACTATCTGATAGCACGTCTTCCTCAACCTCCACCACGCTTGACCCAGACCTCTCGTCGTGTTGATATTACAACACTTACAGCACTGCGTACAGACTGGAGAGATACAGAGATTAGTTTGATCAGCTCCTCACAAGAAAAACACGATACAGTACGTCAAAAGTGGAAGCAATGGCCTCAGGAGGACAAATGAGTCTTGTTTCAGTATTTGCTTACACTTAGGGAAACACTCTTCTGGATCCATGCCATCATCTGCCATTTCAGAATATTCCTCCTCATCTTCCCCAGGCTTCCTCAAATCCACAGTACTTCCTTCAGAGAGGCTGATGACTTCCTTTTCACAGAAAAGCTTGCATTGAGTTTAAATAAATAATGTACTTCTGAACTACCACTGGTAATCATTTTTAATGAAAGACGTCTCTTGTGATCACCAAGGTTTCATTTATTCAATCATAAATACACATCAACAATAGTAATATTGTGAATTATTGTTTTCTATTTTAATATATTTTAAAAGGTAATTTATTCTTGTGATGCAAAGCTGAATTTTCAGCAGCCATTACTGAATGCATGTTCTATGTCTGTGTGCTTAAACCTCACATGCAATACATACATCATATTCAATGCATATTAATATTCCCACTACATCTAATGATTAATGCGATGCAAATGCTATCATTTAGCTTCTTGGCTTCATATAAACTAGTACTGAATCTGTTAATTCAATCATTTGGGTGTTAACTGCACGATATTGGCGTATATTTGCACATACTGTATAAACCAGGAAATCAGCATTGATTGAATAATCCTCTGGTTTTTGGCATGGAAAATGCAGAGAGCATCCCAAGATACATTTGGACAGAATACTAGCATATGCATTAATCCAGAAGCGCACAAGTCAAGGCCTGTGACCTCCAGTATAATCTGAGATGGCGAGAGAGACAGAGCTGTTCTAAATCTGCCTGAATGCACATCTCATTCTTGTTTCGTTTTCTACATAGACAGTGGGCCTTCTTAATACAATTTTGATGAGATTTTCCCTGCATGTAATGGCAACATATTTAAAATGATTTACAGAGATTACTGACCCAAAGGTGCCAGCACAATCCAATAGTGTTGCTGTGTAATCCTACATTACGAGGCGAGTGTGTGTGTGTGTGTGTGTGTGTGTGTGTGTGTGTGTGTGTGTGTGTGTGTGTGTGTGTGTGTGTGTGTGTGTGTGTGTGTGTGTGTGTGTGTGTGTGTGTGTGTGTGTGTGTGTGTGTGTGTGTGTGTGTGTGTGTGTGTGTGTGTGTGTGTGTGTGTGTGTGTGTGTGTGTGTGTGTGTGTGTGTGTGTGTGTGTGTGTGTGTGTGTGTGTGAAGCTGGATTACTCTTAATTTTTTAGTCCCTATGGTTTTGGTAGAAGTTTGCAATCAAACAAATTCATTAAATTCATTCTGGCATGGTTTTTAAACCGTATTTAAAGAGTCTTTAGAGATTTTACTCCACCCCACCCTGCTACAACTGACCTACTTCATTTATTTATTTATTTATATTTTATAAAATTGTAGTTTTGTTCAAATCTGTACAGTACAAAACTTGAATGCCTTTCAAACATCACAAATACAGTTAAAACTGAACTTAAATGAAAGCATGTATGTACAAATTACCTCCTATATTTCTTCTTTATCTAGTTATTAATGCAATGCACATGTTGCCATTCAGGTGCTTGGCCTTGTATGTACTGGTATTATATCTGTAAATTAATACATTTTGGTATTTAAAAAAAATATTGGTGCATCTTTGCACATTATCAGCCGGGAAATCCACATGAATTTAAATATTTTCAATATTGTTCAATACAGAATCGTTCTAATTGGCCGAGGCACATATACGTTTATTGAGAAGCATGTACAGCTACTTTACAGAGCAGGCGAACTAACCTAGGGGACAATAGAGTTGCATAGACTTACATTCGAAGAACTTGAATCATATCTGAAGACCAGAATATCATACAGATGGGCTATTTTGTCTAAGAAATTACAGCAGTAATGCATAGTAAAATATTAATTAAAAAAAAAAAAAAAAAAATATTTTATGATATATTATATAAAGGCTTAGTCCCAAATGGTGTCTTGTGGTCAATAGACTTTGCTTGCATATCTCTATAGAGCCCACAAGCACTTTTTGCAGCCGGTGTTGTGAAACTTTATACATTTCAAATAAGACACAACAAAATGTGTCATCAGGTCAGTGATTCCACATCATCTTGACATGCCATATTATAATTAAACGAGATTTAAGAGCTACAGCTAAATGTTTTCTAGTAAATAATCACGTAAATCGCAGCCATGTCCTCACACTGAGCTGTCATTTGGAATATAATGCTGTCGTTTGGACCTATTTTGATGTACTTTTATAGAGCACCATTCAACCTTTTTTCCCCAATATCCCCTGCGCTCCTCTCCACTGCCCATTTCTCTTATATAACAAATATGGTGACTGGTGGGTTCATCTTGCCTGCTTTGCAGCTTATCAATAAATGATTACTAATAAATCACTTCTCATAACCTCTCATATCCATTATTAGATTCAAATTTGTCAATGCATGTCTTGGTTTTATTTCTCAAAAGTTCAGATATACTACTCTAATTAGGGATCATAATCAAAATAATTAAATTATTCTGTTTCTGAATTTCAATTCAGCTTTAAAGAATTGAAATGGAAATGATTCTTCTTTCTTAATAATTACATGAACAATTATTTAATACTTTTAAGAAAGCAAAAATAGTTAGTCCTAACTATATACTAAACAACGACTTATAGTATTCTGTTTGTTATGAAACATGTACCAGAGAGTGAACTAATCAACCGATTCAAACCACCATCTCATTCGTTTGAGACAAACCTGTGAGTGCTTTTGACCAGTGCATTAAACGCCTCATCAGACTATACAACCTCAAGAACCTAATGAACCAAATCCCCAACACTAAAACTAACAGATCACCTCTTCATCCTCTGATGACTCGGTCTCCTCATCCTCCTCCTCTTCAGGGAATTCCACGTCCGACTCTCCCGGCGCAATGGGCACAGAGATGGTGAGGTTGGGATTGGTCATGTAACTGTCCTCTCCTTCTGGAGTAATGTACTTCCCTCCATGCTGCTCTAAACTTCCCACGCCGCCGTTGCACTCAGTGTGGTTCTCTTTCAGTGACGCCGGCACCTCTTTGGTCTTCTGTCTGCGGCCCGCCAGGTTCCCGTTGAAGAGATCTTTGATGGCGTCCAGCAGCCAAGCGAAACTGAAGTGGATTCGACCGATGGCTATCTGAAGGTTGTTCATTTCTCCGTCATCGTCGGGTGCAGACAGGTTATCAGAGCTGAAGGAGCTCAACAACAGGGCCAGAAACAAATTCAACATCTAGAGAGAAACCAAGAATGCAGATCTGTGAGCAAATGATATGATTTGGATGCTTTACATTTGGGATGGACATTAGCTCACTGCATGTCATAAAGACAAATTGGATTTTGGGGCCAAACACTGATGTATCCATTCACAGAAACGGCAGAAAATCGAAACAACAAACTGTTGTTTATCTAAAAACCTTTATAAGATAAGCCCTTGTTCAGTTGCAGGAATGTCAACCACTTACAAAAGATTTCCCATGTTCATCATAACAAGCTTTTTTCTCGCAGTCTGGTCTATTATAGATCGTTTCAACGGCAACAACATTAACAAATCCAGTAGATTTAATACATTTAATACAATCGGAATACATTGATCACGTGCAACCCGCCTTTTTTCTCGACGCATTCAGTTCGAGTTCAGACTTCAGACTCACAACTAATCGACCTCATTGATCTGCTATTGGTCAATTAGTTGACCATACTGACCCGTCTCTATTTGGGATGACATGAGGGTGAGGAAATAATCACAGATTATACGTTCTGGGTGAACTTTTTGTTTAAGTCTTAAGGCTCAGTTTAGATTTAAGGTTATACTTTGTAAAATTATGTTTGATGAATTGTGGTATGTGATTAAAATGAAACTAAAAACCCCAAAAGGCACATATAGACAGTACACATAGACCTTTAGTGCATACACCTTCTCTAATAGATCAGATACTTGTTTGTCCTTTTCTGTCTAGTATTTCAGAAAGGACCAAAGGCCCCACAATTGTAGTTAAATCTATGTTGTCTGTCCCTGTATCCGGCTTTAAAAAGCTCCAGTGACTAGCAGCTGTTTCTGCTGTGTATTAAACATTTATAGAGTACACAAGTTACCAGTTATGAGTTGGAAAAGAAGAGGATAATAGTGTATTCTTAAGTGTACTTAAACACAAGCCAGTGGACCCTATTCCACGAATGTGTTTCTAAGCAACACACAACAGGGGACTTCTGGGTAAAATATGGAGGTCAAAACTAAAATGTGCTGATTTGTTTTCTTGGAAAGGCCCTTAGTCAGGGTACATGCTATTTTTTCATTAGACGCAAATGAAAAGGTGTTACATGACTGTACAGTATGTTCTATATGTTGTAGTACTGTGCCTTAGTGGCACCAGCTGTTTCTATCCTTCACAGACTCATTTCTGTTGCATCAGCCTAAATATGGCATCTACCCCGAGGATTCATGTATGTTCACAATCTGCCAAACACATTTGAGAAACTAGCCTACATATACGGTATGATGCTAACATCAACCACGATTCCCACACCTTTTGACCAATGGATTTTCATGTTTGTTGCAATATATTTGCATTTGCAACTTTATAGAATAAAATTGCTAACATGACATCATGTCTTCTTTTAGGACAGTCATTATGTCAAAACAGAAAAACGTAGGAAGAAAATCTTAGTGGCGTCTTATTTTCTGGGAAAAGTCCTTCATTTACTCTTCTTAGAGGTATTTTCTGGTCACATATTAGAAGAACATCTGGGGGAATTAAGTCATTTTTCTCTAATGCCTTCTCATGTCTCTTCACTCCTGAGGTTTTTCTTAGGGTATGACGGTTTATCTTCAAGAATAATATACCACATTTATAGAAATGTAATATTTCAAAAAGCAAAACTTTTCTTTGTGTAATGTTATGGCTTTTTTGTCGCGTTTAGCATGTCTGACATTAGAGTCAATAAATAATTGTGACGTCTAAATGTTCTAGATTCACTTAATAGTTCAATAGCCATCATTACTCCAACCTAGAGTCATTTCAATAATAATCCCGTGTTCAAATATCAGCATATTCCACCAGAGAAGGTTAGTGTCTGAATTAGCCAATGCATACATCCATTTTGTCAAGTTTGTCCTAATTTACTCAAACATTTTGCATGCTTTTTTTGCATACAACAAAGGTATGTGGTAATTTATACTGCCAAGCTCCAAGAAAAACACTGTATCGTATGGTCCTTGGAGCTTGACAGCATAAATATGCATCACTTTCTTATTAATTTGTACATTCTGTCTAATTACTCCTTTTCTTTTGTAGGCAAGAATGACAAAAGAGTGAGTCAATGATGACAAGATATCAATCAATGGATAAATAATTAATTAGGAACCGGAATAATGCAGCCCTGATCAATCAGAACTTTGTAAAGTAACAGACCAGACTTGTTACCTTAAAACTTTAAAAATATTATATTTTCTAGTATTTAACTGAATATGTAAGAATTAGTGTAGTCAGCTGGCCACTGTTGAATGGACGTGAAATATTGATGTGAGTTTAAATTATTGTATTATGTGAGAAGAAAAAGACTGATGCATGATATTTTACTGCAGAATGTTGAATCAGGTATAATCATGTTAACAGAAAACAGCTCTCGTACTCACCACCAGGTTTCCTATGACCATGACCAGCATAAAGACCAGAATGCAAAGCGGCTGTCCAGCCACCTCCATACAATCCCACATGGCCTCGATCCACTCCCCGCACAAGACCCGGAACACGATGAGGAACGAGTGGAAGAAGTCCTTCATGTGCCAGCGAGGAAGGGTGCAGTCGTAGCTGATCTTGCACACGCAGTCCTGATAGTTCTTTCCAAACAGCTGCATGCCCACCACAGCGAAGATGAAGACGATGATGGCCAAGACCAGCGTCAGGTTCCCCAAGGCGCCCACAGAGTTACCGATGATCTTTATCAGCGTGTTGAGGGTGGGCCATGACTTTGCTAGTTTGAAAACTCTCAGCTGAGGACAAAATACCAAACATTTTTAATTCAGCATTTATATTTTATCACCACTTAAAGGAATAGCTCACCCAAAAATGAAAATTAGCTGAAAATGTACTTTCTCTCAGGTCATCCAAACTGTAGATGAGTTTGTGTCTTCATCAGAACAGATTTGGAGAAGTGTAGCATTACATCACTTGCTCACAAGTGGATGCTCTGCAGTGAATGGGTGCCGTCAGAATGAAAGTCCAAACAGCTGATAAAAATATCACAATAATCCACAAGTAAACCACACCACTCGAGTCAATCAGATAACGTCTTGTGATGTGAAAAGCTGCATGTTTGTAAGAAACTAATTAATCGTTAGGGCGTTTTAACATCAATCCATCACTTTTGGGCAAAATAACAATAATAATGCTTCCTCCATTGAAAAAGTTCATCCCCTTTGTTGTCTTCTCACATTTAAATCCACCGACATAATTGTTTAAAACTGTTTGGGACTGTTTTTAATTGTAAACGGTACATGATCTGTGCATATTTCTCTCCTGATTCAGACAAGATGACTTTTTCACTGGAGAAAGCATTATTATGGAAAGAAGACTCATATTTTAGCAGGACGTTTGAAGTTGAAAGCGTCTTAATGATGGATTTGTTTCTTACAAACACAGTTTTTCACTTTATAAAATGGTTTTGTGGTTTATTTGTGTATTATTGTGATGTTTTTATCAGCTGTTTGGACTCTCATTCTGACGGCACCCATTCACTGCAGAGGATCCGTTGGTGAGCAAGTGATGTGATGCTAAATTTCTCCAAATCTGTTCCAATGAAGAAATAAACACATACATCTCGGATGGCCTGGGAGCGAGTGCATTTTCAATAAGTCATGTTATTTGTCACCAATGTATATTATTTGTTTTCAGCTGATGTCAGATATGTCTCATGTAAATTAACCTAACTGGTATTTTATTTTAGCTAAAGCATGGCATATATTCAGTTTGCAATGTGACTGATGTTGAACTAAAGGTAAGAGTAGCCCACTTCTTGAGATGTCAACTCCAACATATTTAATCTCACTAATGGATAAAGGATTACTGCTCTGCCAAATATGCACATGTGGGTGAAGCCATGAAAAAAAGGTCATTTTTATGACACACACACAGCGCTGCCTAACAACTGTATTTATAACAAAATAAAAGGATGCTAAAAGCTCTGTGCAGCTTTAATCTGATAATGAATAGCAAGACACTCGACTCGAGTTCAAAGGGGTCAGACATGTTCAGCTGGACTGTGCGTGCCGCGTTTGTCACGCGTACTGCATTTTAAATCGCAGAGATACAGATGTTTTGATATTTAAAACTTTAACAGAGTGTCTGTACTGATGGATTCAGTGTGTGTCAAGTACCTCCTAATGAATGCCTCCTAATTACATACTACAGATACAAATTTAAATTTTTCTTAACTGTCCTTTCTGAATGATGTATACTAATATTTTTGATTTCAAAATTAATGATTTTTTTTAATTAGCCATAATGCATTTAGCTAGTTTCTCAATCCTTTTGAATATGTGCATGCGTTATAACAAAAATGGCACTCGTTTCTGTGAATCAGTTCGAACGTTCTGCTTCAGTTAATGGATTCAAAATGACATTTCTCATATATTGTGCATGTGGCAATCCTCACTGTCCAATCCAGTGAATTTTCCCATGTCTGTTTCCAAGTCAAAACGTACCAGTCTGAACGAGCGGAGGACAGACAGACCCTCCACATTGGAAAGCCCCAACTCCATCAGACTCAAACAAACAATAACTCCATCAAAGATGTTCCAGCCTTGCTGAAAGTAATAGTATGGATCCAGAGCAAAGATCTTCAGCACCATCTCTGCCGTGAAGATTCCAGTGAACACCTGGTAAGCACGAACAAAACTTTACATTGAAATTAAATATATAATTGTACAGAAAGAAGCAAAGAAATAGGGCTGGCTCAGATGCTCAAACACCGTTTTTGAGACCCCACTATTACTATAATTGTCCTCACCAGGTTTCCAACACTCAGCATGCTGTTGAATTCATCAGTCATGGGGTAGTGTTCCAGCGCCATGAACAATGTGTTGAGAACAATGCAAATAGTAATCGCAAGGTCCAGGAAAGGGTCCATCACCATGACTTTAAGCCCTTCCTTCACTCTCAGCCAGGCTGGAGAGCATGTCCAAATCAGGTACTTCTTTGCAAATTCATACCAGCATGGAGGACATTTCTGATGGGTCTCTTCAAGTTCTAGGAGGAGAAATGAAAATCATTAAATGACTAACCGAGAAGAAACCTGGACATTAAGGTAAGATGATGTTTTATACGTTAGGTGTTGAATCATCTTTTAGTAGCTAAATCATTTCTTCTTGACAGCTGTGAGATTAAATGGAGAGCAATCAGATGCGTTTGCTTCTTTGTCTCATGAGAAAACGTTTCAGAAGAGAGCTCAACAGTCTCAAACTGTGCTCAGATTTGGCAAGGTACAAAACAACCAAAAGTGAGAAATCTCAATTTGAACTCATTTCCCATCAAATTATTCTCAGATTAAATGATCTAAGCTGATATCTATGTTGATTTTATAGTTCTGTACTCTTACAGCATGTAAACAATTGACTCATTTTAGTCTATTTAGTCTATTTTAGTCCATCACACCGTCCATGGCGTCACTGAAGAAGCTGACAGAGCTCAGTCCTCTCTTCCTGCGAGGGGGCGGGACTTCCTCCTGCACGTCAACAGTCAGCTTGTTCTGACACACTGGCTCCTGTCAATCAAAGTGAACATCAAAACATCAAATCTTTTCTAGAACTTCCTCATTGTCTGCTGCTTAGGTAGGCAACTTCCTTCTAAAGCCGCATTGGAACTACAGTGGAACCATAAGATGGAAGCTGACAGTTTTTCTTGGACATTCTCCTTTACAACTACGTTTGTGTTCTTTGAAGGACAAACATGTAGGATTCCAGGAACATCAGGGTGAGTAAATAACATGAGTTTCATTTTTTATGGAAAACGGTGTAAAGAGATAAGACCATACCATACCATGTCTTCCCTGACCTTCTCCATGCTGAACGTTGGAACAGAGGTCGGGGTGTGCAGGCCGATGCTGGTGATGCCGTTCTGGTCCAGAGAAACGTTTAGTCTGCCGTTAAGGGTGAGGGTGGGCATGAACACCTGCGACGAGTGACTCCTGATGCTGCCCGCACGACGCTTGTTCCACGGTGTCACCATGGAACCTGCTCGGCTCCGCCCATCACCGTGGATGCTGTGTTCGTCGTCTGCAAACTCGGCCTCTGAACTGTTGTGCGGCCGGAAGGTAAAGATGCTGAGTTGGCTTCCGCGACGGGTGCTCAGAGGATGGGATGAGAGAGTGGCTAGGAGAGGGTGAGCTGGCTGGAGGACAGGAGAGACATTAGAAAGAAGATGATTAGAAAGACAAGACATTGGGTTGTGCTGATAGACGATAATATTGTGTATCGATGATAGTCTGAGATATCACTTATGTCTGATGCCTTTGACGATAGCAAGACGATTATTATTATTAATCTAGTAATACTATCTAATTAATATTAGGGCTTATTTGTTCCATCATTTTTCTTTTTCCGTGTTTTTACAGTCTTGCGCGTTATAACCAATCACACACGATTCCATTGACTTTATGAATGCAGTGGTCAATCAGAGGCGTTCAGATGAGTCATCGCTGAAACAACGGACTTTTGTTGAATTCTTTTGGTGAATTCTATAATCATAAACAACAAAGTGCAGATGTACGTGCGATGTAAGAGATTTATTCATCATACAGTGTAGATAGCTTCACTGATTATAACGGGAGGGTTATTTAAAGTGCACACTGAAGTCAGTTAGGATGTTCTTTAGTAAATTAGTAACTTAAAATGTTTCTATTAAATTGTTATTATGTTAAATATAAATTCAGGCAGATTAAAAACATTAGGCTGCTTCTAGCCTTATGCTGGAGTTATTACACTTTCCGGCAATGATACTTAATTAAATAAATTAGGACGATAATATCGTGTATCGGCGAGCTCACATGCTGACGATAGGACGGTATTAGAATTGAGCATATCACCAAACACTAACAAGACATTCACTTAAAGAAAACCATAATAATAAACTGAAATAAAATATTACAACAGTTAACTTAGTTCAGCTAGTTGACAAGGCAACATTCATCATTTTACATTGAATTACTAAAATAACTAAAACTAATCAATAAAATAATAAATACTATATAGATTTAATGAATTAATAAATGCTACATAAAAATTACAAAAACTAAATTACTAAAATTTGAACTAAAATTGAAGCGAAATTTAACATGTAAAAATTATAATTCAAGATTCAAGATTTTTATTCGTCACATACACAATTATACGGAATATAACCAGCAGTGAAATGTAAGTCAGGTCCGCTCCATGGACAGTGCAATTATATGTAACACAAACACAAGAGAATAACCATAAATATAGGTATGGGGAAAAATAAGTATACTGCAGACAGTATACTTACTTATGCAGACAGGCAGACAGTATACTGTAGACTTAATAAATAATAATATACGCAGGAATGTGCAAACAGGTTGTACAGGGTATTTACATAGCAGCATACAATGCATCAACGATACTAAAATATTGTAAGACAGAAGCAACCGCTTTTGTTACATTTTATACAGAAAATGTGACATTTTATATTTTAATTTTTATATACTTTTCCTATTTTATTGTGGGATTTAAAAGTGCACTGTCATTTAAAAAAAGAAAATTAGACAACAGCTTTTTGAATCTGGAAAAGTGACCAGGTATGAGTGTACCTTAAAGCCAAACATAAATAAAAGAGTTATGAAATAGTGCTTACTTTCTCATCAAATGGCTCGACGTTTGGCAAAAAGTTGTCCTCCATCTCTTCTGAAAGCATTCTGTGGGATCTGGTTCTACCTCGGCATTTCACCGAATCTTTTCGAGAGAAAGATGACGGAGATAAATCCACTGCCAGGGCCAGCTCAGCCTCATTTCGACGCTGTTTTGCTAATGCCTAATAGCAACGAGAACACAAAAATCAGATGCGCTTGAGCTGAATTTGCCATTCAAATTAAATACATAGAGTACAATAACTGTGTATTTCCTAATAAACATGTTTCTTGCAGTGTTATGCAACACATTTTAGGTAGGTGCTGGGAAAAGAGAATCATTTCAGTATTTTAAGTTGTATTCAAAATCACCATGAAATGACATTCTCAATTGATTTTAACCAGTGGGAATTGACAGCCACAAAAGGAAAGGCAAAATACAGTTGTATCCGATACTACAAGAAGTTGAGGTTCAGGTAATGAACCTTGTTTATTTCAGACAGCTAGTTATAAAGTAGTTGTTGAATTACTCTCTGTTCCTTGCGTAGCTGCTCCACCGCCAGCTGAAACTCTCTGTCTTTTGCCCAGGCTTCTGCGATGGTCGCTTGGTTTTGCTCCTCATATGCCATGGCCACGACAGCCAGGATCAAGTTCACCAGGTAGAACGAACCCAGAAATATCACCAGCACAAAGAAAATCATGTAGGTCTTCCCCGCTGACCGCAAAGTCTGTCACGCAGAGGAAGAAGAGACATGTGTAATGATATTTAGATGACAGATAACAGATGCTTATTCCGTCAGTGTCATGGCTGCTACCTGATGGTACAGGTTTTCCCAGTAGTCTTGTGTCATTAGTCTGAAGAGAGCCAGGAAAGCCCAGCCAAAGGTGTCAAAGCTTGTGTAGCCGTAGTTTGGGTTCCGACCTGTTTTTAAACAGTCAAACCCATCAGGGCACTTCCTGTGTGTGGAGGAAACATAAAGATACTTAACCACGGGGATGGCAGTATGAGTCATTAGAGAATATAGCATAAACACATGGGGAAATGTGACAAAAGTACCCCAAAAAATAAATATCATGCTTCTGGAAAATGAAAATATAATTATATTTTAATATTGTTTTCACTGTGACTTTAGCCAAAAACAAACAAGTCCCAATAACTTCTCATTAATATAGAACCTTTTTCCCCTGTATTGCGTATGAATTGACATATTTTATTACTTGAATTGACAGTTTAATGGCAGTAAAATAAATATTACCATGATGTATAAATATTTTAAAGACAATTTAAGTATTATGCACAACTGTTCAAAAGTTTGGGATGAGTAAGATTTTGTGTTTTTGAAAGTAGTATTTTATGCTCACTAAGTCTATATTTATTTGATCAAAAATATAGTCAAATTTGTAATATTGTGAAATAATGTTTCAGTTTAAAATAACTATTTTCTGTTATAATATATTGTAAGATGTAATTTATTTCTGTGATGCGCAGCTGAATTTTCAGCATCATTACTCCAGTCTTCAGTGTCATGATCTTCAGAAATCATTCTAATATGCTGATTTGATGTTTAAGAAATATTTCAGATTATCATCTGTGTTGAAAACAGTCGTGCTGCTTTATATGGAAACTGTGAAACATTTTCTTTTCTTTCTTTTTTTTGATGAATAGAAATTTCAAAAGAACAGCATTTATTTGAAATATAAATGTTTTGTAACATTATAAACAACTTTACTGTCACTTTTTTATCAATTGAATGCGTCCTTGCTTACAGTATATAGTGTTCCCAAACCTTTGAATTGCATTTTTTATAACATATTCAAATATAGAGATACGGTAGCACAACAGTCATATACATTAAGAAAGACCCAAAAGGAAGATTATAAGTAAACAGATGGATATCGAGGTGCAGCTCATTTTTTCCTCCATCCTCTTCCATCTCTCTCTCTCTCTCTCTCTCTCTCTCTCTCTCTCTCTCTCTCTCTCTCTCTCTCTCTCTCTCTCTCTCTCTCTCTCTCTCTCTCTCTCTCTCTCTCTCTCTCTCTCTCTCTCTCTCTCTCTCTCTCACCATGGTGACAGTAAGTTTGAGTGACAGGCCGAGCAGAGGACAGATGCATGTCAATCTGACAGAGGGATCATTTAGTAATGGAACTGCCAACATCTGGACAGCAGAGCCGCAAAACCAGGCCATCTGTAAATCTCTCGCCCAAAGGCAGAAAGAGAGAGGCCGTGCAACCATGATCTCCCTGACAATGTGTTCAAACACACACAGGCTTATATAATACAGTCCAGTACAATACCACGCTCAGACTGTAGCAATAAAGCCTGTCATAAATCTAGAACGTTATTTTAGACAATCCTCCTCAAACTCTCTTAAAAGGAGAATTGATGACAGTTTTATATGTGAAATATCTTTATGCGCTACTGGTTTAAAGTTTGGGGTCAGTATATTTTTTCATGTTTTTGAAATAACACTTTGCTATTTTTTTTATCAGAAATATGGTAAAAACCATAATATTGGGAAAAAAATATTACAATTTAAAATATCTGTTTCCTGTGTGAATATTTTGTAAAATGTAATTTATTTCTGTGATCAAAGCTGTATTTTCAGCATCATTACTCCAGTCTTCAGCGTCACATGATCTTCAGAAATCATTCTTCAAGAAACATTTCTCATATAGTTATTAGTTGAAAACAGTTGTGATGCTTAATATTTTGTGGAAACCATGATGCATATTTGTTCAAGATTTTTTTTGAATCAACAGAATTTATTTGGAACAGAAATATTTCATAACATTCTAAATGTCTTCACTGTCACTTTTGTTACATTTAATGTGTCCTTGCTGAATAAAAGTATTCATTTATTTAAAAAAAACCTTACTGACTAAACCCAAACCTTTGAACAGTAGCGTATGTAAAATTGTATATCTAAACAAAGTTGATGCTCAAATGACGCATAGCTAAGAACTCCATTACGTCTCAAGAGCTATATAAGAGCTTTTTTAGAGCAATACACTTTTACTGTAAGACACTGAGATCCCCGTCTAGGCAACTCTGAGCATCGTTTGACACATTTTTGAGATCTCTTCTGTCACTGTAGTTTTAGTGGAGATTTAATACTGAAGATCTTAAAGATTTAAGACTTTTTAAGATTTAAGAAGATTTAAGATTTTAAGACTTTTTCTCAGGAGCAACATCTAAGAAGCAGGAGAAACGACTGAGCGTTTAATGAGATCTCATTTGTGGTTTTGTTTCTTCTTTCCTGTAGGTCTGCTCCAGTCCAGCATCAGTCAACAGGTTAAATCCGTGCATTAGTCGGGATTGAGGTTGCTATGAGGACGGAGGGACTCGGGTCTCTATAGTAACTGTGTCCTGGAGGTGACTGAAACGATGGTAATAAGATCTGCCCACTGACCTTTCATATCAGCTGCTGAAGAATGTAGCAAGTATGCAAGCATTTGACAGCAGGCTATTCACACATATATTTGTGTTTCTGTTCAACATAAACGGTGGCACAGACACAGGTGTGCTGTTATTATATATTTTATAAGTGGCTTATGATTTTCAGTTGGTACACTATAAAGTGTCCAAAAAAAATCTCTCAAACATGCATTGAAGAACCTCGAGTCATATAAGGAAATTTGTGTTGGACACATGCAATACGATATCTGCTGTTTTACACAAATAACATGCTACGTACATATAATACATACAGCGACCCCTCTCTGCCCTCCCCACAATATACAGAGAAGAACTAAACTGCACCCTACCTACTGTGCAACACACCTTTAATCATCATGTTTAGATATATATGCACGCACACACACAAAAACAATTATAATTGTTGACCTCTAGCTAACTTATCATTTAATGCTTTAATGGACAATGGGACAAAGGAGTTCGTTAGCTGTTAGCAGTTGTTAGCTGGGAAAATGTGACTTATACACCGATGCAATTTTTTTTACCAATAATGCCATTTTTACCTATTTGACTTATATTCCAGAAAACGCAATAATTGCATTTTGACTACATTTTTATTAGTCCCCAATTTCTAAGAAGTGGTTTTAAACAGAAAAGCCAAATGAATTTAAGCCGTATTTAAGCCATACTAATAAGCTGTTTTTACACAATATTACTCTAATTCCATTCCAAGAGTAATTCATTGGTCTGGTTTTGGTGCATCTAATGTTATATAGGGCATTTTCTGTTTGTATATCAGTACATGTCATTCTCTGTTTCTCATACAGAAAGAGAGAGAGAGAGAGAGAGAGAGAGAGAGAGAGAAGAGCAGTGCAAATCCCAGATGTTCTGTTGTGGTAAAAACAGCCATTAACAAACCTAAAAAGGGCTTAGGAGGGATCAGATGTGAATGTAGAGGAGAATCCTCTCTGGGAGCCGAGGAGAGCACTGATGGGACTGAACGTGTTAAACCCAGATCACAGAGCATTGTTTCTTCTCACTGGGTGAACTTGAGAGGAGTTAGAAAGACTCGTAGGATGAGGTTTGTAGTATTTAAGGCGAGTGAAACTGATTAATCGGGAGTAATTAGACAACCCTATGCTAAGTAAAGAAAGCTTGTGTATTTTGTCTAAAAGTTATTCAATAGTTTGTAGCCAGTAACAGTTAAATTCTCAAGTTCAATGCAAAGAAATCACATCTTGCAGTTTATAAATTCTTCTCTCAATTGTTCTGTTTTTGGGTTATTGTTTTCTGTTCCTCATAATCACTAATACCCCTAACACTTTAACACAGATGGTATTTAGCACAATGCAATCCTGGAACGAGCCCTGGCACCACAAACATCATCCCGTGGCTCCGTTCTGAACAGTGTTGCTGGGATTTGCAGGATTATGTCTCTGCGCACTGTGAAGACGGAGACGTTAGTGAACTTTCACTCTTAATTCAGCGGGTTATTTCCGTGAGATTGTTTATGCACAAACAAAAAACTCTCAGCGTTCATGACCTGAATACATTCATTACAGTGTTTCTTTTAAAGTCTAATTCTTTTAATGCCGTAATTATTTTAAATAAACAAACAAAACATTTGCTCATTTAAAACCTTTTCAGTCATTTAAATAATTAAGAGAATAATCAGGTGTTAAAAATGCATGTGCTGTAGTCTTAATTCACTCTTCCACAAATTAAACCTAAGATTGGTCAGAGCAGAAAGTCTTCAATTCAATAAAGTCATGGCATTAAATTTTGCATGCACTTCTAAACAAATAAATATCCTCTGAAGTTTTTCTTTCCAATACAAATTTCTAAGCATCCTTAAAGCGAGATACATTTGTGACCCTCTCTGTAAAACCCAGGCTAAAGTCTAAAAATACAATTCTGAGATAACGAGCATCAAAGTTTGATTACAAGCATTCATTTCACTATGATTTCAATCTTTGACACGGCCTTACTCAGTCAATATTAAGGATAGCAAGAATATATTTTCACAGAATGTTCTTTACAATATGTAGGATGATTTTATGCAGAAAATAGTACATCTAAAAAAATGACTTTAGCTGGGTTTTCACAGAGAGGGTCACATTTACTTGAGATGCAAAATGAAGAAGAGAAACTGGTTGGTTTCTCCGTCAAAAAAACCTGTCTCTAGATATGGCTCAGGTCCCTCCTTCAATGCAAGTCAGTATATTTTCACTTGTTTTTTTCCATCCACCAGGTAGAAATGAAGTCTGATCAATTATAGCACACCTCTGCTCAACGAGACACCTGATTTGAGGAATGGTTCACATGTCCTGCACACTATAGTATCACAGCAATCCTCAATGCATCGATGCACTCGGAGATGTCCAAGAGGGTGCATCACAATCTCCTGCTTCTTTCCCGTGGTAGGAGAATCAGTGCAGGTTTATTATAAGGTTAGTCGTTACTAGACTGCATGGGACTGGAGACCCTTTAGGTGTCACATGAGGATTGCTTTGAGCTCTGTATTAGAGGGCTAACATAGTGGGGTTATGAATAGTGCATTTTGGGTATACCATCTAGAAACATATCGTAAAATATGATTTTTTTAATTAAATTTATTTTATTAGGGTTGCTTAAAAGTATTAATGCATGTTTTGAATGTTTGTATACTTTTTCTTGCAATCTATAATGCAGAGACAGCTAGGTTAATTCACTCTGATGAGTGTAAATGCTGTTATGTATTTATTTGATCATCAGGGGTGTGTTATTTTAGTGTCACTGCATATTATTATTGCTTTTGTCAACACTGAGTTAAATTTTATTTTTATAACTTTGTTTCCATTTTTAGTCAATGTTTTGGTAATTTTGTAGTGTATTTTTGTCATTTTGATTAATATAATTTTTTAAATGTCTATATAGTTTTAGTCACTTTAGTACTTCAACTTCAAATTGATGAAAAATATGATTTTTTATTCTATATATTGTTTATTTTATGTTTTATTTTGTTTCAAGTAATGTTATTTTTTTTATTTATTGAGAAACCTATGTGAACACCTATATTTGTAATGTATTTATGTATGTATTTCTTTATTGCAGAATTGTTCCTAACATTAAAATAGGGCTTTAAAGCTTGTTCTCCTTATGACAGCTGCTCGTGTAGTCATATCGTGAGAGATTGTGGTTAACTATCCCAAACCTCTGATTATACACCACATGTCACCATGCTGACCGCTCGGTGTCCTCACACGCAGAGACGACGCTGTGTGTTCTCAGATAAACCATCATCCCTTTTAGGATTTATGGAAATCACAGCTGCACTATGGCTGAGCTTGATTTCATATTAATGACAATTGGCTTGATGAGCTCATGGTAGACTGATACGGAGTGATTATCTATGAGGCCGAGCTGAAGCAAGCAGATAGATCTACATTCATTAGAAATGTTATACTCAGGAATTCACACTTTATCTAATGTAATTAGTGAGATGACTTACCCAGCATCGCTGCTGTATCCGCATATTAAGCCATCCTTGGATCCTTCAATTTTGTAGAAATTATCTAAAAAACAAAAATTCAATTACTTTTGCAAGACACGTCAGACTGAGAGTTTTGAATCACTGAAACCTTGATTCAGGGTTATTATCGTTAACTAAAACCCTAAATAAAATTACATTACTTGAAATAAACATTAACTTAAAATAAAAAAAAAATGTTTTATTACTATGATTTATTTTTATTATTAATTAATAATTATTATAGTATTATTATGATTATTACTTTATTAATTATTTTATTTCTGTTAGTGGCCAATGCAACATTTCTCATTGTTATTTCAATTAAAGTACTAGATTAAATAAAAACTAAACCAAACAAAAAAAAATTGATAAAACTTTAACTAAAATTAAAACAGAAACTATAAAACATAAAATGCAATTAAAAATATTCACAAAACCTGTGATAGTGGATACTAAAATAACACTGCATTGAATGTCTGTTTAGTTTGATTATAGAGTTCATTGGTACTTTAAACATCTCTAATGAATCCACTAAGCAGAACCATGTGACCTCTGTCAAGTTGATCTAATACTGACTGACAAAACGTGTCATTGATTTGTTTTCAGTGCCAACTCAACCTTATTCAACATTAAATATCAACTTACAAGTCGATGCCATTCACGATTCATTGGTTTGCAGTTCAATGCAAAAGTGATTTCAGAATGATTGAATGTGATTTAATCAGTACATGTTCAGCACATTGATTTGATTGACTGAGCTTTGCAACGTTATACATCGACAGTAGAATTAATTATTGCCGTGCATATGTAGTATTATGTTCAATAAAAGTGGACTGAACCTTCATTAGTTAAGAAGTCCTTGATGGAGAGCCAGGTCTTATTGTTACAAACGAAGCTCCCGTTGCCGGGGAAGGTGGAGTTAACACAGTGGGCGGGGCTACGGACACACTTCTGTCGTAGGATTCCCATGAAGAGCTGTAGACCAATCAGAGCGAAGACACTGAGACAGAAAACAGTGAGGATCATCACGTCCGCTAGCTTTTTAACCGACTGGATGAGAGCACTGACAATGGTCTTTAAACCTGAAGAAAAAAAAAACAAATTAAGTTAATTGGCGTATCCAGTGCCTGTATGAAAGTACAGTGGACAGCGGGACTGAGCGCGAGTCGCGCGACCCTCACCTGGGATCACTGATATAGTTTTTAGAGCACGCAGAACTCTGAACGTCCGTAATGCTGAGACGTTGCCGAGGTCCACAAACTCTGTCACATACCTGGGGGGAAAAAACACAAGTCATTCTCCAAAAAAAGCTCAGCTCTTTAAGATAGTGCAAAAAGTTTGTGCATTGATTTTTGTTCATGCAAAGCCATGATCATTTTGACTCTCGCCTCAGAAATGTGACTTATACACATAGTTCATATAAAGCAATGATAATAATTTATGGGGCCCTATTGTAACGATCTGAGCGCATGGCGCATGTGCACTCAGGGCGTGTCCGAATCAGGCTAGTTTAATCTAGCTAGTTAATCTGCTAGTTTAAGACTGTGGCGCGCCCCAGCACGGGCGCATGGTCTAAACGGGTTGTCAAAATGAGTTGTCTTAATGAGTAATGGGTGTTTTGGGGCGTAACGTGCAATAAACCAATCAGAATCTCATCTCCCATTCTCTTTAAGAGCGAGTTGCGCTCGTGCCTGAGTGGATTCGCTATTTAAACGGCGGAATTAAACGGCGCACAGACTGAACGCGTCTCCAGAGAGCAAACGGATCTGATCATGCGCGAGCTAATTCTGATACGCGCAATCCATTATGACATTTTTATATTTATGTAGCCTACATAATAATATTATTTTACACTGTAATCCTTTGAGTTTAAATATTTGGCATGTCTGTGTGCTGCTGCGCGTCCCTGTGTGTAAGCAAAGTGAACGCGCGTTGTGGACCCGCCCAGAGGCGCATTTTCGCGCTCTTTAAATGGATAAAAAAGTATTGCGCCATTGACTTTAGACTTTAGACCAGGTTTGAGTTGGTCTATGACGCAGTCTATTTTCAACTCCTCAAAACAGCAACGTGCCAACAATGCGCCTAAACACACCTCGTTTTCAGACCAGCACGCCCATGGGCGCAAATGCATTTGCTATTTTAACAATACGGCGCAGGACGGGGAAATGAGAACCTTGACTTTCTTTCTTGCAAAAACACCGGCCCATGCACTTACAATGGATGTCTCAAGGTGTAATGTGTGTGTGGTGTTTATATATTACAAATTAGAAGCAATATGCAAGTATTATAAGTGTCAAGTGATGAATGTGGGTGGTGTGTGTGTGTGGTGTTGTGTGTGTGTGTGTGTTTGTTTGTAGATGTGTGTGTGTGTGTGTGTGTTGTGTGTGTGTGTGTGTGTGTGTGTGAGTGGTGTGGTGTGTGTGTGTGTGTGTGTGTGTGTGTGTGTGTGTGTTTATAAAAATACAGATAGATAAATTATAATTAGAATAGAGAGTGCTATAGTTAGAGGGTCAAGCCGTTTCTTGAAGATGGCTAAGGACTCAGCTGCTGGGATTGAGATAAGCAGGTCATTCCACCAGAAGGGAACAGTTAATGAAAAAGTCTGTGAAAGTGATTTTGTGCCTCTTTTATTAAAGTGCATTTTAATATATTATAGATTAATTCGTATAAAATGTCTGCTAATTGAGTTGCATTTTTACCTATAGGACTATTTGTCTAGTGCCTAAAATTAAAAACATGTATTAATAGAAAAAAGCTAAAAATTAAGTAAATATATATTAGATGAAATAATTTAACTAAAATAGTATTATAAATGTTGCCTGAGCAACTAACTTAAGTTTAAGTTGAAAAACTGAAATAAAAAAATATAGAAATATTTAAAAGAACAAAAACACATACATATGCACGTAACAAATTAATAATCAAATTAATAAATCAATAAAATTAAAATTAATAATCAAAAATAAAATTAAACTTAAATTATAATTAATAAAAGCTATTTTAAAACATGTATAAACTATAAAAATTATATATTATATATTATAATACAGTATATTAATAATACTAAAATAACATTGGACTAGTTTTGTACTAACCTTGCTCCTTTGGGTGGAAATTTTTTTTCTGATATATTTATGCATAAAGATAGATAGTGATAAGTTAATGTAAATACCTTCTATAGTCATGACAGGATGTAGGTTTACACAGACAAGGTAAGTAATTGATTTATTGATTTATCACACTAGTTTTATGTTAACACATGTAATGATTTGTCTTGTGGCTATAATTTTGAAACGATGTAATTTATTGCTTTACCTCACTACATTACCCCATAGACTTCTACTTTAACTGTTTTTTGTTGAAATTATTCCTTGTGGTAATCACATTTTACACAAGCTGTGCATACAGCATAACTTGTACTGAAACCGGAACATTCCTCAAATCTTTATACGCCGCCTCCATCTCCCCACAGTATTTCACTAGTGATAGTGCAGGTCTCTACTCGGAAGGTGCCGGTTATAATGTTATGATCAAGACTCTGGACTCTGAGCATAAGATGTTTTTCTATAACAAACTATAAAATATTTTCTATAAAAACATTACTGCCCTGACAGTGGTAAATAGCTTTGGTTTTATAGAAAAAACAGATCCAAGGCACTTCTTCTGGTCCCAGAAAAGCCTTTATTAAAACATGGCTCACTCTAGAAACATTAAAAACTGCTCACTGATGCATTTCGGCCACACAGCCTTCCTCAGAGTATCAGATACAAGATTGATCACAGGTGTAGAAATAAAGCTTTGGTTTTATATTTAATTTGATTACATTAATGTTATCAGTTGAGATTCACAATAAATATTTTAACTGCTACTATTTAAAAGGAATACTGCTGTAAAAAAGTACCTTATTTGTTTAGTATTTTAAAACCAAATGTTATTGCACTTTTGTTCATATAGCAGTACTTTTAAATGAAAAAGTGCACAATACACTACTTTTGAACTCATTATTGAATTTTGTGCATAATGCGATTAATCGCAGAAAATCATGCAATTAATCACGATTAAAAGTTGTAATCGTTGCCCAGCACTAATATATATATATATATATAAACTAGATTTGTTAATGATGGGAAATGTTCATCCTGCAGTAGTCTGTCTCTGTCTTTCAGTTAATCCACTCCTCTGATTTGGTGGAGCTGTAATGCTGGATATTTAGGTCACCTGACAAATCCCGATCTGGATACCTGCTGCATCCCTTGATTTACATCTTTCTTGGTTCCTCTTTCTTTATATAGTCTTGGGTCTCATTGGTTTGGTGTTCAGCACCATAGACAGCTTCATGAATAACCGAGTCTCATGGGAATATGATCTGCTGATATTTACTTTCTCAACTTATTTTAGTAAGAGAATTTTGAGTTTTCTCAACTTTTTGTTGTATAAACTTAAAACAACAAGTTGAGAAAACTCAAAAATCTGCTGAAGCTGGTTGCCTTAAACGTTTAAGTTCTCTCAACTTTAGATTTTTTTATACAGCACTGTAAAAAAAAAGTTCTCAAAAATTGAGAAAACTCAAAAATCTCCTACAAAAATAAATTGAGAACTCAAAAATCTGCTGAAGCTGGTTGCCTTAAACGTTTAAGTTTGCTCAGCTTTTTTTACAGTGAAAACGCTGAAGGTGGACATTTTTAGAATTATACTAAAAGGCCTTTTTATTTCTTGCTAAATAAGCATAAACAGTCAATCAGAGGACAGAAGCCGTGTAGTAAATTGTATATAAAATTGTGTCCAATCATTCCAAGGTTTTAGAAATTGCTATCAAATATGATACAGTAGGCTTTATGGGTTAATAAAAGCAAATGGCAAACTCACGCCATGAGGATGACGCTGAAATCCAGCCAGTTCCATGGGTCTCGGAGGAAGGTGAAGGGCTCTATGCAAAACCCTCTGGCCAAGATCTTTATTAGAGACTCAAACGTGTAAATGCCAGTGAATGTGTACCTGCACGAATACAAAAGCAAACGTCAACTATTTACACTGAGTTGTGTAGCTAGCTGTGGACTTGTTGTGTAACATGCATAAACTTCGCTCAATGATTATTTTGATGCAAGTGGTGAATCGTTAACATGCTGCATGCTCAGATTCAATCTGTTAGAAATCTATTTCATGCATGCATATGATGTTTGCTTGGAGCTGGGTCATCGTGGCTTTGTATTAGGACATCTAGAGGTATAATCAGTGAATATGGAAACTCTGGTCATCTGTTAAAATCTAGGCCACGGCTTAGACACCGGAAACCTGCGCTATGCAGCTTTAGCTTAAATGTAACACTGTCACGCTTCCATGTGAATGAGCTGTAATGCTATAGCTCTTCAAAACATAACAGGAAGTGACATCATGGGAATGTGGCATTCCTGATGCTGCAGGCAGAATGGTGAAGATGTGACTCTTACCAATGAGGTTATCAGGACCATAGAAAAGCATTAAATTAAGATGAAAACTCTTTTTAGCATTTCAGTACACATTCTGAAGCACTTATGAATGCTAACTTACAGTATGTTCTTTTGCATCAATAAACAATAAATCAGAGTAAATGCACACTTATTTCTCAGTAAATATCCATTTCACTCAGAAATGCATCATTTTGGAAGAATTATGACAGGCTGATCTCACAGCAATTCTTACATATTTTACGAGGTGGCGAATTCGTACGACCTCACAACTATTTTTGCTAAATCGTACGTATTTGTACGAATGACCGACACCTAACCCTGCCCCTAAAACTACCCGTCACTGGGGTTTAGGCAAATCGTACTAAATCGTACGAGTGAGGTCGTAAGAATTAGCCACCTCGTAAAATACATACGAATTGGTCGTGAGATAGCGCTGTTTGTGAACATTTCACATTGACATTAAAATGCATGAGTGCAAAATCTTTATTTTTTTGGTTTAAAACAGTGAACAAATATCTACACAGACCTATGTAATTAATCATCATTTTAATGATCTCTAGAATATTTACTACAGAACATTTTTTAGTCTCAGTCTATGTTATGGTAAAAATATGCTAATAATTATTTTTGTATTATTAATTTATTTTATTTATTTATGTTTGTTTAGTGGTACATTTTTCTTGTTTGAAATAAGGTAAAATGTCATTGTATTAATTAAATAATTAAGGTATAACTGATGAGTTTTTTTTTCATATATAATAAAAAGAGCATACGTGCAAATTCTTAAAATTAAATATTTGTCTGTTTTTAGAGTTTAAAATGATGAACAAATAAGAATACAGTATTTACAGACATCTAGTGATCACCAAAATGATGAAAAAAATTATTATTTTTTTTACATTTTTTTTTTTTTTGTGATGTTATGGTAAAAAATATTATAATAAATAATTAATTTAATTAGTTTTTTTTGTCCAAACAAACAGGTTGATCAATATATATTTTTGTGACCATCTTTGAAAAATGTCAACATTATTTAATAAACAAAGTATAAACATTCTTAGTTTTAATATCTGTATTTTTCAATGATTATGGTATAACTGACAAGTTTAATTTAGAAAAAAGAACATGTGTGCAAAATCTTGAAATGAAATATGTCCCCGTTGTTAGAGTTTGAAACAGTGAACAAATAACAATATCTTAAAAGACATCTTCCAGAGATCACCAAAATGCTGCGATAGTAAAATGCAATATGTACACGGTATTTTTAAATATGCATAAACGTTTAAAAAGAGAATAAGGGTGTTGCTCACTCTAGGTATTTGGTCCACAGCGGCGGATCCGACATGGCCATGAAGCAGCAGTTTGTCAAAATTGTGCACATGATGAACAAGCTGAACAAAGTGAACAAGTTAAGGAAATGAGCAGCAGTTCAAGGTTGAGTTGAATCAAGAACGCCTTTAAAATTACACTTACATTTCATACCAATGAGGATACAGAATATTAATGAGAACGCTGACTGAAGGAAGTAGAGTTCAAATGGAATGGATTTTTAAACATTTAATACGCCTTTTCAGTAAATACTCTATAGCATTTTTCTGTTCAACGTACTCAAATATGATATAGACATGGGGTGTATTATATTGTATTATATACATTATGTTATAAAAATAATGATAAAGAATTAAAAAATTTAAGAAATCAAGAAAGTTCTTTGCAATTCAGTACATTTAGTCTAACCCTGCTGATCACTGTTGACCTGTTGAAATGTTTGTAAGCATAAATTGGAATTCTGGAGATGTCCGACATCATTTATTATATTTCAGAATGCCGTGCCTGTTACAAGAGTTAACCTCTGAAACATCACCGAAGTAAGTTGAGATCAAACTTCAGTAAATGAGGACTTTGCGTCATGTTTTTAAAGAATCTTTGAAAGACGTTGCGAGCCTGCAATATTCATGATGTCATTTCTGTTTATCCCAACTGAAAATATGGAAGGATTTGACCCCATCTGTTTTTCTGTATTCTGTATGTGAGGTTTTAATAGAGCCTGAACAGGGATTTTCAGAGTCTGAGGCATTTGGGGATAACACAAGACATTGCTGGCCCTATCTGAACTGCTTATAATAAACATCCAGCCAGAGGACACGGAGTAGTGTTTGAACTAGAGGTGGGTCATTCTACAATTGTGCTGAAAATGCTCTAAAGTCTTGCTAATGTCTAGAAAACTTAGTGTGGATGTTCCTAATACCAGTAACTTAGAAGACTTAACATCATGTTATTAGCACTTTTGAAAACTGTTTTCTTTGTAAATAGCTTAGTGCATGAAAATATACATTGTTCCAAAAATATTAAAAGTTTATTAAAATGCATTTTACAAGAAAATCTAGAATAAGCTTTTCTACTTCAAAATAGAATGTTAAAATCAATGTTATTTGATTTTAACTTTTTTTAGAAAATGGGCTGGGATAGAATACATGTTATATATTTTTTTCATAATAAAAATACTTATTGAAAACTATAGTCTGTAAAACAACTGATAATGTCTTTAAATTTAGATTAATTAAATATTTTTACAAAACAGTATTTTAGTGTCAGTGATGTACTTTACTTTTTACTGATGTAAAATACTTATTATTTTAATTTTTGTAAATGTAAACATATTAATGGGATAATTATTTATTGTGACCTTGTTTAAAATTATGTAAAATGCCAATATGTTAATAATTAAAAGTAACATCACTTGAAGCTTTTATGTATAAATATATTTCAAAGGTATTCATAGCATATATTATAATGCATTATATATTTTCATAAATAATTGTAACAGTGTTAAAATGCATTATAATGTCTGCAGATTCCTTGTTATGTCGGAAATTGGTTGTTTGTTCATGTGTTTTAGTGCATTATACTTTCTAATGTAAAAAAATCCTTCAACTTGAAAACTTATGTTCACGTGCATTACAAGGCATAATTAATGCATTAAAAATATTACATTTTATAATGCATTATACTGTATATAAAGGCTTCAAGTAAAGTGTTACCTTTTTAGTATTAATTATTATTATTATTTTGTCAATTAATATATGAAGGATGAGGTTCATTTTGGGGGAAAAAACGAAGAAAAAGCGTATTTTGAAATGTCTTCGTAGTTTACTGTAGAATTAAATATGAATGTGTTCTGGTAAAGCATGGAGACAGTAACATGGAGTGACATTGTGAGACCGTCTATAATAAATCTCTGTCCCTCTCTCTGCTAAATAGGTTTTAATTACCTATGACCAGACACCTGCGTGCATCACGACCGTTCATCATTTTACTGTCTGGTCTTTTGATAATAATGATTAGTTTAAGAGGCCTTATGGGAAAAATCAAACTGCTTTTTACAACATCTTCTGATAATATAAGTGATTAAGTGATGTTTGCCCATGCAGAAGCCACCATAATGATACTACAACTGCTATAATGTTGTAGATGGTTGCTAGTGCATTGCATTTGGCACACTGTCAGAAAAAAGGTACAAAAGCTGTCACTTGTATCTTTTCAAAAGGTATAATACATACCATTCTAGGAACAAATACCGCCCCAGTGACAGCTGAGAATATGAGAATATGTGGCATGTACGTGTTCTAGGTGCTTACATACTGGCCCGGGTCAAATACCTGGCTTAGCAGATTTATAAAATGTCTTGCAAATTAAAAAAGAAATCAGTGCGGCTGTGTTTCTAGACAAGCTTGTGGTCTTAGGTTCTGATATCTGTGTAAGTTAGTAAACACAAATCAGAAGCACGGCTGTAAACAGACCAAATCTCTGTAATTCTCCAAGAAATGCACACATAGAGAAAGGTGGAAGGATATGAATGGACTAGGATTCTTATGGAGATTCTTCTGATGCAGTGAAACGGACTGAATATGTAGAGCGCAGACGTGGCACTGAAGCGGAAGATGGCTTTTCCCTTGTTTAGTACTATAAAGGTCTGTAAAAGAAGAGAAAACAGTCAATCTGGACAGATGAGATGTCCCTGTTCTGCTGCTATTGATACATATAATACCGTTCAAATGTTTGGGGTCAGTATTTTTATTTTTTTATCATCGTTTCCACAAGCATGAAGCATCTCAACTGTTTTCAACACTGATAATAATCAGAAATATTTCTTGAGCAGCAAATCAGCATATTAGAATATTTCTGAAGGATCATGTGACACTGAAGACTAATTATGCTGTTTTTTTACTGTATTTTTGATCAAATTAATGCAGTTTTGTTGAGTATATTCTTTCAAAACCTTACCGATCCCAAACATTTGAACAGAAGGTTTTGAACTATGACGTACAAATAATCCAAAAAAGCAAGATTAGACTAAAAGGGAAAGACAATTTATGAAGATAAAATGCTATCAGACATCCAGATATGTCATAATATATCAGTGACCATATTGACCAATATTTATTTGTATAATATGCATCAGACATGGAATATAAGAAGCAGATAATCACATGGCTGTCTGTAACACTTGATTGGCCAGTCACAGTCTTCTGCCACTAAATTGTATTCACTGTAAAAAATAATTTTCTTCCCTTGTATTTTTTCCTTATTTTCTCATAAAAATATTTAAACATTCTCAAATCAAGATACATTTACTTGAGAGTAAAATATCTGCCAATTGGGTCAGAAAAATCAACTTAATTCAAAGGGTAGACAAGATTATTTTTCTTTCCCCGTTGGCAGACATTTGTTCTCGTTTCAAGCAAAAACTCACTTAATTTGATGCATTTCTCAGAAAACATGTCCTTTGTATGTTCAGTAAATGTACTGTGGTTTAAGAATTTGTGGATATTTGTACTGTATTTTTTTGCAGTTGTGAATGAAAATGATTATTGAATGAACTGAAAATCAACCAGTCTTTTTTGAGATTAGAAATGTCAGAGAAACTTTTCTGAGGTTAGTTTTTCAATTGTTTTATGAGTATTAACTTAAGTTTCAGATGTTTCTTCTAAAATTGCTTAGGAAAATTTTAAGAATGAGGCAATACAGTCTATAAATGAATGTGAATAGCAACTTAAAATATTTGGTCATGGAAAAATTTGATGAGAAATTTTGATGCACTTTATCTTTTGCTTTCCAGATTCTCATTGTGGTCTGGGAGAAACAACTGAGATATTAAAGAGGCTGATATTTTTATTTTCTATTGGACAGAAGAACCAGGTGGGTACTTTCAAGGTAGATGATTCAGAAAAACACAGAAAATGTTTTCCCCAACTATACAAGACAAAATCATTACATGCACTTAAATAAATACATCCGTCTATTCAAGGACTTGCGGCAATTACCAGCTAAAAACATGAACTTCACATCCATTAGACCTCATTTACAGCACTTACTCCTCCTTTAAGATGCACTAAAACATCTGAAGGCCGCTTGTGACCTCAGACTGACTTACTCTCTGATTTTTGAAGTAGAAAGGGTCGATGTCCTCCAGCGGGACTCCGACCAGTCCTGCTGGGATGTCGCCAAAGATACGAGGCAGCACTTTCCCGGCCTCCAGGTCGGCGCGGGGCTTGGGCTCCTCCGTGTTCCCCGGGTCCGTCTTGTTATCCGTCGTGTTCTTGGTCTGCTCTTCGCTGATCCTCTGCTCGATGGCCGCCAGAGACTCTCGAGTGTACGGTCGCAAGCCATCAGGACCCGCTGGTAAGAGCATGGTCGCCATCTTTTCATCCTGATCGTCCTATACTAGAAGTTACTCAAAGCTAGAGTGAGTCAGACAGGAAAATAAAGTTAGAAAGTCACTCTTTGAAGTTATAAACTATTAAAACGCTTGTTTACAGCACAGTGGCTGTGGGTTCAGTCCCGTCTAGAGTCAGTAGATGCAGTACTCAAGGGCTTGATGGTTTTTCCTCAGTGACCGACTGTAACAGACCTGTAACATCTGAGTTCACAGTGTAAACCTCCAGACTATCACAAACACCGGTCTGTGAGTGCTTTATACATGTGTTCTTCCTATACATGTGTTTCTGAGGCTCAGTGGTAGAGCATTGCGTTAGCAGCGCAAAGGTTGTGGGTTCAATTCCCAGGAAACACACATACTGACAATAAATGTATAACCTGAATGCACTGTAAGTCGCTTTGGATTAAGCGTCTGCTAAATGCATACATGTAAATATACATTGACTATTTTGGATGGTTAAAGTCTGAATGTCATTGCATAAGTCAAAACAAGTGTCATTTATTGTACATAAAGATAAATAGTTGTTGCAGCTCAGGTACATGATCATCTTTCAGTGAATAATCTATATGAATAATTCCAATCAGGTTTTCGTTCTTGTCATAGTACTCAGACTGCCCTTGTCAAATTTTTTAATGATTTATTGGTAGCGGCAGACTCAGGACTTTTATCTATTTTAATTCTTCTTGATTTAACTTCAGTGTTCGACACCATTTCCCTTAAAATGATATTAGATAGATTGCAGTCCATTGGAATCGTGGGCACTTCTCTGTCTTGGTTTACATCTTATTTCTGGGGTCATACTCAGTTTGTCCAACAAGCTCAGTTTAAATCGAAGTCATGACATATTACTACAGGTGTCCCACAGGGCTCAGTTCTGGGCCCTTTATTATTTATCATTTATCTACTGCCCTTGGAAATATTTTCAGGGAATATGGCATACAGTTTCATTGTTACGCCGATGACACCCGGATCTATCTGTCCCTAACCCTAATCACTTAGAATAAAACATATTTAGTACTGTATTTTGAAAATATTAAGTGTTGTATTTTGAGTGTTTGTTTTTATTCTACAATTATTTATTTTAATTTTAGGTTTCTTTTATGATTCCATTAATTATTATCTTTCATCGACTCATGAACCCCAGTTTAAGGAACCCTGATCTAACGCAATGATTTTTATTTATTTATTTATTTTTCTAGACTCCAATGTTCAAAAGTATAAGGTTGTTTTTAAAAAAGTGTCTCATGCTGACCAAGGCTGCATTTATTTGATCAAAAATAGAGTAAAAACTGTAATATTGTGAAATTAAATATTATTTTAATTTAAAATACGTTATACTAGATTTTTTTACAATTTGATTTAAGCAGAATTTTTCAATCAGTTTAATGCATCCTTGCTGAATAAAATCATTTATTTTAAAAGATCTTACTGACCCCAAACTTATGAAATAGTGTATTTTTTTTTACAATTAAAATTAAAATCTGAATAAATTATTGGCAATATAACAAATACTAAATTAATACTTTAATATATTTTGTGTTTGCAATAGTGAGAATTAAAATACGAAAATTTGCTTAATTTTCATGAAAATAATGACACAAAATGCATGCAGGTTTATGACCTAGACATGTTCTTGACAGGTTTAATGTGATTTATCCACATAATGACACTGAAAGCTACAGAAACTAATTCTAGTGGCCGTGTGTCAAAAGCGATTATCAATTCCATCTAGTAATTTCTTGAATGTTCAAGATTCGTGACATTTCTTTTAACCAGAGCAGGATTCATTCAGTACAGTTTTACGTTGTATAAGGAAGGAATCATCCAAGCTTATCCAGCTTTGATCTTCTCAACTTCCTGCTTGATCTCTCATCCTGAATGGAACAGAGTAAATTAGTGTCAGGCAGGACACATATTAGTAAAACTGATGACTAACAGGACTGACCCGCTTTCATTAACAGCCTGTGCTTTTATTGCAGCTGGAGTGACGTGTTTCTGGAGATTAGTGAGTGGAGAAGGAACTTCCTGTTCCTCTTCTGGCAGACATGTTTTCATTTCTTCACCAGAAAGCGTTATCTAACCCACAGCCTCAAAGTGGCTTACGGCGGCTAGATCTGACCCACAATTCTTAGCTGTAGAGAATTACTCCGAGTCAGCTGTCAGTTTAGACACATTAATGTGGGACATGGCTTCTGATGTGCATCCACTGTAAATGAATCCTTTGCAGTGAATGGGTGCCGTCAAAATGAGAGTCCAGACAGCTGATGAGAACATCACAATAATCCACACCACTCCAGTCTATCAATGAATGTCTTGTGATGTGAAAAGCTGTGTGTATTTATGAATGCATTTTGTCTACCCTCATGCATTCTGAGCAAATGTCTTATACAAAAAACAATATTCTCTGGGAATCAAACCCATGACCTTGCCGTTGCAAGCACCCTGCTCTACTGTTTAAGCTACAGGAATGTTGTGTTTACATATTAATTTTGCTTTTTAAATCTTGCAAAGAGACAACTTTTAATGCCATTCACTGTTTTGAGTACATGACCTTATGTAGCCTATAGTGAATTTTAAGTCGGCATGAAATGGAAGTTGTCTGACTTCACTACTGTATTGTGACGCATTTCAGAGTGAAACATTATTGAGCAAGAAAATAAAACACAGGCCATAATTTGTCCATTGTTTGTTGATTGGATTGTGAAAAGTGAGCACTGCATACCAGAATGGAGGCAGATGTGAATGCAAAGCCATTGTGATTATAGATAACAAAGTGTTTTTTTATATAAATGCATGGATGAAACGCTCACAATAAGCTTAGTAACATGCATTGAGAAAATAAACTGGGTCATGGAAACTGGACGATTATGGCGTCAAACCCAGCAAGTGTTGATAGTGTACAAACTTCGTTTTGTTCCAGCAACCTATTTTGTAGGAAACCAGACCCACACACATCATTGCCATTAGATGATCTGCCATAGGACTTGTCTCTGTTCTCATTTAAAATAACAGGTCCGTGCCCTTGTACAGTATTTCTGAAGCTTTACAGCCATAACAAAGTCCATTCAGAACATAAAAGAGTCATTTCAATTACAAATGTGGCGTATGATTTCTGACCTTTGATCAAGCTGATTAGTGTTCAAATTAATGTCTGTAAATACCTGTATTCATAATTTCAACCCACCCTTCTAATAATGCAAAATCAGTGTGACGTGTATCGTAGTATTACATTATTAAACATAATGTAATCAAAGTAAGTCAGGATTTTGTTAATCGTCTTAAGCAGTACTTACACGTCTCTGTCTTTCGTACCACACTCTTGTTTTAGTTTGTTTTTTTTGGGGGGGGGGGTCTTCAACTATTTGTATTGCTACTCTTGATCATATTAACTTTTTCAGCAGGTTATTTTATTTTTATTAAACTTTTGGATTTAGAGACTTTTCATTCAGTTCGGCTGATTTAGGGAGTCCTCACCAAAATTAAATTTAGTAGACCTATTTCTTTAGATGTATAATATATTTTAATCTTGTCATTATATATTTCGTGATTTACATCATATCGCTGTTTTTGTTGGTTGAGGAAAAACCTGTCAAAATAGTTGACCATATGGTCATATATTCAATACAACATCTAGCTTGTGTGATTTGATTAATTGCAATATTTCATCCAACAGACAAAAGACACCTGACAGTTTTTAATCAAGTTCACGCAGGAATGACTTATTCTTTCAGACAATGTGGGATCAATGCCAGCATGCTGAAGCACAAATATCTCCCCACAGTATTACATGTAGTCACTTTTACTGAGACGTTTCTGAGAATAAAGGCAGACCTTTGTGATCATTGCAAATACATCCATCCATCTATTTTCTATGCCCATTATACCATTTTAAAGTTATCCATAATGCTGTATAATGAATAATGTTATGCATTGTCTTTTTGCATCATTGGTTCTGTTATTTTTCTGTTTATTACTGTGCACTCTTAATGGCCCTCTTCGTTTAGGAGTCACACTTGCCTTCTTCGCGGTCAAAAGTGACCGAAGCCTTGAAATGTAACTTCTTTTTTTTTCAGTAAAGTCAATGTAATATATTTTTGTTCAATAATATTTTTTGATTAAAATTTATGATTTTGAGGGAATTTTATGATACTATGTAATATTTATACAATTTTAATGAGCTATTTTCTCCATTAGAATTAATATATTTTTTTATCTCTTTATTTATTTACAATTTTTTAATAAATGCAATATTTCACATTAAAATAGAGTGAACGCATTTATAATCAATTTTTTGAAGTGAGAATTGGGCCATCTGGAAGCATTAAAAAAAAAAACTTGTGTAATGTTGCGTAACCTCTTGTATTAGCACCTTATATAGATATATACAGAGGCTTTTGGATTCCCGGTGTTTTTTAGACATAATTTCTTTATTATTATTTTTTCATTTATTGATTGGTGTCTATTTTGCACTCCTGATATTCTAGAGAGTCACCCCTTGATTGCTGCACGCTTTTTTTCTGACCAGCGGCTGACTTTACCAAAAGATTCACTGAGTTTGCACATTTTTTTGTATTTCCCATTCATTTCCTATGTCGGTCATTTTTGACCGCGAAGAAGTCAAGTGTGACTATTTTTTTTTTGACCCTTTAACATATCCGAATCATGTCCATGATTTTTTTGTGTGTTCATATTGCTAATGTGACAAAAGTCACCAAGTGTCATCTCATTCTGATGAAGCTACGATTTTTTTAATTTTTAAAATATAAAATTTTCGGTCAAAAGTGACCGAAGAGGGCCAGAGGGTTAAAAATAAAGGTGCTTCACGATGCCAGAGAAGAATTTTTTTGTCTAAATGGTTCCATAAAGAACCTTTAACATCTGAAGAACCTTTCTGTTTCACAAAAGCTTCTTTGTGGTGAAAGAAGGTTCTTCAGATTATAAAAAGGTAAGAAAGAGATGTTCTTTAAAGAACCTTTCACTGAATGCTTCTTTGTGAACCAAAAGTGGTCCTATAGCTTTGCTATGCCCTTTTTTTTGAGTGTGAAGCTGCTTTAAAACAATCTTTATTGTAAAGCACTATATAAAATAAGATGGCTTTTCATAAATAATTGAAACTAATGATCAGTCTTACCAATAAATCAATATTTGCCCATTTTAAGATTGTCAGCATCAGCTCTTGTATTCAGCTTGTATTCAAAAGTGAGTGCATTTTTCATCACATTCAATCAGTTTTATGTACATTTCAATTCCTTATTAACAGTATAATGCAAACTGTTGGGATTTTATTGTCCAGACTGCACCCTAGATAAAATCATTAGAATCAACATCGGCTTGAAATGAATCAAAACTCAATATAATGCTTAGCAGTCCATTCTTAAACTGTTAAAAAATCATTATAACATGCTCTAACTTTCAATGAGTTACGATGTAAAATATTACAGTACAGTTTAAATGCATTGTAAGGCATTGTGAATCATTTTAATGCATGCATTAGAAAACATGTATTATTTTTGATTGTGATTTCAGAGTCTCTTTGGGACAGAGTCACGATCCTTTCCTCCAAAATTCATTAAACTCACAAAAACGCACTTGCTAGTTTTCACTGATTTCTCACTGTTCTGACTGTCGAGATAAAAACAACAGATCCATTAAGGATCGTTAAATAGGAGGTGTCACGTAGAGTGCTGTCCCATAATGCATTATACCCACGTCCACCCTGAATTAGCTGCTAAACTCCAACTGATGAGAGACAAGTGAGGACAGAGAACACTCAACACGGAGAAATATATCCTCCTTGACATTAGTGCATATAGCAGATTGTTTTGTCCAAAGTGCATTCAAGGTACAGCGATTAAAGCCGCAACCTCTGCGTCACAAGGGTTTTTGCAGCTGATAGAAGGACCATTTTGGTTCCCCAAAGAACAGTTTTTAAAATAACCATTGTTTTCTTAATATATGAAAACTCTTCAGAAACTTTTCCACTGTAAACAGGGAACGTTCTCAACATTCTGGCAAGGTTCTCTCAATGATAAGAACAAATGTTATTTTTGTAATGTTAATCGAACAGTTATCTGGTCTTTGATAATGTTCTGTGTTTAAAACACAGAAATGTCAATTATATTGTTCATAGAACTTTCTATGAAATGCGTTAGTTGAAAATTAATCTACGTTTTTTGTAAATGTAACTATATTCACAGAACATCCAAAGGTAATAATCAGAAAATGTCTGTAAAATGATGAAATGATTGTTCCCCTAACATTCGTATAACCAAGAAAAAACGTTTTTAAAACCTAAACTGGATTTGCAAAAATACTGTTTTCATAACTTCTCAGACATTCTTAGAACATTTTGTTATTTTGGAAGAACCTTTTTGTGGAATGGAAGGGTTCCATGAATTATAAATGTTCTTTATAGAAACATAGATGCCAGTGAAGAACCTTTAAGATTGTAGAATCAGACTCTAGCAGTTGTGTTGTAAAACGTGAACAAGTCAGCATATAGGTCAACAAACAATTGACATTTCAGTTCCTGAAACCAATCAGCCCCGCAGTTGTGCAAATTAAGATGAATTTGATAATGTCTCTGAATGTGGATTGAATTTGACTGCAGTGGAACTGAACAAACTCTTGTGATCATGTTTTAATCAGAGCATCTTGAGCTCCAGTGGAAGAATATCTTACTCTCTTTACAAGGGCTTATTTACTTACATTAGTGGTTGGCATCCTTTGTGCACTTTTGTTTTCAATATACATGCATTCCTTTGTTTTGAATTATTCTAAATCCTCAAATCTCTCAACTTATTTCCAAGTTGAATTGAAAAGGAAATCCATTATTTTCTATGTGGACTTACTATATATGTGCTGGTGAGAACTGACAAGATTTTCTGTGATAACAAAAGAGCATCTAGAAACTGATCCAAAGAACAACTTGTAATGCCCAAAGAACCATAAAGCCACAATACATCGAAGAAAAGAATAAGCTTCTTTGAACCATGAAAAATATTCACTTTTAAGAATGTTCAACATGCATTTTACTTTTTAATGTATATTAAATCAATATATACGTGTAATTAGACCAGCAATGAATGTGAAAACTAACGATTTACAAAGATTTATATTCTAGAGATATTTAATCAACGTTTACCCTTTTTACGGGTGAATAAAATATTTGTTCTTACATGTAAACTCCGTTAATCGCAGCACTGCGTCCACGCGTTTTCCATTTATTGCGCTGATGTAAATCCAAAATCCCACTCTGATCCATGATGGGTAAATATAACCCCAATCCCAGAAGAAGAAGAAAATATTCCGCAAAGGACTCTGGAAGATTTGTCAGACTGTCTCTACTGCTGTATGTACATAGATTTTCACTGAAATCTGAATTCCACACAAATACAGCACTCTCAAATCCCACGCAACGCTCATTTTACGCGCTCCGAATTTGAAGTTTAACTATATTTTCCCAGCATTCATATAAACAGAACTCCGTATCCCAACGCCGTCCGTGATTCCAGAAGATCAGAGAGCATTTTTAGCCCATCCACTGATTTCTCCATCTTATTTGGCGCACAGCAGCAGTTTGCGCGTCTCTCGTGCGCAGGAACCCCCTGCGCGCCCTTGAGCTGCGCTGCCGGATTACGCACATCATACCCAAACATTTGCGCACACCAAATGAGTTAAACAGCTAGAAAATATGACCCTACGACTCTTTTATTACACTTATCGATTGTATTATGTGTTTATTGACTGGTTTATAATTCTGAGTTCACTTCGGGCGCAACTGGATAGACATACAGTATAGTTTAAAGTCAGGATTTGTGCTTCAGGTCTGTTTTATAACCAGCAAAAGTCGTTTATCTGTTTGTCTACATTTTCTTTAAGGTTGCAATCAACTGTTAAGTCTATATTAGTATAGGCTACAAATGATCGCCCCCAAAACACTTCCGATTCCTCCATGACATGAATATTACACTTGTATTTTGATACGAAGCAACATTAAAAAGTCTTTCCTGTTTATGAATCGATTTATTATCCAGCTTCTCCCTCTAGTGGCCTCAATGTATAAGCTAGTTCTGTTTTAAATATATAAACCTGCTTTCTCTCCTTAGCACCCTCTGGTTTATAACAAATCTCCGCATACTATTCATATTCATAATACCCTGCTTGTATTATGGGGGGGGGGGTCTTTTTGCCAGGAATATAGCCATTTCCCCGGTAACCGCAGTAAACACATTTACACATATATGTAGTTGTTTGGTGTTTGGCTTAGTGTTATATTATAATCATTATTATACTCTTATACCTTTTATTCTTTAATATTTTTTCATTTTTAATATCTTAGCTTTATTTTTTCATTTAAATGTTCAGTTTTGAAATTTTGTTGTTTGTCATTTTTATTTAATTTCTTTATTTTTAAAATGTGAATATGTAGTATTTATAAAGTTTTAGCTTTTAGTTTTGGATCTGTTTTAGTTGTTTTCATACTTTGGATAAAAGCGTCTGCTAAATGACTAAATGTAAATATAAATGTAAACAAAGCAGTGCAGCACCTGACTTTGAAACTTGCAGCTCTCATATTTAATAAATTAAACTACAGCCTTTTGAAGTTTAAGCTATATGTCAATTTACATGTGTAGTTTTTTTTTTTTTTTTACAGAAGTATCACCCATATCTTTTCCTCCCATTTCTTCCAGTGAACCGTTTCTGTCACTTTAACTTCGCGAACAGGCGAACACACACACACGAAATCGTAGGCCTAATGAAAAACATATATTTAAAACACGTTTATATTTGAGAAAAAAAATCATATTTGCACCATTAATTATTTATCTTATCCACTCGCGACCAAGCCGCAAATAATCAGAATAAATGTTTTTATTACTCGAGTCGGACCCACCCAACCCTTCGGATTATCCACAGCGCCCGAGGATATAACCGCCATCCGCGCATCACTACTGCGCAGATATCGACAAATGCATTTGCTTGTGTCGATTGTGTGTGAAGGATGCGTTTCATACAAGATCTGGCAACTGGACAATCTTGGAATATTACGGGAGTTTTACCGCAGGTGGATGTAGCAAACATATAAAATACACCCGGTGTTTTTTTTTTTTTTATAGAAAGATTAAAAATACGGGAGAAATACCGTGAAATATTTAAACGGGATGATAGCGGGATAGAATGGTAAAATACGGAGAATCCTTGGACATTGGACAGCGCTACACTAACCTGATTCAGGTCACTTTTATCCACGATCAGCGTGGCCAATGGAGATACTTCGGAGCACCGAGTTGAACAATATCATCTGAAGAACCGCAGGAGGCGAAAGAAACACCGCGGGAAACGTGCTGGAATTCGTTACAGACTGAGGGGAAGGGCTCACAGCCCTAACTCTTCCGAGTATTCTGCTCGCTAATGTACAATCCTTGGAGAATAAAATGGACGAATCTTAGAGCCAGGATAATTTCCAACGGGACATTAGAGATTGCAACATCCTTTGTGACCGAAACATGGCCTCGCCGACGGTCCCCAGGACACCGCTGTAACGCCGCTGATAACTTCTCTGTTTTTCGGATGGACAGAACAGCCGAGCCGGAAAAACCAAAGGTGGTGGAGTGTGTTTCTTTATTAACAAAAAATGGTGTGATCCCAGAAATATCTCCATTCTGTCGCGTTCCTGCTCGCCTCATCTGGAACATCTATCCATTATCTGCCGCCCATTCTATCTGCCCCGGAATTTCATCAATCGTTATTACTTCTGTCTACATTTCACCACAAGCTGACACTAGCTCGCTCTGTCCAAACTTCACGATGTGCTCAGTGATACATCAATATACATCCTGACGCTGCATGTATCATTGCTGGGGACTTTAACAAAGCCAATCTCAAGAAAGTCATGCCGAACTTTCATCAGCATATATCCTGTCCAACCAGAGGACAGAATACACTCGATCATTGCTACACTCCGCTCAGAATGCCTACAAAGCCCACTCACTGCCGGCTTTTGGAAATCAGATCATGTCGCCATCTTCCTCACTCCGGAATACAAACAACGGATAGTTCAGGCTCCCCGGTGAAGAAGGAAGTGACGCGCTGGTCCTCGCACTCTGAAGCCATGCTTCAAGCGTCTTCGATGACGTCGACTGGGACATGTTTCGGGCGAGTTCATCTGACGTCAGCGAATTCACGGAGGTAGCATTGAGCTTCGTAAAACGTTAACAACGAGCAGGGCCACTGAAAGGTAACAATAAGGACTTTTTCTAATCAGAAACCGTGGGTGGACAGATCAATCCGTGATGCGGTTAACCATCGCACTGCCGCATATAACACCAGTATTTTGTCAGGGAACATGAGTGAGTACAAGGCATCATGCTACTCTCTCCGTCGGGCAGTTAAAGCCGCAAAACGCCGGTACAGTGATAAAATTGAGTCACATTTCCAGCTCAAAACGACTCTCGACGCCGCATGTGGCAGGGACTTAAGACCATCTGTTCCTCTGGAAATAACTCCCCCGCAGTGGTGAGAGCAGACCCACTGCTGGCCAATGAATTAAACGCCTTCTTTGGCCGCTTCGAATGCAATGGCGGCGCGAATCTGCCAACCAGCACGTCAGGAAGCAGCAGGCAGAGCAGCGATGATCATGTATTCACTCTGTCAGAGGATGAAGTTCGGAGGGAACTAAGGAGAGTGAACGTCAGGAAAGCAGCAGGACCCGATGGGATTACTGGCCGCGTTCTGAGGTCCTGTGCTGATCAGCTCGCTGGTTTGTTTACATCCATATTTAATGAGTCCCATCGCTACCTCTGTTGTTTCCCACCTCCTTTAAAAAATCTGTCATAATCCCTGTGCCTAAGAACAGTAAACCCTCTTGCCTGAATGACTATCGTCCAGTTGCACTCACATCGACAGTCATGAAGGTTTTTGAGAGACTTTTAAAGAAACACATTTGCTCCTCCATCCCTGCTACTTTGGACCCTCTTCAGTTTGCCTATCGACAAATAGGTCTACTGATGACGCCATCTCTCAGGTACTGCACTCCTCCCTCACTCACATTGACAGGAAAAATGGGCAACTATGTCAGGCTGCTATTCATAGACTATAGCTCAGCTTTCAACACTATAGTCCCCACCAAGCTAGCTGTCAAACTCTCAGACCTCGGCATAAACTCTTCACTTTGTGACTGGATTCAAGATTTCCTCCCGCCAGACCACAAGTGGTGAAAGTCGGTCAGTTCACCTCCAACTCCATCACCCTGAACATAGGAGCCCCACAGGGCTGTGTCCTGAGTCCCCTGCTCTACTCTCTTACCCCCACGACTGTGTGTCCTCTCACAGCTCCACTTCCATCGTTAAATTTGCGGATGATACTGTTGTTCTGGGCCTCATTGACAACGATGACGAGGCCCGCTTACTTGGATGAGGTATAGAGAGACTTACATCATGGTGCCAGGACAACTGTCTCTCTCTGAACGTGAAAAAAACTAAAGAGTTGATCGTGGACTTCAGGAAGAGTCAGCAGCGGCCCTACACTCCTCTTATTATCAGTGGGAACCCTGTGGAGAGGGTGAGTAGCTTCAAGTACCTCGGTGTAAACATCTCCGAGGACCTGACATGGACTGCACATCCAAACACAGGTCAAGAAAGCCAGGCAAAGACGTACCATCTGCGACAGCTGAGGAAATTCAGGGTCTCACCAGCAATCCTGAAAACTTTCTATTCAGGGGCCATAGAAAGTGTACTGACTCAGTGCATCTCTCAGTGTGGTATAGCAACGCCACAAACCAGGACTGCAAGGCTCTACAGAGAGTCGTGCGCTTAGCTGAGCGCATCTCAGGGTCTGCTCTCCCCTCTCTGCAGGACATCTACCTCAAACGCTGTAAAAGCAGAGCTGCAAAAATCATCAGGACTCGAATCACCCTGGTAACCATCATTTCTGTTTTACTGCCATCTGGCAAGCGCTTCAGGAGCATGATGGCAAAAACTGAAAGACTGAGGAGGAGTTTCTTCCCTCAGGCCATCAGGCTCCTAAACTCAGTCTCATAACATCATTACATCCACAGGACTCAATTTAATAAACTGTAAACACATCCATTATTCTCCATCATCCACACTGCTGCTATGTGTACATACCCGGTACAACCTATTTGCACATTCTCTTGCACATCCGTGTTTTTTAATTAATATTATTAATCCACAGTATACTGTATTGCACACTTTATCTCATTGCACATCTTACTCATTTTATTGTATTATTTGTTCCCTTTTTCATTCTCACCTATATTATATATATATTCTCTTGTGTTATGTTTCATTGTTTTATTGCTTATGTTATTTTTATTTTATTGTTATTATTATTTTTTTTTGCACTTTCCATTGAGCGGACCTGTTCTGACCTACATTTCACTACTCATTATACCCCGTATGATTGTGTATGTGACAAATAATAAAGAACCTTGAACCTTGAACCTTGATCCAGGCGCAAGAACTACAATCATGAATAAAACGCGTTAGAAAAACTACAAACGTGGCGGATGCACGCGATCGGTCGTTAGGTAGAGAGGTTTGCAAAAAGGGGTTTGAGTTACTAATAATGAACATTTAACCTGGTAAAAAATATTTATTGTTATCCGTGTTATATTTCATCTGCAACAGCAATGTGAACTTTTATAAACACCCGTTTGGTCGTGGACAATATGGTTTTATTGTCATATTTATTTATCCATGACAGACCTAAATCAGCCAAGGTGCCAGCACAAAAACATTCAGAAAAATATTGTTTAATTATCAATATTGAACAAAATTCCTCTTTTTCAGGCCCCAGAAGGAAAAATAAAACGTATAAATAATAGTTCATTTAATAAGGCAATTTATATATTTTTTTACATTAAATAGAAACCTTTTTTTAAAAAATAGACCCGTTTTGTAATCATTGTGTAAAATTAGCCACAGACACATTTTCATCCCGGAGTAGGCAAGACATAGTTAATGAAATATATGAAACTCTATTCAGACTTCACAATTTGAATCTAGTGGTTACATTTGTGTGGGTGCCAGCTCACAGGGGAGTTAAAGGCAATGAAATAGCAGATTCATTAGCAAAGGAAGCAATCAGGCAGGACTATACAATGGACATTTTATTTAGCAAAACAGAAATAAAGACAATAATTAAAAGTAAAATCATCAGCAAATGGCAAGATAAATGGAGTTAGGGAAACACGGGCAGACATCTTTATACCATCCAGAAGGAAGTGAGAAGGACGAGGAGGAAAACATAATATCAAGATTAAGGTTGGGTCACAAAAGACTAAGTAAGACATTGTATCTCACCTGGAAACGTCCATCAGGTCTGTGTGAGTGTTGTCAGGAGGAGGAATCAGTAGAACATGTACATGTCACTGTCAAAAATATATTACAGAAAGAGAAATATTCAGAAGGACACCGCAGGAGATACTATAAGCGAAACAAATACTTGGTCAAACAGGAATTTATAATCCTTTAATTGTATTGGGGGTTAAGTTTTTGTTAGTCGCTTTGGTCCACACTCCATTATAGTAGGTGGCGGTAATGTACCTGAACGTTGGATGCACCCGCCATTAAAGAAGAAGAAGAAGAAGAAGAAGGAGGAGGCGGGGCGTCGTCCATCTTCTTTACAGTCTACACAAACCAAACGCACAGTTGAGCAGTAATTTGTCGTTTTTATTTTTTATTTTAGTCAATTAAAAGAACAATGTCGGAAAGAAAAGTTTTGAATGTAAGTACCTCCTTCTTTAATGTTTGTATCATTGTTGTATATCGGTTTAAGTAGTTATCGGAGTAGTAATATCAGCATGCTAATGAAGTAACGTTAACTAGTTAACTTACACAAATATAGACGTTAGGTCATGTGAATTTTGTTTTTCCTAATTTACTGTGTAATGTTTTCTATGTTCATAAAGTACACATATGTTGAAATAATCTTGAATACACCTCTTAATATAAACGTTGAAGTAAGTTTCTGTGGTAAATATTACGGTGGTAAACTGTCACCTTACAGCATCTGTTCTTGTTTTTCCTCAGAAATACTATCCTCCGGATTTCGATCCGTGTAAAATCCCTAAACTCAAACTGCCCAAAGACCGTCAGTATGTGGTCAGATTGATGGCACCATTTAATATGAGGTATGTTTGATTCGAGATTTGTATTCGTCACATACACTATTATACAGAATATAATCAGCAGTGAAATGTAACTAATCTAAGTTTTGTATGTTGTATATATTACTGCAGGTTTTAAATAAATAAAAACAAATTTAATTAATAATATGCAACAATAATAATTTTATGAAGCTTCTCAACTAATGATAATGGAACAAATGTTTCCCGTTTTATTTTATATGTTCTGAGAAAAAAGACTATTATACATTTTACCACGTTTTACAGAAAACCGTGTCATTTACTGTAACAATAGTTTGTATAAAAAAATGTTGAACAAGAGTTATTAAATTACATTTAAAGACTCTATTTAAGGATAACAGCGAGCCCCAAAATGTCAAATCTTTTGCCACTATCCTTCAAACCGTTTGTTTTTTCCACATTTGTCAGTGAGACGATTTTAATCAACTAAAGTATAATATAATTTACTGAATATTTTATATATATTAATAAGTTCAGGTCAGAATAAGTATGCGATTTCATTTTTACATAAATATTATTAAATATTTGTTATACTGGATGCTGATGGAACATAATTTCACCCATATTTTGACGTGTTTTTTTTCTTCACAAAAGTTATTTGAAACATTAAAGTAGACACGTTATTTGCAATTAATGCTGTTGTGTGTGTGTGTGTGTGTGTGTGTGTGTGTGTGTGTGTGTGTGTGTGTGGGTGTGTGTGTGTGTGTGTGTGTGTTGTGTGTGTGGGTGTGGTGTGTGGTGTGTGTGTGTGTGTGTGTTGTGTGTGTGTGTGTGTGTTGTGCGCAAACCAAAACTTGGTCAATTTAATTTGATGTAGACACAAAAATAGGATGTCTCTTCTTTGACCAATATATATCATTGCAAAAACAAGATAGAAAATGATCAATTCAATACAACAAGCTAAGTATATTAAATGTGAAACTATTTTTAACAGTGAAACATCTCTTGATTTCACTAGTAGGAGGAAAACATCTGGATTTTGATTTATTAGAGATTCTATCATCTTTGAGACAATAATGCTTGTTGGTACACAGGTGTAAAACATGTGGAGAGTACATTTACAAAGGGAAGAAGTTCAATGCCCGTAAGGAGACGGTTCAGAACGAACTGTACCTGGGGCTTCTTATTTTCAGATTCTACATTAAATGCACCAGATGCTTGGCTGAGATCACTTTCAAGGTACTAGAATAAACACACACATCATACTCTTTAAAACCAGCAGAACAACACTTAAGGTTTTTATTGATATTCTTGCGTGTTTGTTTAGTTGCACTTTATCTGATTGCTGTGATTCACAGACAGATCCAGAGAGCACAGATTACGCCATGGAACATGGTGCAACAAGAAATTTTCAGGCCGAGAAACTGATCGAAGAGGAGGAGAAAAAGATCCAACAGGACCGAGAGGAAGAGGAACTCAATAACCCCATGAAGGTCTGATAGAAACTTGAAAGGCTACATGTGTGTTTTATGATATTACAGGTTTTGTTAGAAATTTGTAGTTTTTTTCTGTGCTATTAGGGATTCATTTGTTTTGTTTTTTTCCATTCTCCAGAATTTTATTTGACAAAAGTTGTTTGTTTTATTTATATTTGATTGAACTCACTTTTATTTATATATATGATATGTTATATATATATATATTTATAGATACATACACACAACATTATGCATTTAGATTTTATCCAAAGCGACTTAGTTATGCATCAGGTTATTACATTTTCATTAGTATGTGTGTTCCTGGAATCGACCCACACTTTTGCGCTGCTACGCAATGCTCTACACTGAACACACACACACACACATTGTTGGTTTTTATGGTTTTACGGGGACTTTCATAGGCGTAATGGTTTTTATACTGTACAAAACCGTATGTGTTGTGCTATTGCCCTACACCTACCCTACACCTAAACTTAGCCCTCACAGGAGACGGTGCATTTCTATTTTCCTCAAAAAAACTCACTCTGTATGATTTATTAAGCTTTTAAATTATGGGGACACTGAAATTGTCCTCATAAATCACCTTCTCCTTGTATTACCTATGTCATACCCATGTCATTATATCAAAATTTGTGTCCTCATAAACACATAAACATGCCCACAACACACACACACACAACACACACAAACACCACAAAACACCACACAACTCAAGACACAAGCACAACACATCTTTCGGCTCCCACGTAACAGCACTGGCCTTTGGGCCAAGGGCGCTGTTGGAAAAAATCTACCCTGAGAAGAGACTGCAGGGAGACGGCTGGCTTGTAAAGGTATCAGTGGCAGTTAAAATTTCTCAGACATATGCTGATTGCAATTTTAGTGAGACACATACGCACAATTTTCACCTCCCCAACCCGATCCCACGCTTGTCGCTTTATTCCGCCAGCCTGAATAACAAATCTTTGTGACCAGCGTCACTCGGAGCGGGTCGGATGCTGCTCGCCGGAGCGGAAACATCCCCTGTTTGCAAATGGGTTGTGTGTCTATGGTGTATTTATGTGCTTTTTTTTTGTGCGAGTTGTTTTTCTGTTGTTTCACACACTACTCCTAAGGAGCTGTCTGGGGGTTATTTTTTTTTTCCTCATGTTATGCTGTATTTCTCTTCAATTCCCTGAACAAACAATGCATTTCACTCTGATTATACCATCTAAACGGAGCGCATGATTTAGTATGTGACTGAATAACAACCTTGAACCTTGAACACACACCCACAACAGGGCCTAAACTTTAACACACTGTTATGCAAAAATGCGGTGGCAAGGACCTTCGTTAAAACGTCGGCGTTGCAAGTAAATGTAGAAACGCATCGCCCTTAATCCATTAACATGGGTGCAAAAAAATATGCACCATATATGCACTGCAAACTGAGTATGTGTGAAACAGGCGTAACATGATGGCCTGCTCAGTTTGCCAAAAACATGCAAAGGACAAGAATCTCAATGTTTTTAAAGAAAATAAATCAATAAATCTGTTTATTTTTCTTTTAAGTAAAGGACACATTAAAAATCTTGTAAATAGGTTTAGGTTGTAGTAGTAACGACTGCCTGTTTTTGCAAAAAATTGTTTCATGGCCGGTAAAAAAAAAAAATCTCATGGGCGGTAAAATTTTTACACAATTCAACAGCCATTGGCATGTCAGGTGTGGCAAAAAGCCGTGTGAAAAAAAAAAATCAGTGTGGTGTGTTGTGTGTGTGTGTGTGTGTGAGTGGTGGGTGTGGTGTGTTGTGTGTGTGGTGTTGTGTGTTGTGTGTGTGTGTGTGTGTGTGTATGTGAGTGTGTGTGTGTGTGTGTGTGTGTGTGTGTGTGTGTGTGTGTGTGTGTGTGTGTGTGTGTGTGTGTGTGTGTGTGTGTGTGTGTGTGTGTGTGTGTGTGTGTGTGTGTGTGTGTGTGTGTGTGTGTGTGTGTGTGTGTGTGTGTGTGTGCGTGCGCTTTCCACATTTAATACATAAGTCTTTCTAAGGAAGAAAACAAAAGCCCATGCAAACTTAAAACATAACTCCCTGAATGTTGTCACAGGTCCTGGAGAACCGCACACGGGACTCAAAGATGGAGATGGAGGTGCTGGAGAACCTGCAGGAGCTGAAGGAGCTGAACCAGAGGCAGGCAAAGGTGGACTTTGAGGGCATGCTGGACAAGTATAAAGAGATGGAGCGGAGACAAAGAGAAATAGAGCTGGATGAAGATGAACGAGAGACCAAGTAAGAAACCTTTGAACTATTTGAACCATTTGGCCTTTTTGAAAATGCATTGGTCACATTACAGGTTCATTTAAAGTCTGCGTGAACCGGAAGATTCTGCAGACTTTATTTCAGTATGGTGACGTATTGATCTGGGTAGATTACCTGCAGATTGTAATCCGTTACTGATTCCAAATTATATGACAAAATTGTAGTCAGTAACGAAATCCATTACATTACACATTTTAGGTAATATATCAGATTACTTTTGACCTAACTCGTTTATCACATTGATTTAAATTGGATAATCTTGTTCCATAATGATGTAAAAATACAAAGAGTGAGAAAATACATTCCTTTCATTGTAATTAACAACATGAAGTGCATTAAACATTATATTGCATCAAGGTTTCCCAAACCGGGGCTCGTAAAGGAACCGCAGGGGGTTTGTGAGTTTAATGAAAGGCTAACAAGTAGGGGTGGGTGATATGGCAAAAATATATCACAATATCTTTTTTTAAATATCATGATTTCACTAAAAAAAAAAAATGTGTCATGTTGGTATTACTATTTTGTCTGAGCAGTGCAGCCAAACTAATTTTCCTATTATAAAGATAAAGCCTTTCAAGGTAAAAAAAATATCAATAAGAATGGTGGATGATAGAGATAAAGAATGATATTTAGGCCAAAGCGGGCAAAGATAAAACTCTTTGTTATTAAAAATAAGAACAAAGATACGCATTACAAATACACATAATATACAAATAAAACAAACAGTGCTTTATTTTTCATATTTAGCAGGAGCATTCAATAAATTCAGTGACTTCCATAGTATTTTCTTTCTACTATCAAAGTCAATGTGGCCCAGCAACTGTTTGTTTACCCACGTTCTTCAAAATATCTTATTCTGTGTTCAGCACAAGAACGAAATTAATACATGTTTGGGACAACATGTGAGTGTGTAAATAATGACAGAAATTAAATTTTTGCATGAACTATTCCTTTAATGACAGTCGGCAGCATGTTTAGTACTGTCTCTTTAAGACCTTCACGCATCTAATATACAGGCACGCATCCGTTTTTCTCTCAACTGTTTACTTTCATTTTAGACATAACCAGCTGAGTCTATATTTAAACCTTGTGTGTAGTGGTCGACCAATATATCGCCAAGGCCAATATATATGTGTATGTTTGGCCGATGTGTTCGAGGCGGGACATTTATTTTGACGGTGCTGAGAACAGCAGCTCCTGAGCACACAGTGCTCACATTCTCCCTCTTGTCCGCTGTTGTTGTTAACAGTTCTGTCTAATACGGATAGAAATCTGCCTAATAATCAATTCAAGATTATTTGTATAGTGCTTTTTACGATACAATCGTTGCAAAGCAACTTCACAGGAAATTAAGTTTCTAAAATAGATTTATATTGTAGAAACTCAATATAATTAACTTATGGCAAAATTTGGTTAATTCAGTATAATTTGGTTAATTCAGTATAGAACTGTTAAACAAAGGAATTAAAGGTACACAAAAAATTATGATTGCTTTTACATTATTAGTAATAGAAAGGCAAACATTATAATAGTTTCTCGTTTGCATTCAGCAAATGCACATTTATATAATTTAAACAAATCTTTGAATGACTAATGAACATTTAATTTCACAATCCTTGCAGACTAGTCAAATTCGGCTGTGATATCTTATGAAGTGTGCATTTGTCTCCAGCATGACCGCGTGTTCTCTGCGTGTGAATTGAATGCTGAAGGGAGGAGAGTTCAGCTTCACCGGAGACGCGCGATTGACAAACTTTAAACTCGTGATTTAAAATTATGCTGCGTTGTATGCATTTGCCAACTTTAAGTTCACAAAAATGACCAGGGGTAGAGGAGGTTAGTGTGACTTGTAATAAGCACTTATTAACAAAAGATACATTTTAAGGGTTCCCTGTAGTTTTCTGTCAGTAGAAGTTAGATGATAAATGTTTGAAAATTAAATTCATGAGAATGAAACATGTATATTGTGTAGCCCTACAAACAAGCAAAGCAAACCTGGATTTTTTTTTTTGAAAAATGAAAAAATGACCCCCCCTCAAATCGTGTAGCTGTAAATTCCTGCATCTAAAATATGCTTTATGTACAATATGTAAATATTCCTATGTATGTTAACCTAAAAAGTTGATGTTTGTTGAATACATTTGCATGTCACAATAATGCACCTTTATGGGGTCATATGCATTCACAGTGAAAATATAATGTCAAGATTAAAATCATGAATAATATAATATAGTGTGGTTTAGACTTCTCATTTCTCTTGCTCTTCATAGAGAGATGTTGGATAGAGCTCTGGTCAAACGACTGAGGGACTCTGACTCTGAAGAAGAGACAGAAGAAGCAAAAGACCGAAGCAGGAAACCCACGGCTGATAAACCCACAGACATCCTCACCACAGACGGGAACACAGGACCACAGGTGGAGAGAAAGACAGCAGCCTCCACCTCATTACATTCAAAGCTAGCTTCTTTTATTTGACATATTTTTAATATTTTATTTTGGTCACTTTTATTCATTATGATTTGGAAAAAGTCTTCGATATTACCTTAGATTTGTTTTAATACATGCCTCTGGATTCTCCACTGTGGTTGGTCAGTTGAGACATGCTGCAATCAAGTATTATTGTTATTGTTGCTCTCAGGTAAATCATTTCCTACATAGTAGGGGTGGAACGATATGTGTATCGAACCGTACGGTTCACGGGCTAGTTCCAAATGGAAGTGATGGGAGTGAGCAGGGCACGTGCGTGTCATTATGTAGTCGTTTGGAATGCACTTGGCAAAGGGAGCGATCTAATTTCCTCATTATCTTCAGCTGGGATGTTCTCGTGACAACGCAGCACGGTGTGCGTCAGCAGATTCGCTGATGGGCACCGGCATAAAAAAATATACATTTTATATTTAAAAAGTTGTATACATATTAGTTTTTATATATTATATAGCAAAAAAAACTTATAACGTTTTACAATATAAAATGTATGTTAATTTTCAACACTTGACATCAAATAAAAAGACATTTCTGACATTAAAACAGCGAATCTGCTGATGCACACCGTGCTGCGTTGTCACACGAACATCCCAGCTGAAGATAATGAAATTACGTCTCTCCCTTTGCCAAGTGCATTCCAAACGACTACATAATGACACGCACGTGCCCTGCTCACTCCAAAGTCCACACTCCAAGGGGATCGGGATGATCACTTCCATTCGGAATTTGCCCCGTGAACCGTTCGATACGAGTACCATTACACCCCTACTACATAGCTGTGCTAGTTTCGTGTTTCTCATATCACTCCGCACTCTATCCTCTCACATAATAGTTTCAGCTCAAATCAATATTTCATATATTATATAAATTCACAAGGATTGTTGCCTGTACAAAAATCAATTGTTCTTTCAGCGTATGTGTTTTTCTGTTCTCTCATTAATGTCAGTGCTGGTTTCCTCCTGATCTCCACAGGGATCATCATCTGTGGGCGTAAAGAAACAGAAGGTGGAGAGCTGGGAGAGGAGTGTCGGAGGTCTGGGTGGGAAGGGAGCTCTGGGGTCTCTGGTGGTGAGGAAGAAACCAGCAGATTCTGCCTGTAAACCTGCGGCCGCTGCACCACGGCAGGCTACTGACACACAAACAGGTTCGTGATGAGCATGGTTTGCTGCTCATGAAACATTTCTGATTTACTGGCAATGTTGGAAACACTTGTGCTGCTTCATATTGTTGTGGAAACTTTTTCTCTTCAAGATCCTTTGAATTGTAAGTTCAAAAGAACAGAATGGATTTGAAATAGATTTTTAAATGTCATAAATGTTCATAAAAGTATTAATCTCTACAGAATATACATTAGGTTTAATAAAAAAAAATGTATGTATTTAATAAACCAAAATTGTAAGTGAATGATTATTAATTAACATAACTACCATTATTAAAAATTGTGTCATTAATTATTATTCAATTAAAATAAATTATTTTATTATTAACCTTTTTTACTGTTACTAATATAAATTATATTATATAACCAATAAATAGACATTTAATTATAATTTAGAAATATCTGAACTGCAATTTAGTTTAATTTATATAGTTAATAGATAGATATTTTTATTTAATAAACCAAAATTGCAGTAGATGTAAATAAGGATATCAGGAGTTATCTATTATTATTATTATTTCTCTAGAATCAAGGAATGGTACAGATATGGACTGTGCAAGCCATTTCTTTATAAACTGGTGGGGCAAAACAAATTAAGGGATTTGGTACCTATGATAAAACCCACTGCAGTTTCCACCATAAACCCTAATGTTGTATTTCTGTATCAGACATCGTTTAGGGTTTTTCCATCTCTGTTAAGATGTTTTACTGTCTTTCAGATCATTCAGGCACAGGTGCTGCCAAACCGGGGTCCTCCACAGCTTCCAGTGGACAGCCAGTCTCATCTCAGAACAGTTCTTCTCTCAGCCTCTTGGGGGCGTATACAGACAGCGATGACAGCAACTCTGACTAGGACGGAGAGAATGCTGTGGCGTTTTGGCCCGCTGAAATTAAATGTTTATTTTCAGACCAGCAAAACAGACCACTTTAAGTTTCCTTAACCTGGACTTCAAATCGAGATTTCAAACTTTCTGTAATTAACTTTATAGCTGGAGGAGCATTGTTTACGAGAAGCTGTTTCCATTGCCTGGATTTCATTCGGTCTATTAGATCTGCATCGTCTCTAATGTACTCTAATATGCTTCTAATGTATTATGCACTCTATAATGTAGTATTTGTTTCTCCATGTTAGCTCAATCAATACAAGGAAATACATTTGAGTGTTTCAGTGGAGATAAGTGAATATGAATCTAATTTACTGATCATCTCGAATCCCATATAATCTCATTTCATCTTCCCAAACGTCAAACAAATAAAACGTTCCTCATGCTTTGTTTCCAATCACAGACTGTTTTTTCAGTTGTGTTGGTTTTAGCAAATATTTTAACATTTATTTCAGATATATTATCAAATATTTTCTTTATTGTAAGCTTCACAAAATACATTTTTACACAGCCTAGTTAAGGCTGCGTTGTGCCTGATCAAAATTCAGTGTATGCACAATGCAGCATAAAAGCCAGACTAAATGAAGTGGTCTCTCACCCACTTCAGCCTCTAGTATCAAAGTATATGCGTTGTATTGATGCATTGTATAAATATAAAGCATCACATTGTATTGCATTTATGCTGTTTTTGAGCAGCATTAAACTATGGAAAGCCATCTCTGCCACGGAAAAAAAATATAAAAAGAATTGCTACTTTTTATCTTTTATATTTTTTTTTTTGCAATTCTGAGGAAAAGGTCAGAATTGCCAGATTTAAACTTAAGATAAAAAGAATAATGTTAATTTGCGACTTTTGTGCATTTCTTAGTTTAGATCTTGCAGTTCTGGTAAAGAAGTCAGAATTATGAGATAAAAACTCCGTTATCGTTTTAT
>CM049805.1:1506493-1723993 GCA_027422405.1 Ptychobarbus kaznakovi | reverse complement strand
ATATTGGAATAATAATATTTTGTATAATATGTTTTGAATAATATACTTTTATTATTTGTATATACATTTATGCATTTAGCATTTATTTGTTTACTATTACTATTATTCTTCATTGGTAGTGTTTAAATATTATACAATATATTGAATAACATCAAATAAAAATAATGATTGTTATTATTATCATTATTTATATTATTATTAAACTATTATTGCATTGTTTTCTTGGTGTTATTGATTCTGTATTGATATTTTTTTAATATAATAATAAACTGAATGACATCAAACAAAGAATTATGATTATTATTAAGCTTTTATTACATTGTTTGGTGTTATTGCAGTAATATTTCTTGATTTGTCTAATTTATAATAATACAAAATATTAATTATAATTATTATTAATAATGTATAATTAAATGTAATTATAAATCATTCAGGCCTAAGTTACTGCCTGCTTTTCATATAATAATGCAAATACTGTTTTGTTGCAGAAAAAATTAAACCTATTATAATGTTTTATGGCCAGTAAATTTCTTAATTCACCGACCGTTGGCAGGTGTGGCAGAAGGTTAGTTTTGAACCCTTACTACGGCGTGATGCATCAACAGATTAATTCATAAGCACAGTATTATCATTCGCAGCTCTAAACACTGGATTTGTTTGCATTCAATAAAACGGTCTGTAGGTGCAGTCGGTCTTTTATCCTGCACATGAGAAAGGAAGAGGGATGTGTAGATGGAGAGAAGTAGAGCAGGTGCAGAAAGAGAGCCGAGAAGACTTCTGCAGCATCCCGTCTAAAACATTACAGACTGCACACACACACACACGTGACACATCACACACACACACTGGACATTCACACACACACCACACACACACATGACTTCATCATCAGATCACCCTGCGGTGCCGGTTGCTCATGGATGGTTCAGGCTCTGTCAGATGCATATTCCTCACAAACATGGCAAGAGCTTCTCAAATCAAAGCAGGACTCCTCTACCAAGACTGTCACAGCAGGAACAGTGATGCTGGGAGAGAGTAACCAGTGTTGTTTGCTAAAGCAGGAAACACTGCTTCTATTGCTTATACTGCGGGATAGTGAGTTGAACAAAGCTTTAGTTTTTAAAATGTACTTATTACATTTATTTATTTGATAGTATTACTGCAGAGGTAATGGATTTTAGGGGGGAAAGCATACATGAAAACAATTAAAACTCATTTAAAAATGTAATGCAAATAATGTTATTTATACAAATTTAAATATCTGGAATATTTTATAAATAAATTAAAAATATAAATTAGTTTTAATGAATATAGTTTTCTTAACTCACTCTGTTTGCTTGCATTTTTTAAAAGTTTGTTTAGAATTGTTTTTAGTAAAAAAAAAGTTTGTAACTTTATTTTAGGGTGCAATTTTCACTGTTGCTTATAAACATGCATATTTACTAGCATATACTCATTAACACATATTAATGCTTTATTCTGCATGACGATACCTCATTGACTTAACAACTACCTTACTAACTATTAATAAGCTGCAATTTAAGAGTTTATGGATGCAAAAGTCATAGTTAATAGTTAGTTAACAGTGAGGACTGGTCCCCAAAGTAAAGTGATCCCTTTTTTTGTGTTTTAGTATCTTTTGATGCCAGAGACTGGGATCAATGCACACTGCCCCGTGACGAGGCACCGAGGAAGGCAGGAGCATCCAGAATCAGCCCTTCGTCCAGCAGAGCCACCAGCCTACACAAACCCATCCTGGGAGAGAGAGTGGATCCCACGCTGCACCTGGAGAAACAGGTGTATGTATTAACACATGAACCGCCTGAGCTGTGCTGCTTGAAGTATTTAATACAGGAAACTGTAATGTGTGAAATGTTGTAATATTTAATCACATATAGCATAAACGATATGGTAGTCAGATGAGTGCACAGATGATGTGGTGTGGTGAAACATTTCCCTCAGGACAGTTCTGTGGTGTGCATAAGTAGCTATTCTAGAGAAGAGCATTCTGGTTAAGTTTCAAGTGCCGTTACTATTTATTACACCACCGTGCGTCATATTTGAGTGAAACCCAATACACACGTCTTACTGCTGATTCCAAAAATAGTGTCTGTTTTGCTCTATAGCACATCACACTTTGTCATAAAATGCATTTCGTTGCGTTTTTGCTTTCAGCAACCATTTGTTACAAGTCTTGTTTTATCCATTAATCAGCAGAACAACTGCCACAAAGACACGATTCCTGTCTTGCTTTAAGCCAGATGACTAATATTTTTCAGATGATTTTTGCACGTATGAATGATTCTGAAGACATTAGCTCTGCCTCATCCTGACTTTAAGGATAACATTATGAAGAATAACGGCCGGTTACTGAAGAAAATGCAGACGTGAACCAGATGTTTTCTGCTACATCTGTGGGTGTTTAGTACATCCAAACTAACCGTTTTTGTGGGGAGAAGCTTATTTATAAACCTGATTATGTACATATCTTTGACATTAAATGTATGAACATATGTCTTGTAGATTGTAAGTTAAATGGTACATTTTGAATACTTATTTTTATCATTAAAACCAAAAAGTTTAACCTTTAACTTTGTTTGCTGATTTTGTGAAAAAACTATATTTGATTTTCTTTTAAGATGCAGGGCTGTATAATACTGTCTATGAATTGTATGCAATCTCTCTCCGTTTGAGTATCGTGACACTTGACAGGTATTGATATCTGCTACTGAAACCCTAATAGTGGCCCATCTGCGTTTCAGATGGTACCATGGTGCATTGACCCGCTCAGAAGCTGAATCTCTGCTCTTGCTGTGTAAGGAGTGCAGTTACCTGGTGAGGAAGAGCCAGACGAGCCGAAACGACTATTCGCTGTCTCTCAGGTACAGTCTTACACACAAACTCACTGTCTCAGGTACAGTCTTACACACAAACTCACTGTCTCAGGTACTCGTACAGGCCAAAAACTCATTCAGGAGCATGAGTTACAGTGTAGAGTAGTTCACTCATTCCCTCACAAGTAGACTGTTTTGTTGTTTTGATTGATTCAGAGTCGTATTATTGTGACTTTTCTCAGAACATTTGGGTTAGGTTCAGTCCCTGAGAACTAAATAACATCTGGCGGCTGATGACCTGGGCGTTCTATTAGTGTGCTGTACATGTCCATTAAACCGCCAGCTACTGTTTTGTGCTGTGTACTGTGATTGCTTTCAGATGTATAATAATTGAAGTACTTGTCCCAATTCACTTTCGTTTCATGAAACAGTCATTTGACTTCTATAAACAGAGCAAACTGTTCTTGATAAACTAGGTTTCTCCTGCTGCATCTTTATCTGAAATGTGTATATTGTTATTTAAAGACCTTAAAATAACCGTTAATGTTTCTCTAGACACAAAATTACCTCTAATATTTGCATGATTATGCACTCTATCTTTATCGTATCTACTCTAAATTTACATTTTTATGCACTACTCTAGCTATTCTAAATTAAACATTTGATATTTATATTTTCTTACAATGTTGAAACCAGAGTATCATAAAGACTTGAGGGTGGTTTTAATTGGATTTTGGCCAGTAAGAAACCAATTAACAACCAGTCTGAACACCCTAGCAACCATATAGCATCGCCCTGGCAGCCATCTGGCACTAACTTGCAGCCCTTTTTATTTTTCTCGATCAAGATCTGCTCTCATTTATTGAATTATTTCTTTCCTCCTCATGCTACCTACGTCTTGTACTGCTGGAGGGCAGTTACATCTAGTTATTCTAGTTCTGTGTAATATATTCAGGTTTGAGGTGTTTTGTGTGGGTCTGAATGCGTTTAGCATGTTATTAATAATGTAGTGCCCACCAAAAAGTATGGCTGCTTTATGGGGGTGAGCGGTATGACCAAAATCTTACATCATGGTATTTTAATCTGATCTTTTAGTACATTTTTAGATTGTATCAATCACAGGGTTGATATTTATTTATTTTTTGGCTGGAAATTCAACAAAAAGTTGTTTATATATTAATTATTGTCATAATTCCTATTGTGAAATGATCCAGTAAATTAAGTACTTTACAAATGAGTAAATATATGTCCAGCATGTGTATGTGTATATATAATATATATATTATATATATATTATATATATCTCAGTTGTATCTCCCACTAGTGTCTTAAGATGACATTTAAATGCTTAGTTTGATCAGTATTTCACAGAAAGACACGTGACACGTGAAGCCCGAGCTGAAGGCGGGCTTTTGTACAATTATACTAAAAGGCCTTTTACTTGCTAAAATGTCTCAACTATTAATCAGATGACCGAATGCATTTAGCGGATTTTGTACAACAGCAAAGGTTTATGTTTTAGAGGACTTGTAAATCTGCATATAAAATATGAAACAGTAGGCATTACAGGGTTAAACTATGTTCATGTAACATTTATTTGATTTTAGCTTTATTTCAATGAACAGAAAATATAATGATGGACAGCGGTCTCGCCTACTACTATTGTATAAACAGTATAGCGCCGTCTCTACCGGCTGACACATTTCTACCGTTCCGGTCGGCCACACAAAGTAATATGCAAACTCAATGACTTTCTCTCTCCCCCTCCATCTGTCTGTCTCTCTGCAGGAGCTGTCACGGGTTCATGCACATGAAGTTCTCTCAGTCTCGTGATGGGAAGTTCATCCTGGGAGAGAACAGTCCTCCGTTTGACTCCATCCCTGAAGTCATTCATTACTACACCACGAACAAACTGCCCATCCGCGGAGCCGAACACCTGTCTCTGCTGTTCCCGGTGCTGGTGCAGACGCTCTGAGACCACACACACACACACACACTTATCACGTGCTCGCACACCGACACACTCAGGGCTTCACTCAGACGGCTACTTCATTTTCAGTCACATATCGCAGGCTCTTCGAGGGTTTGATTGGTGTTTGGAGTGGGAATTAGATTTTTCAGGTGTGTGATCAGATTCATCCCTGGTGTGAATGAAAACACCGTCGGCCTGTACTGACACTGTATCGATGTGCTACACACGTGTGCAGAATATATTCTCCACCACTGGACTCTAAAGTGTCTTCGCATCACACTGGGAACTGCAATATTACTTTCCATGCTCCAAACTCTTCAAATGATAGATTTAACATTTGAGGATAAAATGTAGCCTGACCAAAGTATTTATAAAGATTTAGCTGAATAATAAAAAGCATTGATGTATAGTTCAAATCCCATCCTCTGTAGGATTTCTTGATTTAAAGTGAAATAATCCACAGTTGTCGTCATTTGCTCATTCTCATGTCATTCAGAACCTGTTTGACTGACTTTCTTCTGTTGAACACAAAAGAAGATATTTTGACTGATGTTAAAGCTGCTTTTTTCCATGCAGTGAAAGTGGATGGTGACCATGGCTGTTATACTCTAAAAAAGACAAAATCAGCATACATGTAGTTCATAGAAGTTCTAAAGCTGCACAATAGCTTTGTGTAAAAAAACACTGCAATTTTAGTTATATATAAATGTTTCACGGTGCCGCAGATGTCAATTCTCATTTGTTTCTTTATATTCAAATCAATATTTGTTGACAAAAGTTGAAACTAGGGCAGTCATAATCATGAGATAAAAAAAATCTAAAGTATGATGAGTCATAATTATCCAAATTATGAGTCATAATTAACAAATTATAAACTGAGTTAAAATTGACTAATAAAAAAGTAGAAATGAGAATCATAATTGCAAGTCAAATTTTGTCAGACGTTTTACCTCAAGACTAATGTATATTTATATATATATATATATATTTATTATTATTTATAAAAAAATTACTTAACGTCACAATATCAGTTGTTAAACGTAAATGTTTCAGTCTGTTGCAGTTTTGAATTTTCATTTGTGTTTTCATATTCAAATTAGGACGAAAGATACAAATAACTCGTTTGGTTTGTTTGTATAAAGTCAAAATTGACATACAAAGTCATAATTTGAAACTCAGTCAGATTATGATGTGCTAATAAAAGTTTCAAATAACAAATAAATGAAGAAAGTCGTAATTATGACCATAACATTTTTGTCAGTTACATAATTTACACTTTTTACCATAATTAACTCTTTCTGTTCATTTGAACTTTTAAACGCCACAGTTTTAGCTGTGAATGTTTCACTATGTTGTATCTCGATTCTCATTTGTGTTTCTGCATATTCAAATTAGGGCAGATGGAAAGATACAAATAATAACTTCAGTGTTGGTCTGTTTATCACAAAGCTATTGCTTGTATGGGCTCAAAAGTCATATGGACTATATTTACAGTGTCTTTATCCTTTTTAGAGCTTGCTGATCGATCCACTACAGTGTATTGTAAATATAGTACTCTTCTGGTCCATTTCTCTTTTTGTGTTGCACTATATAAAATCATGCTGTTTGGAATGACACGAGCATGAGTGAATAATGACTGAATTTTAATTTTGGGTGACTAAGTAAAAACGAAGGCCTCTTTTTAGGAACAGGAAGCCGGCCCTTAACTTCCTTTTGTCCTTAACTAGCAGCATTGAATCATGTAAAGCGGTTAGGAAGTGAATACACGGTACTGGAATGTTCCGAATGTGACTTTCGCTTGTCCGGATGACCATCTGCAAACACACAGATTTGCTCTGCTCCCAGAATCCCAAGCGGCTGAGGATGATGAAAACCGGAAGTGATGTCCTCTGACCATCTAAAGCTGCACTTTGTTTTGCTTCAGTGCTCCGGTCTTGTAGCGTGACAGGAAGCAGTCATTACCGTGGCATTCGGCTTCACTCAGGGCAGCTGTCACAATGCTGCCCGTCATTTCACTCCACCAGATACCGCTTCGTGCCGTCGGCTCGTTTCTCAGGACTTCTTAGCAATGCTTAAAGCTTCATGAGAAACCTTACATGAACCGTCTCTGCTGAGCTAATCTATTTACGTGATATTTAAAATGAGGTCACCTATAATCATAAGCCACATCCGTATGTTTGTAAACGCTGATGAAACTCGAGCATTTTCACAATCTTCCGCTGTTTAGTGAATGTTCAAGTAAACCGCTTTCAAATGAACATGGTTTTGGGATCAGTTTACTTGCATGTCCTCCGAAACACACACACACACACTACTGCGTTTAGACTTCTACACGGTTTTTCTATTGCTATTGAAATCACACGGTAGCTATTGTTTATGATGACTGTAATTTTAGTGCGTTTTTGGATTTTTTTATTTCTATATGCTGTTTTCTAGATTTTCATGTCTTTGGAATAAATAGGAATTGTTTTCTAAAAAATGAAGTGTGTGTGTGTTGGAATTGTCATCTGTACGGTTGGATCCTGACCGGATGTGACGTTACTGGGCTGAAGGGTGAACGGTGTCTTGGTAGAAGGCAGCCTAACGGTTCCTCTTCATTAAGCGTTCATCCAACACACGGTCAAAAAATAGGTCAGACGTCCTCCATGTGACCGAGCTTATACACACACTGTCTCGGAGCGCTAGTGCTTCTGGGTATGTGTGTGTGTTACTGGGAATCAGACTCCATACAGCTGATATATGACATCTGAAACATCTCGCATATCACTGTCGCAGATGAGAACAACCAGCTGGGTGACTTTTCTAAAGTGCTGTTCTCTCAATGCTCTCATTTTTGTTTGTCCCTTTCTCTAAACCAACAATTACTGGTGTTTTCTTCGAAACACCTAGCCTAAGGCCAGAAACCTACTCTTATGTATGCAGATGTTTGGCCAGGATCTTGAGGATCTGTTTTATATATTTACATATATGTGGGGGGGATATTTGATCCCCTGCTGATTTTGTACGTTTACCCACTGACAAAGAAATGATCAGTCTAAACCTACCATTAAAATTATAGACTGGTCATTTCTTTGTCAGTGGGTAAACGTACAAAATCAGTAGGGGATCAAATAATAATTTTTTTTCCACTGTATATGTATATATAATATAATTGTATTTTCTTATACATGCTTATTTAAAAACAAATACAAGAACAAGTAACATTGTAACAGTATCAGTGATAAGTATAATGGGGTATGGAAAACATATTTCCACTGCATAAGAAAAATAATACTTTGGTGAATCATAATTATGACATAAAAATTAAAGTTTAAGATATACTTACTATGAGATCATTAGACATTTGTTTTCAGAAATCATAAGTTCAGTATCATAATTTAAACTACTTTTTAGTATGTCATAATTCTACTTATTTATTTAGTCATTTAGCAGATGCTTTTATCCAAAGCGACTTCTAAATGAGGACATTATAGAAGCAATCAAAACCAACAAAAGAGCAACAACATGCAAGTGCTATTACAAGTCCTGGTTTGCCTAACGCAGTACACGTAGGAAGGTTTTTTTTTTTTTACGCAAACGAGTATATAGAAAAAGAAACCTAGTGTTAGTTTTACAAGAAAAGCTAGCAGTTAGAGAATAAATATGCAATTGATAGAGGGTCAAATGTGCATGTTTTTTTGATAAATAAGACCGATTAGATATAATTAGAATAGAGAGTGCTAGAGTTAGAGGGTCAAATAGAGATGTGTTTTTAGCCGTTTCTTGAAGATGGGTAAGGATTGAGCTGCTCGGATTGAGTTAGGCAGGTCATTCCACCAGATGGGAACAGTTAATGAAAAAGTCTGTGAAAGGGATTTTGTGCTCTTTGGGAGGTACAGTAATGCGTCGTTCACTTGAGAACGCAAGCTTCTAGGGGGGCATATAAGTGCTGAAGTAAGTAATGAATTTAGGTAAAGGGGTGCAGAGCCAGAGGTGGTTCTGTAGGCAAACATTAAGCCTTGAATTTAATGCATTGAGCTGATATTGGTAGCCGTGCAAAATTGATGAACAGAGGTGTGATGTGCGTTCTTTTTGGCTTCATTAAAGATTAATATTGCAGCAGCGTTTTGGATTAATTGTAGAGGTTTGATGGAACTGGCTGAAGACCTGCCAAGAGAGCATTGCAATAGTCAAGTCTGGACAGAACAAGAGCCTGAACAAGGAGTTGTGTTGCATGTTCCGAGAGAAAGGGCCTGATCTTCTTAATATTATATAATGCAAATCTACAGGACCGGGCAGTTAACATAATTCAATATCGACTTGTCGTAAATTCAAATAAATTATTAGTGCAAGTGAACTCCAAATTGAAACGAGTCAAAAATTGACAAAATCTAAATGTGACATAATTCAGATGTGACGTTAAAATTTCATCTGGTCATCACTTCATTTGCACTTTTTAATAGTGCAAGTCATTATGAGAAAGAAATTATCAATTGTGATATACTAAGTCATTATGAGAAGTTAAAATTGACAGTTAATATTGAGATGATTATGAAAATGCACAAAGAAAGAAATTTGTCAGTCACATGACAGTTAAGCTGACAAGTCAAAAATAAGATACTAATAAAAAAATTGTTAGATAACTTGTCATAATTATGGCTTTTTACCTCATATATATAACTTGTATTGATTTTGACATTGGTAAGATTAAGACTTTTTTATGTCATAGTGGTAATTTCTACTTTTTCTTTCACAATTTACCAACGCATAATTATAGTTCAGTTATTCAACCGTGTAACTTGTCTCAAGTTTCTCTTTAAACTGTTACTCTACCACAGGCGCGGGGAACGTTGATCCTGGAGGGCCACTCTCCTGCAGAGTTTAGCTCCAACCCTGAAAAAAACAACTTGATTAGCTGGTTCAGGTGTGTTTGATTAGGGTTGGAGCTAAACTCTGCAGGGCCCTCCAGGATCAACGTTCCCCACCCCTGCTCTACCATGACAGTAGGTGACCTGAAACATGGGTTCAGGTTTGGTTGGTTAACTTCAGTAGTTTTCCATCTATAGGTAGATGGCAGCAGAATGCAATTTTTCAGTGCAAACAACATATTTCATTTTTATTTATACTACAGTGGATGTTTTAACGGTGACCATTTTGGGCTTTTAATCATGTGACTTACACAAGTTTTTCTATCTAGACTGATAAACATGGCATTTATGGCTCCGCGTGATCGGCTTGAAAATGTTTCTGAAAGTTGGCAGCATGCGGGTTGCATACATCTGGACAAAGTCATTGTCGTTGACTTTTTGAATTCTCCTTGTGTCTTCGCTCGGAGCATCTCGTAAATGTTTTTCGTAAACTTTGTCTCTTTGCATTCTAACATTTAATCCTGAGGAAACAAGTACCAACATTGTCCTGAGGGAGTCACACTGTAAATAACCGACCGTTCTGCATCCTTGCATTGTGTTATTGTCGGTATGTTGGGCATGTGTTGATGCAGTACTGTCTTGAGGTTATGAGTAAGTGTCAAGACGAAACACACGGTTTATTGTTATCATTTTAATACTTATTATAGTGTTTACATTTGTGTAGTTGTGACATGGTACACTCTTATCTAAAAGGTTTTAAACTTAGTTTAGCTTTTTTAGGATTTTAATAATTATTCTTAAAAATTGTAAAAGACATGGTCACATAACCAAATATTTAAACATTCATGTTATGCTCATCCTAAAATGTTAATTGGCGTTACACTTCAAATGCCCCTTTACGCAGTGATTACCACATGTGCATATGTGGAAGACAAATTTGGGGATGAGAGTTATTTTGTTTGCTTTGTGATTAATGTGTTTTTGGCTGTAATTGTTCATTTGTGTGTGTCGGTGTACTGTTCGCTGAAGCGGGAACATTTCATCAGTGTTGGGTCAAAGAAAATTCCTTAACCACCAGGAAACCACCTCGGTCTCCACGGCAACAGCTGATCCTGGACTCCAGACTCCCTTTGGTCCGATCCAACAAGACCTTCACGTTTCAGAAAGCAGAGGAGAGCAAACGAAGGGTGTGGGCAAGTTAAACTTCCTGCAGAATTACTAACATATAAACACGGTAATAGAAGTACTGTAATAGTTTTTGCTGAAGGAATAGTTCACCCAAAATTAATAATTAGCTGTAAATGTATTCACAATCAGGCCATCCAAGATGTAGATGTGTTTGATTTCATCAGAACAGATTTGGAAAAATGTTACATAACTTCACTTGCTCACCAATGGATCCCCTGCAGTGAATGGGTGCCGTCAGAATGAGAGCCCAAACAGCTGATAAAAACATCACAATAATCACACCAATCCAGTCCAACAATTAATCTATTGGATGGTGTGAGGTTGAGGCAATTTAAATAAAATATTCCTCTAAGACAAACATCAGTATTAATTATTTTTGCTCAAAACTGATTAATATCTGTTGTTACTGTTTTTTTTTTTTACAGTCACTCAAAAGTGAATGATGATAGTTAGTTTTGTACAGGTAACCATGTATATTTAATAATATTTATGTATTTGAAATGATAAAGTCTTCATTTTAAAGCTAAACTATATAACTTTTTTGGTTAAAAATGAACAGAATTTAAATCATGAGCGAGCAATACATCATAAAATCATCTTTCAGGCCATATTTTTGCTCTAAATCACTATGGGAAGCCTATACTAATTATTCATTATTATGTATTTACTATGTATTATATAATTGTCCAGACTGAATTCCCGGGAAGCTGCATCTTTCATCCTTGTGTGTTTCTGTTAAATGTCGTATCAGGCTACTAATATATTCAGTGAAACTATCTTGAAGTGACAACAACAGAACCTCGAACCGAAAAAAAGGCAAAGCGACAACAGTAATAAAACACGAATCAACAGTTTGCAGAGCATCACATTTGCTGTGCCTTGAGGAGATTCACAAACAATGGCAGCCTCTAAACCAGTTACATTGATCTATTTGCATATAAATAGCCTTGCAAAGTTATCGTTTCCACTGTTATACAGTCAAAGTATATGTTTTGATGTCATAATTGACATTTGCACTAATGCTATCATCTGCCTCAAGCCATCCGAACCATCCACGCAGAACAACTGACATAACGACCAAAGCAGTGTTCCTCCGCGAGTAACGTGTATTGTGCTTCAGAAGCTACAGTGTAGTTTGAAACTGAATTACATTCATTATTTGCCTGACCCAAAACTCTCAGAAGACATTAGTTTTCTGTGCAAACACAGGGTGAATATAGATCAAGTTTAGGAGTATTTTAGAGCACCTGTGATCTTGTGCAAGACCAATTCTGTGGAAACTTTATAACGTGTATAACGTGTATGATGATCTAAGCATATCTCAGCATGTTCAAACACATTGATCTTCATGGTTTTGCCCTGCGGTGACAGTACAGTTCTCATGCAAGAACGCCTCTGTTCTTAACGATCTTCAAGCTTATGCAGGGTTTAACTAGCTTAATGACGGATGTCTAACAAATCATGTCTTTGACTTTAAGATGTCATAATTATATAATAACAGTATGATTCAGCAAAGAATGCTCTTTGTTTTAAGATCCAGTTATTGCCGTAGGATTCTTGAGTCCTTGCTTGCGTTTTCATTGTGTGAACTTGTTGGCTTCTGTCACTGTTTTAAAGCTCTGCAGTAAATTATTAATAAGTGCATGGAATATATACAAAAGCACATCCACGACACTGCATATGCATAATCTGTTGCACCTTTGCACAACTATCTGCTGCTCAACCAATCTGCTGTAAATTTATAATCTGCTGCACCTTCACATTATTACTATGTATAGATTACATAATGTAGAGATAGTGTACATAATGTAGATGTGTACATACGGTGTATAATGTGTAGTTGATAACGAAGTATGTCTTTATAGTACACTATGTGTACTGAGTATATGTATGTGTATTTTGCACATTGTCTTCTGTACAGTCTGTAAATATGTACTGTCCATTTGTAAATTGTTGTTGTTGTTTTTTTGCACTGTCTGGAGCACGCTCGTAAGAATTTCACTCACCAAGGCACTTGTGCTGTGGTGATGTGACAATAAAAGTGATTTGATTTGATTTGATTTGAATTCATATTTGCATGAATCCACATTCACTCTTAGACTATATTTTCTTTAATTACATGTTTATGCATATACATTCAGAATGTGTTTATCTGTTTATACATGTTAAAGCACAAGCAATGATAAATAAACATGAAATACTGATAGTTGAAATGAATGTATTATGTGAGAAGAACGTGTGCTGTGAGAGATGTGAAACTAGCAGGAGACTGGTTACCAGTTTTGAGGTCAACATTATACACTGTATTTAACAATCAGAAGTGAGTTTGATTCATATTCAGTTCAGTGGGTAGGAGGAGGTTATATATATTAAACGAACCCCCCAGAGATCATGTGATCGGACTGAAGCCCATGCCAGCAGCTGCTGATGGGGTTATTCTCTGATGCATTTGTTTTCTCTAATCTCCAGCAGTGTCCTCATGGTTAACCCTCTCTTGTGCTCTGTTATCAGTCTAACAGTTGACTTTGGTGGTCATTATGCAAGCTTCGCCCCGGCTCCCATCTGCTGCTGCTGCGGCCGGCCCTCAGGGGTCCGACTCAGTGTTTCACATTATTTATCTGGTGCTTTTTCCCCACCCGAGTAGAATTAGCTACACCTCAAAGTCTTTATTTCATGAAATTAACAGTTTATTTGTATTATTATAATTTTAATATTTTGTATATTAGGAATTGGAACTAGTTTTAGCATAGGCTATATTTTGCAACCCTAAAGTGTCTAATTGTATTTATTTATTATCAGTGGAATCGTGGTTTCACATTAAAAAACTTCAATTTGTTCAAACGAAACTACAATGTCATCTTATTTTGTTAAATCTGTTATCAAGTGAACACAGTAAAACTGCACTAGCGTAAATTCAAACAAGAGACATTATAATTCAGATTTCCAGGGTAAGGTTTATATTTATTTTTTTGTATTTTATATTTTTGTTAACTTTTAAATATTACATCCATGCATTATGCCATATGCTTTTTAAACACATGTATTCGACTCTTAAAGAAAATGACTTTGAACCTCTGCATATGTAACATGTCTACAAACTAGAAGATTGCTTTACACAAGATTAATTAGATGAAGATCCTGGTTAATTAGAGCGCACTCACGTGACCTGTTGCTACGGTGACGCAACGCGCCGCAGCGCACCTGACGCTTGGATCGGTGAGTGAGTTTATCTAATAAAACAAGCTTTACCTGAAAAAACAAAACGGTATAAACGTGATTTAAACATGAAAACAAGACTTGCTCTTTCGTTGTCTGAACTTGTTTTATAATTCTGCAGTAAATGATTGAGTGCGTGGAGTTCACATTCACTCTGATATAATGTCTTATTACATTCAGAATGTTTTGATCGGTTTATACACGTTAAAGCACAAGTGTTTGTTAACTAGGCTCGTGGAAACTGTTGTGTTCAGTAGCAGTGATGCCTACACGGATAGAGCAGCTCTCGAGGCCCAAACCAAACCTGCTCCAGTTCCCTGACAGGTGCGTGCCCGCGGTACATTATCACAATAACACGATTCCTCGTGTAGATGAACATAGAGGAGTATGACTCATACATGTGACCCTGTTTTATATACAACATCCTGCTGCCAATTTATTCAATGACATACTTATAAGTACTTCAGAAATCAATTTGTAGTAATTTCAATTTTTTTGTAAATGTATGCATGTTCCTGTGGCTCAGTGGTTAGAGCATTGCGTTAGCAGCGCAAAGGTTGTGGGTTCGATTCCCAGGGAACACACATACTGAAAAAATGTATATGAACCTGTAACGCTTGGATAAAAGCGTCTGCTAAATGCATAAATGTTGTGCTCCAAACAATAAACACAAGTTTGTTTTTTTTTTTTGGTGTAACTTGCAATGCATTAAAATAGGCTATTGCAATAATAAGAGTAATAATCCAGAGCGTTTTTCGAGAAATATCTCCATGTGAAATATAAAAAATGTATGTAGGGTACAGCATCCTATACAGAGGACATGCACGCAATTAATGTCTTTCTTGTAAAAGTAAATCATACTTTGCTTTGAAAAGTCACTTTGAAAATCGGTTAAGAAAAGATTTACTGTATACAAGGACGTAAATCTGTGGCAACATCCTCTACAGAGGACAAAACTGAACTGCTACATCGCATGCTCACACATGGCCATAACCTCTGTTAGTGTTTGACCTAGTTTTTTAAACGAACTGGCATATTTGCCCACAAGGGGGCTCTTTGACTCATCAAACAGCAGATAACTTGGGCATCCTTTTGTGAAGCATCAGTGCTGTTAACACAGGGATACTCAAGTCTGGCTCGTGAGATCCACTTTCCTGCAGAGTTTAGCTCTAACGCTAATCAACACACCTGAGCATGCTAATCAATGCTTTCAGGATCATTAGAAAAGCACAGGTAGCTGAGTTTGATCAGGGTTGGAGCTAAACTCTGCAGGAAAGTGGATCTCGCGAGCCAGATTTGAGGATCACTGCTTTAACACATGTCGGCCACATCCCCGGGTTGTAACACGGACTCTAAAAATACTTGTATATATTTATGATGAAATACAGCAGACATATGTGTTCAAACCACCCGTTTATCTTTGTGCATGAATGCAATAATTATTAATATTTTTTAATATTTATAGGCACTCAGTATACTGGCTTGATGATTTACCAAACAGGTCAAAGAACACCACTACTGCCTTTGGTATGAGAATCACTTCATTTACTGCTTTTATGCAATGTTAAAATGTTATATTTTCATCTATGTTTCCATTTGTCCAGTTTCAAGTCATGTATTGTCTCCACAGAACTGACTCCTCGCTTGGAGCAGCTCGCCCAGAGCAAACAATTAAGCCATTTCATTGAGGAGAGCAGGTAACTAATGTGATTTACTTACTTCGTAAAGCTACCATTCTTAAAGAAATAGTTCACTCAAAAATGAAAGTTTGCTGAAAATGTACTCACCCCCAGGCCATCTAAGATGTAGAGGAGTTTGTATTTTTCATCAGAACAGATTTGGAGAAATGTAGCATTGCATCGCTTGCTCACCAGTGGATCCTCTGCAGTCAATGGGTGCCGTCAGAATTTGAAATGAGTGTCCAAACAGCTGATAAAAACATCACAATATTAGAGCTGTTTTGAACTGTTTTCTTTGTGAACGGTGCTTGATCTGGGCATATTTTCTGTGCAAAATCACAATAATCCACAAGTAATCCATATGACTCCAGTCCATTAATAATGTCTTGCGAAGTGAAAATCTGCATGTTTTTAAAAACAAATCCATAATATTTATTTCTTCAGTGAAAAAGTCTCGTCTGAATGAGGAGAGAAATATGCACAGACCAAACACCGTTTACTACTGAAAACAGTGCAAATCAGTTTTAAAGAAATATGCTGGAGGATTTGGATGTGAGAGGACAACAGAAGATGGACTTTTTCACTGGAGGAAGCGTTATTATGCATTGTTTTTGCATTATATTTGTATTTTGATGGATTTTGAGGCAATATGCAGCTTTTCACTTCACAAGATGTTAACAGTTGGACTGGAGTGGTGTGGATTACTTGTGGATTTCTGTGATGTTTCTATCTGCTGTTTGGACTCTCATTCTGACGGCACCCATTCACTGCAGAGGATCCATTGGTGAGCAAGTGATGTAATGCTAAATATCTCCAAATCTGTCCCCATGAAATGTGAATATGCACTCTACACTGGACTGTACATGTATATTGAGTATTTATAGCCAGTTTACACACCTCATTAATGTGAATATGCAATGGGCGATGAGAATTAAACTTAGAAGACTTCGTTAAAAGACACAAACAGTAATTTCACTTCCACAGTGTCTCATGATGCACATCTCATAAGTTCAGCATCCGTTTAGATAATCACACAGCAGCACAACAACTGAAGTCTTCATGCAATAACGCTTCTCCCAGTCCGACTGTACTCACTGGTTCCACTCAAACCCTAAACTCAGTCTCAAAGCTCATCGTAGGGCTTTAATTGGCTGCGTTCTTCACTGAGGATGGCATCTGTAATTAGTTAATATGAAAATATGAATCTGGCTCTCTCAGGTGTCATCTAGTTGATTTGAAGTAAAGGAAGAAGCTGAAAGCAAATAAATCAGAATCACAGTCCACGACAGAACTAGTTTACTGCATACTGCATTTTTATTCAGCTTCTAGAAAACATAATGCAAACCCCGAAATTTTTTCCACAGTTAAGTGCTTTGCCTTGCATTCTGAATAGTGTGCTCTCATCCTACATTGCACATTTGGCAGATGCAGTAGGCCACAAGGGATTTTTTTTGCACACAGAGAATTTGCATCAATGCACAGTGTGCTGCAGAAAGAGCATGATGGCAGTGTGCCATTCTGAACATAGCTCATATGTCTGTCCTTACAGAAGGTCACCGGAGTGGATGGTTAGTGCAGCAGCGCTAAAAGCATGTCCTTCTGAAAGAGTGTGTTCACTGGCACTGCCTCGTATTCCAGCTGATGGATGGCAGCCTGAACGCCGTCTGCTGGCTACTGTAAGTAAATCCACTGCATCTTACAATGCCCTTTTGCATTGCCGAAAGGAATTTGTGAGGAGGAATAAAACACCTCAATTTTATTCAGAGGCTCAAACTGAGCTAAAATATGCCACTTGATGCAGTTGCTGATATTAGATGAAATTCTGATTACTTGTAAATCCATGAGATCTGAATAACAGTATAACAGACTACTGACATAAAATGCATATAAATATCAGCTGTCACTCTGTGTCTCCAAATAATGTCTTAGTAAGATCATATCTAAATACTTAACTTTATGATCCAAGCTCTGGAGTTGCAAAATGCAATGATGATTAAGAGATGAACAAATACACAAAAGCCGTAGTACTGTATCTGATGCTCACATTTGAACATGATTTAAAAACTAAATAGATGTAAATATAAGTTGCGTAAGTTCAGTAGGCCGACATGTTCATCTTGAAATATTATTAATGATGTAAACTTTATTTATTATTAAAGTCTGTTTGATAAAAATCAGTAAAGATTTCACTGCAAAAAGACACGTGAACCACAATCTGAACGCTTTTAAAATTATAAAAGGCATTTTACTCGCTAAAGTGATCAGGCAGATAACAGAAGGTTGTTTTGTAGATTGTGTGACGGGTTTTTTTAGCAAAGATTTTGATCATGTTGATCATTTAGAGGCTTTAGAAATGTGTGTATCAGATATGATACAATAGACTTTATAGGGACCCAGAAACCAAAACGGGCATTAGCACGGTTGTTCTTCTATATTTAAGAAGTTCGCGTTTGCAATATCGACTTGTTCATCAATGCATGTATGTAGGTTCATTAAATCTGAGCTTGCATGTGCACATTTCAGATTAATCTTTGGTATAGTATCGAAAGTCTGGCAAATGCAACACTTTGTTTAAATCATGCAATCTTCAAGTATTAAAAAGCCTACAAATATCATGAGTTGAGGCAGTTCTGCAAGGATTCTGAACATGTTTAATATTTAATATGCTTCTGATCTAGACTCAAGAATACAAGTTGTTTTAAAATGGCAAAGGTTCAGCGAAGGTTATTAAAAGTTCATTCTTCTTATCTAGAAGTGTGGAAAAGTGATTAACTGCACCCAAACACTTCCTGTAGTTACGCATGTGTGTTTTCACCTCTGTGGGGGAAGTTCCACTCCTCTTAGAAGAACCGCTCCAGCTCAGTGACATTTGAGGGCTTTTTATACCTAAAGATTACGTGAATACACCAAAGATAATGAAGACTCCCACCAATACCTCTTACGACCAGTGCCTAAACACGACCACAACCCACAATCTGACGACACACAAAGACCTTTTTACACCACTACATAAGTTTGAAGTGAGAAAAAAGGTTATCCTGTGACATTAAAGGCATTAAAATCATTTTTGAATAATTTTGAGATCTATAGTAACTAGAACATGTAATTTAATAAATGGAAGAAAATGTAATAAAATCTTATTTATTACGAATTATAAAAAATAAATATTAAATTATAAATAATGCAAAGTAGAAGCAATTTCACTATTGTTCTCAGGCAAGCTAGCACCATACTACACTTTTTTCAGTGCAAGTTTGCAGAGGTGTTATTTTTTGGGCTAATGTTCCCTAAGTAGCAAATTAGGTGTGAATTAAACTAAAGGCTATTAGCTATTTTTAAATGGGGACAATCCCTTCAATGTGTCCCACCACACCTTCCTGTTTCAATATGAAATATGTTATAGACATAAAGGGAATTTATTTTAGTTTTGCAGTTCATGTGCAGGATACTAACACATGCCAGTGCACATGGTAAATGATATGATATCTGTGCTATGAAAGTTATGATTTAGTATGTCCGGGTATGTGTATGCTGTCTTACCACATACTCAAAGTCTGAAGATTCCTGTCACACAGGAAGTGGTAGCCAGGGTTATCTTTAGCGTTGCTTGAAATAAAAGAAACATGAATTGATATAAAATACATTTTAAAAAGTTCACTTATTTTATTTCACCTAGTTGACAAGGCAACTTTTTACATTTTTTTTGTAAAATAACCAAAACTAAATAAACAAAAACTATTAAATGAAATTAAAAAGTATATATATAAAACAATTAATAAAAATGACAAAAACACAGCAAAATAACAGATACTTTAATTAACCTTAATTAAAGGGAAAACAGAACATATACAAATAATATTTATTTCAAAATATTAACATAAACTGTTATAGTATATATTAAGCTACAAAATAACACTGAAGCTATAATGTTATCTCCACGAGCAGGCCTAGGAATTGCTTGCTGCTTTTGTTTATCATTGTTCACCTGGTTTCTTTTTATTACTGGGTTTGCATCACAGGTTTAAAACGTTGCATCAGACTGTTATTTGGCCCTCGAGCACATCATGTGCTTTTTAATTGTTAATTGTGTGACACGTGGCACATCTGCGTTCTTGTGATCTTACAGTTAAGTGTTGCGGTTAAAACTGCCAAGCCAAGTGCAAGAATATGTCAGCTGGCGCAACCAAAGCGGGCAAAGTCCCTATTGGCATACTGCAGTGTTGATTCAAGCCCCACGATCAGTGTTCCCATCACGCCCTCCTCACACATACTACAGCTGGCCTGTGAGTGCATATCATCTTTTATACTGTAAATGATCATCTCCTGCATATACAGTCCACAACTGCTCAGAAAGTAACCCTGACACGGGTTCAGTTGGGTTTGAATGGTAATTTGTTTTCCCTCTTTCATCATTATTTTCCACTCTCAGCTCCTAAGCAGGTCCATGCACAGCACTCTCTCGCGAGGCCTGTTTCTTGGCCGGTTCCAGATCATGTTCTGAAGGCCGTAGCCAACGAGAGACTGCAGAAACTGGCTCGACCCAAGACTCGTCAGGCCCTGTTTGAGGGGTACGACCCCTACCGGGTCAGTCCTGCCGCTCGGGCCGCCACCACGTCCCCCAGACTGCTGGAGCTGTCTTTACCCTTACCACGCAAGTGTAAAGGCCAATAAGCAATCATCCCACCATCCTTAATCAAGCTCTTTCAGTAAATTATTTTTTTAATGTTTTTGAAAAAAGGCTTATGCTCTGCATTTAGTTGATTAAAACAATAAAAACTGTAATGTTGTGAAAGGTTATTACAGTTTAAAATAGCCGTTTTCTATTTGAGTACATGTTAAAATGTAAATTATTCCTGTGATGCACAGCTGAATTTTCAGCATCATTACTCCAGTCTTCAGTGTCACATGATCCTTCAGAAAACCTTCTAATATGCTGCTTAAAGGGGTCATAGGATGCCCATATTGCACAATTTAATATGATACTTTATGGTCTTAATTAAAAGTCTGTAACATACTTTGATTAAAATCTCTCAATGGTTGTGTAAAAAAGCTCTGTCCATGTTGCTTTAAATGCTAATGAGCTCTGCTGACTCCGCCCCTCTCTTCGGTGGGGTGACAAGCAGTGCTGTTTACTTTAGCCGCGAAACTGGCTAATTAGTAAATTATTAGGAAAGGCGATTTGCAAAGATTCATAAAAAAACCTTATACTCACTACTTCTGTAGATGAATCTGGATCATGAATGATTTGCATGAACATATACGCATTTAGGCAGCTCGGAATCGGCGCATTTGCTGCTTCATATTTTTGTTGGAATTGTAATACATTCTCTTTCATGATTCGTCGATGAACAGAAAGTTCAATGAACGGCATTTATTTGAAATAAAAATATTTAGGAAAAATGTATTTACCGTCACATTTGATTAATTTAATGCTGAATCAAAGTATTAGTTTTACAACAATGTTTGAATGTACCATGTTACAATGGTTTTCAATTCAGTATCTTGAGCAGCAAATCAGCATATTAGAATTATTTCTGAAGGATCATGTGACACTGAAGACTGGAGTAATTCAGCACGAATAAATTACATTTTAAAATTGTAATCAGATTTCACACTGTTTTTACTGTATTTTTAATCAAACAAATGCAGCCTTGGTGAGCATAAGAGACTTAATTCGGGATCGGGGAACGGGACAAAGACAGAGGTAATGTGATGTAATGAATGATGATGATCAAATAAACTAGCCTTTAAATGCATGAATGTTTTGCCAATCATGATATTCGTGTCTTTAGAGACCCATATATATCCAGCACGGGCGAATCTTAACTGCTGCAATAGCAAAATTAAATTAAAGCTTAAAACAATATTTAAGGACAATTACAGAAAATAAAATAGCAAAATTTCGTTAAATTAAATTGAAAACAACATTTGGAAGGTTCACTTTGAGCAATGTTTTTACCATCGCTGTCATCATCAGAGCGCACTTCCACTGGAATAAAATAAATTCGCGATATTCTTATTTCAAAAACGATCATTCTCAATAACTTCAAAATCAAATTTTGATCACTGGAAGGTTCACCACACCCTTTGAGCATGTTTTCAAATACCACGCTGTCATCATCAGAGCGCACTTCTCTCTATATTTCAGTGCATACAGTAATTGCTCTGCAGTAAGCCATTCAAACCAGTTCTTTTTTTGCTGATCATTCTCAATAACTTCAAAATTCTTTTGTTTTATGACTGATGTATTTTGATCACTGGTGAATTCACCACGTGGTCATTGTGTATCAAACAGTGCCACTCAAGGAATAAATCATCAGACTATGTAGGAATATAGCTGCCAGGAAATATATTTACTCATAACATACCTCGTGCATACAGCCTCTAGCGCATTGCTTAAAAACTGCAGTAAGCCATTAATATAAAAAACAAATTTTAGTTCATTTTTGAAAACACTGATATATTCTTTTGTTTTATGACTGATGTATTTTTTTTGTTATTTATTTTATTGCATATATTGAATAGCCACCTAAGAAAGTTTATGTCTAACTTTAAAAAATGAAGGAGGGAGTGTAGTGAATATTTTCTCCCGGTTGTATCAAATAGTGCCACCTCAAGACATGAATATGCATTTAAGGGCTTCAGATGAGGTAGGAAGTTTGTGAACAAATAGTGCCAGGAGCCTATCTGGAAAGCCCATAGATTTACTCATTAAAATACCTCGTGTCTCAATCTAGGAGTTCCAGAAAAAAAAATATCAAAGATTTTGTAATAGTTGTATTTTTTTGTGTAACATGACAAACGTTTTAATCATTTTTTACGCAGTTGAAAACACGAATCTTTCTGTTTTTGGGGATATATATGTTATTTTTTTTTAATTTGAATAGTGATGTAGTAATGTTTGTATAGGCATTTAAGGGCTTATTAAACAAGATGAGGTAAAATTCACTTTGAACAAAATTTAGTGTAGAACGCTTCTCAGCTATAGGCTATAAGTCTGGTGAAACATTTTAAACAATAGGGCTTGTAGTAGAAACATTGCTGCATAACAATCTGGAGTTCCAGAGATCCAAGAACACGTTTATAATGAATATTTTTGAAGTAAACCATAGCCTTCTGATGTAACATGACAACACGTTTTGTAATCAAGTTTTACAAAGAATACCAGTTTGGAGTTATTTTTGGGGATGTTTAATTGTTTATTTTTAATGTGACTTAGGCAGCACCTATATTTTTATAGTTTGGACAAATGAAACAATTTAAAATAAGGTTTGTTCTGTATGACTAACACTAACTATAACGGGCATAATAAATACTGTTAAAACATGTATTAAAATTCATTGTTGTTTAATTATTTTATATTTACGAATGAGAGGCACAGGGGCAGCTTCTCAGTAGGCTATAAAATCAGCTCGTGTTGAATGGTGAAAACTCTTAGATTAGAATGGGCTTGTTGACTCTGACAGAATATGTGCTGCATCTATGCAGCTGGAAACCCGTAGAACAGTTTTTTTAATTTATTTCTGAAGTAAACCATAGCCTACTGTATGCTAATACAGACGTTACATCGGCAGAATAACAGATGGCACAATTATTATTGATGCCTTTCATGGTGTTTAATTTAAACAGAAATATTTCCAGTACAGCGACGTAACCGCAAGAGCCAGCACCTATATTGCATATGTATAGTTAAACGCAGGAATGCTGATGAAGATATGACAATCCGTTTCTAAAATGAAGCACTGTTGAAATGTCGAACGACTAACACTAACAAAAATAATAAAATTGTGTTGCGAGTAAAGCGCATAGTTCTGTTCATTGTTACAAGTCGTTTATTTTTGTGGTTTTTATAGCTTTCACGAATGTGTAAACTGGCAAATTAATCTGGGAATCACGGGTAAATCAGCACGTGTTGAGGTGGGTAGGTCTGGACCTGGTCCGTTTTCTTTATCAATCTAGATGTCTCTTGACTCTGAGAATATGTGCTGTAAGCCCTATAATAGAATGCAGCGTTAGAAACCCGTCAGTTTTTTTACTTACTTTCTAGGCTCTATTTGACTGAAGATCGTCAAATTGTTCATCGTGCAGAATAACTATGGCACAATTGGCTCGCATACTACTGTAAAATGGTTAAATCGACAGAAATATTTCCAGTACTGCGATGTACGCAAACCCTCCACGCATAATAAAATTAAACGCAGAAAGCATGATGACAATGAATCCGTTCATATGACGCACTTGTCTGAGGAACACTTTGTGTTGCGAGTGGCCTAGCGCGCAGTTCTGTTTCGTTTCCTGTGGTTTTAAATACTTTCTTGAACGTGGCTGGCCAAATTAATCGGTATAATTCTTCCACGGCGAATCGGTACAAGTCCGAAACTGTGGGGACTGGACCTGGACCGTAGCCTATATCAGGTTCATTCAACTGCGATGCCCAGTTTAAGCCCTAACCTTTGTGATGTCTACATTTTCCAATGAGACTTTAACAATCTTTATTTAGGCAACTAATTTAACAAAAATCGTCAATTGTTACTCGATCAATCGCATACTGAAATACAGAATAATTTAGAAATAATTTAAGCACATAAATAACAGCGTCATGCCTACACTGATTATTTCCCCAGAACTTTCTCGCAGACCCGGTTAAAATTCAAATTTATTCAAGTGCCCTTCTCAGTACACTCTTAAAAAGATAAGGTTCTTCAGTAGTCATGCCACAGAAAACCTTTGTGTCTATACAAATGTTCCATAAAGAACCTTTAACATCTGAAGTTCTTTGTGGTGAAAGATAATTCTTCAGCAGGCAAATTTATTCAAAAGTGCCCTTCTCAGACAGATAATGGTAACTAGTCAATAAAACAAAAATTAATTGAATTAAATTAACACTCAATGTGTAAAAGTCAAATGTCCCCGTTATCAATCGCATACTATCTGAGCGCAGAGCCGATCCTAGACTTTAAGCCCTGAAAATAACGGGTCCCGTTCCCCATAACACGTGTATCATTAAATCGGAGGCAAGCCAATCCTAGACTTCGGCCCGGCCCTACAGAACTCGTGGGGGTAATTCGAAGTAAAGGTTCGTCAGTGGTTGTAGATGCAGAATGGATGCAATGCAGTTGTCTGGGTATCACTTTTCATCTTGAATCATCTTGAAATGATCATTCGAGCAGGCATGTTTTCAAAGTGCCCTTCTGGCCAAACTCCAAAACGAACCCAAAATTAAAACATATTTTGGATTAAGGGGCCCCTGGTGTTTTTTCGGGGGCCCTACGCAGCTTGCGTATTCTGCGTTATAGGGAGGATCGGCTCTGATCTGAGGCGTTGCTATGTCTTGCTCGACTGACTGACTGATATTCAGTCTGTTCGGAACCCGAGGCTCTCAAGCCATATATGGTTCTTTCAGTGAGTGGGTCGACGGAAGGAAAAAGATAAACCAAACAATATTTTCAACTTCTTTTCATATGTACTAAAAGATAGTGTGTCGATTTAATAAAAAATCCATATACATTTTAGAATATCACATAATTCATCAATGCCCGTTTGTATAATACATCAACCAATCATGATCTGGCTCAAGTTCAAAATTAGGCCTACATGGGAGAGAAGAGCTTACCTGTGGAGCGATCTGGATCAGCGCTTTGTCTTATTTTATAAATCAAATTACATGGAAAGCGATGCTAAATAACTACAAAAGCACTGCACAAAACTGCGCATTGCGCAGCGCAATAGAAATCAGTATTCAATTCACTTACATTTATGTATGATGCACCGTTTACTATTTCATGAAACTATAATCAATCAAGTGCCACCTACAGGCCTATTATGTGAAGTGTAGGCTGGCGAAATTGTGAACTTTATCATGTTACCATTTTTAATAATTATGCAGCATTATGAAAGTGTCTTATGCTCATCAATCCTTCATTTTTTTATATCAAAAATGTATGCAGATTATACAGTGCACAGTTCACAGCAAGCATACTGTGGATCGGCTTTCTTTACACAGTGTAATGTTACAAGTTACTAAAAGTTGAAAGTACTGTTGTGTTTGATGAGCAATAATTGTGTTGTTTCTCCTGCCTGTTCCTCAAACCACATATTACAAATGTGAATGTTATATCTGTGCAACACCCCAAAGGGAGGCAAAACATTCATTTGCATGTTATTGACTGAGAATCCGCAGTATACTGTATGCATTCCAATAACCTGTTGTAATGGGACTTTAGGGAAGTTGGTATCTGAAATGTGTGCTTCGTCTGAGCCTTTGTGATAATTTAAACTCTGTTTATGACAGGCCAGTGGTTTCACAAAGTTGTTTTACTTCAGGTACATAACTCATTTGATTTTGTATTCTCCAAATGTTTTGTTTATTTCTCTGAGTCATCCTTGTTTAAGTACTCCCGCTGTTTTCATCACTCCACGTGGCAAAAATGAATTGCGGAAACATTGATAACACAAAACAAAATGCATTTCTGTATGAATGACTGTACTGAACTTGCACTGTTAAAGGAATTGTTTATCCAGAAATGTAAATGTACTCTCCTCCAGGCCATCCAAGATGTAGAGGAGTTTGTTTCTTCATCAGAACAGATTTGGAGAAATGCAGCATTCCATCACTTGCTCACTGATGGATCCTCTGCAGTGAATGGGTGCCGTCAGAATGAGTGTTCAAACAGCTGATAATAAACATCACATTAATAGAGCTGTTTTGAACCGTTTTCTTTGTGAATGGTGCTTGATCTGGGCATATTTCTCTCCCGATTCAGAGAAGATCATGTTTTCACTGGAGAAAGCAATATTATGGGAGTAGAGAACTCGCACCTAAGTAACGGTTTAAAGTTAAGAACATCTTACTGATGGACTTGTTACTTGATGGACTGGAGTGCTGTGGATTATATGTGCGATGCATTAGAGTGATGTTTTTATCAGCTGTTTGGACTCTCATTCTGATGGCAAATATTAAGCAAATGTTTGGTTTTAGTTACACCGTAAGGCATGATTTGAATCAGCTTTTTGTGACATATTGTTCATGTTTTGTTGTTGTTACATGCTTTGTGTCTTTATTTTCGTTTGTGTGTTCATGGATAATAGCAGTGTGATAAATGTCCCCTCATCACAGTATTGTGTTCTGCTTGAATCTCCACAAGGGTGCTATGAGGGGGATTTGTAATAACATGATGAATGTTTTCCATCTGATGCAGTTAAAAACAAACATGCTCTCCCCTCTCTCTCTGAGCAACTTAAACATAGCCCTGAACCACTTCTGATGGGGAAGCGTTTAGTGTGTCTGTGGTTTGTGAGTCACTTGAAGGAAAATGTTGAAATATTGAGCATTTTACAAATGCATTTCAGGTTTGTTTTTGTTGTATGTGTGTTGTGTGTAAACACAGAATAGATGTGCAAACATTTTCATTGTATATTATTTGATGCGTGTGCGCGTGTGTGCGCGTGTGTGCGTGCGTGCGTGCGTTTTGAAATTTGAATAAAATGAAAACTAAAAGAATTTCAAATCACATGAGCCAATATTTTATTCCAATAGAACATAGAGAACATAACAAATGCTTAAAATGAGAAATTAAAATTGTTATGCACAAAATGAGCTCATTTCAAATTTGATGCCTGCACAACAACACTGGTCTATCCTAATCCATAATGTAATTTAGTAAATATTTTGGCACAAAAATTGGCTGTTACTAATGAGGTTAGAAAAGGGAAATATTACTACAGTAGAAAATGCAAATAACAACTATTAAAACTACTTATTGGACTAATATAAGTACAATATTAGTTGACACCATTGCATTTTTGTGTTCACTTGTGAGAAGGATGACATGAATGGATGAGCAATAATCTGTTTAGGTTAGACATAAATACAATATCTTAATGTCTTTATTTGACCACCATTCTAAAGCATTGCTACAGAATACTGTTAATGCAAGTGAAGCTTTGATCATTTATGATAACTTTGATAAAGAAAGTATGAGGGTTGTGTATCAAAGGATGTCCAGTTGAGTGTAGAGCAACATTCAAGCACGCACACATACAAATTCAGCCTACAGTTTAAAAGCGAGTTTTATATACAGACAACATTGGGAGACACAGAATAAAAACACAAGAATATATTTGTAAATATTTATTTACACATGAAATCATACACATTTAAAAAGCTTAATCTCTGTAGAAATGTACAGTTCTACTGTCATAGAATGTCAACAAATAATCTGGGGAAAATATTGTAATTGTCTTCCTGTAATCGTTCAGGTAGGAGTAGTTTAAGCTTAACTTCGTTCAACTTTATTACCTGCTTGAAATAATCCATAAAACAAACGCGATCTGAGGCGCTCGCGCTAATCATTTCTGTTCCACTCGCCTGTGCTGATGGCTCCGCCCACGAGGGGGTCTCCTGATGAATATTCACGCAAGCACCGCCCCCCTGGAACCACATATTTCAGGAACTGAATGTATTGCAACACTGGTAAGGTCTAAATAAAGTGTGTTTACGTGGGAACTGGGACGCCCTGTCATGTGCAACATTGCGCAAGAGTTTGGCTGTGATCGTGTGGTGACTTGATCTGTGAATATTTAAGCTAAAGCATCCTGATTTTAATTCCTCAGCAGCTGACAGTCTTCAAGCCAGAGATGAGCCAAATGAAGATGCTTCGAGCTGGACTTCTCCTCTGGATGTGTGTAATGAACAGGGTCCTGGACACAGCAGGTATGCGTTTATGATGAATGTAAACGCACTTTTTTTCATTTAAAATGTCAGTCTTGGTTGTGTCAAAGCTGTAATGTAGTGGTTAAAATCTGGGCACGTAATGGGCAGGTCTGAGGGGTAAACTATGTGTTGTGCTTGTGACTTTTACCGGATAAGTCCCTGGAGTAAGGGTGTGGGTTTGCTTTCGACATTGGTGGGGACGTAAACCCGACTCCCCTGTCATAATAGTATGTATAACAAACAATAATTACACAATTATGATTGCGTGAACCACCAACAACATCAGCATCAGAGCGCTGGGTGTCTTTAATTCACACATCACTTTATTTGAATATTAATTGAATTGGACCCAGGATTAAAATAATACTCTGCTGTTGCTGTAGTAATGAAACTCGTGCGCATCTGATTGACAGATAAACTGCACGCTCTTATCAGTGTTGTTTTTTATTTTGTGGATATTTCAGCTTACAGTTTGATTTATACATTCAGTTGAACAACATTAATTTAAAGTTAAAGATGTCCATACCTGTGAGCAGTGCTTGAAGCGGAAAAAAGAAGTGCCGGTATTCACCCCCCCCCCCCCCTTAATTTTATTTATTTATTTATTTATATTAAATAAGTACTTTTTAATAATTCACATGTATGTATATGTGCCACATATCAATCAATCAATAATTAATAAAAATGTTTCAATAAAAATAAAATAGCACAGTCAAGATGCAATACCAAACAGGACCACAGGGAGACGCCAAGACTAAATCACCTGCCTTTAATACACGGGTCCATTCAGAATCACTAAATCTCTGACCACCGCATAAACAGCGTTCATTATAAACACTATAATTTGCTGACATCTGGACGTTAGTCACTATTCTCTCTGTAATCGCTGATGAAATCGGCCGTGTTTTCTCTGCATTAGCGCTGTTTTGAGCTTACTGTTGAATTCGTTCACTGAATCCTTGGACTTTCCAGGAGTTTACAGTTTTAAAATGATGTGATTGCAAAAGCATGCTTCTTTTCATTTTAAGAGTGATTTCGTTTAAAGTACTGATTCAAATTATAATCAAAATTAATTATTATTCTACTACTCCACGCGCCTCCCCTGACACCGCCTCCCCTTCTCGCGCACCACACAATGAAGTAGACCGACTCTGCTTGCGTTCATTCACATGATTGGTCGAGATGAGAGGTGATCCAGCCTGGGTAGTGTGATTTACATAGTTTCTATATAATTTCTAATCATATATGGGATCATAAGCCTAATCACCCAGACCCTGACGATTTTAACTTAACTGGCAACATGACAGAAGTGCCGGTACGCCGGTACGCAGGTACTCTAAAGGCTAAAATATAGAAGTGCGTACCGGCCCACTTCAAGAACTGCCTGTGAGTTATAAACGCGGCTGCGCTTCTCGTCCAGTGTGCGAAGACATTCCGCATGTATTAAATACGCGTCCTTGAGAGTGTGCAGTTTTCTAACTTGTTAGGTAATATCAATGATATGAAGTTTCAGATGCGTCTGAAATGACAAAAACATGTACATATATTTAATTATTTGATCAAAATATTGCTAGGGACAGTTTGGTAGTGGCTGGATTTTGGTAGGAAGGGACACGTCCCTACGCCCCTGCCCTGTAGTGAGTGAATATAGGCTGTTCTTTCTCATCTCATCCTTTTTCAGTGTTTTTGAGAAACGACAGAATTTTTCTAGAATATAATTTTTTATACAAAGTCTGTATAAATAGCAACTTTATGTCCTTATAGCTTAAGGGTAATATTAGATATTTTCGTTTGGCGATCCAAAGTTGGCATCAACTGAAGCCTTTGAAAGTGTATGTCACCTCTCATATCAAAATAACAATAATAATAAAAATGAAATTAATACTTCAGCTGAATCAGTCATTTAACATTTTGCATTTGGCTCAGTTTTTTACCATATTATATTGTATGTAATGAGAAGTGTTTCACTGAGTCATCTCCGTTACGCACCATAAAAGCATAAATACTTCCTTCAATTCATGTTGTGAATGTGACATCATGTGTCCTGTTGAGGGTTTCCGTCTGTATGATTCCCGGCACTGGATTGTGTTTTTATCTGAAATCTGATCCATATGGCTGGTAGTTTTTTTATTTGGTTGCTGCTAATCACTGATGAATTAGGCTGTATAGGACAGACTGGGGCTTTCACTAATCACTTATATATATATTATTTATATATATATATATATATGTCACAGTTTTCACACAACAATTAGCCCTCAGTTTTCACACTTATTCTTAATAATATAACTCAGTCAAATATTTTAACTGAATGATTGTGATTTTGCACCATGTTTTCATGTCTAGTGTATTTAAAAAAAAGTCAGGCTGGTCATGTGTAAGTAGTTATGTTATGCGATTTTAATAAGCAGTGAGGCTTGTGTTTGTGTTCAGAAACTCTTTTTCTCTCTACGTGTCTCCACAGCACCATCAGCACTGTCAATTACCCACTGTGTGATCATGCCGTACACCGATATCACCTGTTACTGGGAAACAACCGACCACCACCTGAACATCAGCAGCTACAGGCTTGAGATTAACAAGTAAACCACATTTCACACTAACATCCAGAATCGTCTCATCTCGGAATCGTCTGTCTCTGTCTCGGTCTCTGTCTCTCATCTGTCGTTGTCTGTCTGTACTCTGTCATGTCTCGGTCTCTGTCTCTGTCTGGTCGGTACTCGGTCGTCTGTCTGTCTGTCTGTCTGTCTGTTGTCTGTCGGTCTGTCTGTCTGTCTGTCTGTCTGCTGTCTGTCTGTTCTGTCTGTCTGTCTGTCTGTCTGTCTGTCTGTCTGTCTGTCGTGTCTGTCTGTCTGTCTGTCGGTCTGTTGTCTGTCTGTCTGTTCTGTCTGTCTGTCTGTCTGTCTGTCTGTCTGGTTGTCTGTCTGTCTGTCTGTCTGTCTGTCTGTCTGTCTGTCTGTCTGTCTGTCTGTCTGTCTGTCTGTCTGTCTGTCTGTCTGTCTGTCTGTCTGTCTGTCTGTCTGTCTGTCTGTCTGTCTCTGTCTGTCTGTCTGTCTGTCTGTCTGTCTGTCTGTCTGTCGTCTGTCTGTCTGTCTGTCTGTCTGTCTGTCTGTCTGTCTGTCTGTCTGTCTGTCTGTCTGTCTGTCTCTCTGTCTGTCTCTCTCTGTCCGTCCGTCCAAATCATACAGTATATTGTAGTATATTTCAAATAATAATATATTTAAGGGAATTAACTTTGCATATTACATTTGCTGATTTGATTCTATAGGTTTCTTGTGTTTTAGTGGTAGACTTGATTGGCGTGACTATAGTAAATCAATTTGCACATTTTTACTGATCAGTGAAACTGATAATTACTAAACATTGATGTTTCAGGAAACGTTAAAGCCCATAAACCCAAGTCTCACACATTGAGAAGTCACTTCACATTTAAATTGTTTTTTCATTGGAAATTAATTTACATATACCACAGTAAACCCCTTTTTTATTTTAGGGGATTTACAAAGTGATCTTTTTATTAGTTTTAAGTCTACTAACTATCTATCTTGTTATCTTGATTTGAAAGTACTTACCACTCTGTCAGTGTGGTTTTGAGTAGACAGAGAACAGATAAAAACAACAGGTGGTTTAAATCGCCATGCACAAGCTCTGTTTTCATATTGACTCATTGCAATGGTTTTTGAAGCAGCTTTATTTGCTATATGGTGTTCTTCATTTGCTTTATACTTCTTTGCAGATGAAACAAGTTCTTGATGTTAAATTATAGGTTCTTCAGATCAGTGTTTTGGTTTCTGGGATCTTTAAAGCACGATTCATTTTATTTGCAAGCATGTAAGTGAGCGTAATATTCCTGTGTTATTCTGCACAGAACCTATTGTGAAAGTAAACACAGCTTCATCCCGGTGGGTTCCTGTAATACCAAAGGCTCTGACTGCTCCGTTCAGCCCATCAATTCAGTGTTACACTGTTTCTGTGCGGATGTGCTGGCGTTCACACACACTGGATCCATACGCTCACCACCGTACTTCTTCAGTGGGGTCAATTCAGGTATACTGCACATCACGAAACAACATTAACATACTGTACACATTGTTTATTCCTTTCATATTGGTGACACATACCTTGAAAAAAGAACATATAAATCACTATTTTCCATCTATTCTAATGTTTATTGTCATTATTCATCATGCTTTGCAACTGTGTACATTTCGCCAAAGGCATTTAATTCCTTACCGCAGTAAACAACCTGTGAATAAAGTATTTTCTTTGCAATATGTCTGTATTCTCAGTATGTTTTCTATTTTTACTGCAGTGAAACTCCGTCCTCCACAGATAGAAATGATCAGGCCATCAGAGAGAAGGTCTGGGTGTTTGCAGGTGATCTGGAGAATGGATGAGAGCTTTCCCCAGAATGAAAAAAAACACATACTGCTCCAAATGGAGTACACGACACACAACCAGGTTAATACACATATGACTAAAATATAAGAACTATAAGAGAGAGTTCACCTAAAAATCTAAATTCTATCCTCATTTACTCACCCTCATGGATTTCCAAACTTAAACTTATCATTATGGCTTATATATCGGTCTTTTTAGCACACAACGCTGTTGTTTGACTTCAGAAAGCAGATTGCAGTGCATGAGTCAATTAGACAGCCTTTATGCACTAAAAGCTTCTTTAAAACATCTCATTTTTTCTTCCCCAAAAGAAAGAAATAGACAATGACAGAAGCTTCTCTTTCAAAAAAGATGTGCACTTAATTACACTAAATGTGCATTCATAGTGTACCTGTATGTCAAATCTTGAAAAGCATTTAAAAAGCTGTACTTTCAGATATTGTAAAATTATTGGAAAAAAGTCCACTTAAGTGTACTTAAAATAGTACACGATCATGACATACTTAAGTACACTTTTAAAAAGTATCAACAAGTGTTACTTTTTAAGTGCCTTTTAAATCATTGTTTTAATAATCTTTTGTCATGCTTTATTTATTTGGATGTTGACTAACATGCTAAAACACATGTAAAATATTTGATTATAATTACCATAGTGAATTAGTTTAACTGTAGTGAATTATTAACATTTTGAAGTTACATTTGAATTTACATTTAAACTGTACTAAACTTCATCATTACAAATGTGTGATTACAAATATAGGTCTATTTAACTGACATACATGTTTCAATGGAAATTACGTAAAAAACTAATATATTTTAATTACCATTAATGTTTATCAGTGCATTCGGCAATACACTTTACCATATTGGAAATAATTAGAAAATGTTAAGATGTACTTAAGTCCTACTCTTAGGTTCAGATAATAAAATTTAATGGATAATTCAGTTTAATTTAGTTGTTCATAAAATGCAGTTAAGTGTATAAAAACATTACATTCTGTGTATTTTTTTGAAGTATGGTAATTTTTAAAAGTATGTTTGAGTGAACTTTAGTTGATATAAAAGTGTTATTTAGTTGAACCATATACAAGATTAGACCATTAATGAAACTCTCTTTTATGATCCTGTAGATCCGATCCCAGACTATACAAGCGTTTTCCGAGAAGACGTTGGAGCTGTGTGACTTACACCCAGGATCCAAGTATACGGTGAGACTGAGAGCTCAGGACAGTCGAGCGCACGATCACTGGAGCTCATGGACATCTGTAGACACAACCACAGCAGAGAAAGGTGAGGCTTTAACATGATTCTCCTTGAACTTAATATGAGCATGCATTTCTACATGCCACCAAACAGACAATTAGTCAAAGCAATACAAATCGTACTTTCAAAAAGAGGAATTATTACGAAAATCATATGCTTAAGAGTGAACTTAATGTGATGTCACTTAATTGCATCTTATTTACAGTTAAAGTAAAAATATATAATTTAAACGTATATTACATGTAATTAGTTGAAACTAAAAGTGCTTTTTTGACTCTCTTAACTACACCTCTATGTGTAATTTCGTAATTGTTCTGTCTTTGAAATATGGTTAAAGTGTATTTGTCAAATTAACTGGCAAGAATTTATGGTAAACTTAAATATACTCGAATGTCATGTTTGATGGTATAATTTTATATTTGGTCCAATCATATGTCAGTGTTTTTTGTGAAAAATAAGTTTACATTAACATACTTTTAAAAAGAGTACTCTCTGAAAATAATACTTTATAAGAATAAACTTAAATGTGTACGAATTGAATGTGTTCAGACACTTAACTGCATGTTATTTGCAAGTAAAAGAAAATAAATTAGTTTAAATTGATATTAGTATTAAATACAGTTAGTTGAATTTAAGAGTGCTTTTTGACCCACTTAAGTGATGGAACTTAAGTACATCTTTATATCTATTGTATACATTTTAAATATACATTTCTAATGAAGAATTTTCAATTTAGTATATTAAAAAATATAATAACTTTATCAAATACTTCACATGCGCTGCAGTATGGTTGTCAACACATCAAAACGTGTGCTTTAAAGCATGACAAAAGATTATTAAAACAATAATTTGAGATGTACTTTAAAGTAAATCCTTTAATTTGACATTATTACAAAGTGCAGTTTTTAAAAGTGTACTTAAGTGTGTCATGAAATAGTCATGAAAGCGTACTTTTTATTTTATTAATATTATAATTTCAGTATTTGAAGTACACTACAGTTACTTCGTTTTATGATCAGTTTGCAGTTTGAGTGATGGAGTTTGTTAGTGTCGTATGGATGAAAGTTTGGATCGATCTTTCCTCAGCTCCGTCTGCGGCTCCTCGGCTCTGGAGACTCATCCAAGCTGCAGAACAAGCTGGAAGGAGAAGCATCGCCCTGCTCTGGAAGGTCTGCTTATGTTCTTTAGAAAACTGCTTCCAAATAGAACGACTGGTGCCAACAGAAAAACAGGAACCTCTTAATGCCAAGAGCATCCTTCGTAGTTCTCAGTTATATTGGTTCAGCTTAATATTAAGATGGCTCACCTAAGTTCATTGAATTGAGAATTGAACACAGACGCAAATGAATCTGTTGACAGAGATCTCAGACTTCTTGTTCTTGTTCACAGGAGAAGCACCCGTATTTAATATTATTGAGATGTCATAGTGATCTAATTTGTGATTTTTTTTTTCTTTGAGATGGTACAGTCAGGATGCATTCACTGGAACATATATTAAAGGTGCCATAGAATGAAAAACTGTCTTTACCTTGGCATAGTTAAATAATAACAGTTCTGTACATGGAAATGACATACAGTGAGCCTCAGACACCATAGATTCCTCCTTCTTATGTAAATCTCATGATTAAAAAAGAGCACTGAAAAACAGGCGAATCAGAACATAACACCGACTGTGACGCAACAGTCGGGATCACTACGCCCATCATTTCATAAACCCGCTCTTGTTCTAGACAAGCGCCAGATGAACCATCAGAAGTTCTGCAGGTGTTGTAAATAAACAAGCGCGGACAACAGCGAAAATGGCAGATCATGGAAATAAATGTAATGTTCCAGGCTGTGCAGGGGATGTAAAGTGCAGGGATGGATGGGTTGGTGTCTTTATTCAGAAAGGCACGGAAAGCAAATAACGCATTCTAATAAATTAACGCGAGCCACTAAAGGGACGTGGTTAGCTCCTTGTTAGCTGTAGCCTGTTACAGTACATAAGATTTCACTTACCACATAAACAGAGTAAGGAGAGATGAGGATGATGGCGAATGATTTACAGATCCTGAGCACCACTGACAAGCGTCTGATCTTGTGAAATGTGTGGTAAGTACTGTTGCTCCATAATATAAACAGAGTTTGTGCATCGCGTCTCTTGAAAGTGAAACTATAACGCGATCGACTGATCGTTCAAAAGCAGTTTCAATGCCTCGCGTATTAATAACGGCTCCCTGATGCCCGCGCTTTATATACAGTATAATTACCCGACGATATAAACTGCGAGAGAAAGTATTTAAATATGTAATTTTCCTCCCTGTCTTGCTGTAGTCTCCTCAGCTCAACATTGAAAGTGCTGCAACACCTATGTATGCAGCACTGTGAAACAGCCAATCAGAGCAGAGCTCAACATTAAGCAGTACTGTGAAACAGCCAATCAGAGCAGAGCTCAACATTAAGCAGTACTGTGAAACAGCCAATCAGAGTCCATTAATATTCATGACCCTGCCAAATAAGCCAATAACAGACCGTTTCATTCTAGGGATAAATCCTAGGGTTGTAAATGGACATGTAAAATCGTTTCTGGAGATTTTCTGCCCTGACCTAAGCCACATAACTTCTATGTAGATCAATCGCCTCTATGGCACCAAAAAAATAAAAAAAGGAACCATTTATTTTTAATTAATGTCTAATATAAGTTTCCACCTACCATACGAGCAATAACAAAGCAACAACATGAAAATAGATCAACGACTGAAATGAAAGAGTCTTTTTTCATGTGGCTCCAAGCGCTTCCTGTTTTAATAACCTTTCAGGTTTTCCTCAGTCAGCTTAAATCTGACAAACAGCACGACCACATCCTGCCCCCCCCCCCCCCCCCCCCCCCCGCACGCTTATCAACCATCTGAATTTAGCACACTTGGCACCTGATTTACTGATTAGACCATCTGCACATCTGACATGTTTTTAAAGGGATAGTTCACCTAAAAATGACAGTTCCGTCGTCCTTTACCCTCATGTCGTTCACACCTCACCTGCATGACTTTCTTTCTTCTGTGGAACATTAAAGAAGACATTCTGAAGAATGTCAGTGTGTTTCGCTCATACAGTGTAAGTCAATGGGATCCAAATAGTTTGGATACTTATGTTCTCTGCAGACATGGATCTGCAGACGAAAGAAAGTAATACAGGCTTGGAAATAACATGAGTAAATGATGACAGAACTAGCCATTTAAGTAATTTCATTAAATATCACCCTTCTGCTAGAATATCTATATATCTATCCAATATGTATTTTGAGATAATGTAATTATAATTTATGTATTTGTGTATTTATTTAATCAAAATAATGTATTTTGAGACTGGATAATCTATCAAATATTCAACAATTAATAAAAAAAAGAAATTTAAAGATTGGACATATATGTTTTGTCCTTCGAAGAACATTTTGTAATATACTGTATTTTGGCATTTGAAGGTTTAAAAATATATATTTCCTTAAGCCATGCCGTTTGCATATATTCAGTATATATTTGAAATGTATTTTAGCCAGAAGACTCTGAGGTGCACTAAGCTGATTGTATCTGGATGTTGTGCAGCTTCCTTTCACAACTGATACTATAGCATGTTTATTGTTTTACATCATTTTGCATAGCAGGGTTATTATTAACTGAACTAAAACCATACAAAACATTTCTGATACTTTAAACTAAACATTGAAAAAAATACAATAACATATTTAAAAAATGTGTTTTATTTCAGCTAGTTGAATTTTTCATTTTAACTTGTACTAAAATAACTAACGAATAAATGAAGAACTATATAGAATTAAAAAATACATATACAAATGACAAAAACACAAAAAAAAAGTTTGACTAAAGGTATAATCAGAATGAAAAATATAAAATAAAAACTAATTCAAAATAGTAATAAAAGCTCATCTCAATCCTAAATAACACTGATTCATAAAAACTTCTTTATGAAAACATTTTCTTATTTTATACTCACTGAAGTTGACATTTTCATTAGAAGTAATGTTAAAATAAGCATTTATAATGAAGATTTCTAGTGAATCACGTGAACAAAATTAAGGACTATTACAGATAACATTTTAATTGAATCAGATTTTCATATAAATACTGAAGGAAGACAAAGAGAACCCAATCAAACAAGTGAGAGAAAATTATTTTCTTTGTCATTTATTGATTGAGAAAAATGATCCAGTGTTACGTATCTGTGCGCTGCAAAAGCATGTGAATCGTTGCTTTCGGTATCTGGTGTGTAACCTCTTTTGCTGCGGTAACTGAAGGTAACGTTTCTTGTAAATGCTGATCAGTCCTGCACGATAACATGTTTCCTCATATGAACTGCTTGCTTAGGTCCTTCCACAACATTTTGATTGGATTAAGGTCTGGACTTTAACTCTGTTCTTCTTTATCCATTCTTTGGTAGAATGACTTGTGCTTGGGGTTGTTGTCTTGCTGCATGACCCACGTTCTCTTGAGACTCTGTTCTTAAACAGATGTCCTGATGTTTTCCTTTAGAATTTGCTGGTATAATTCAGAATTCATTGTTCCATCAATGATGGCAGGCTGTCCCGGCCAAGACGCAGCAAAACAGCCCCAAGCCATGATACGTCCTCCATGTTTCACAGATGGGAGAAGATTCTTACGCTGGAGCGCAGTGTGTTCTCTGAACATAATAGCTTCTCATTTAAACTAATACGTTCTATTTTGGTTTCATCCATCCTTTCTCCAATAGTCCTCTGGCTTGTCCACATGATCTAAGCAGTTTTGTTTTTGGAGAACAGTGTCTTTCTTCTTGCAGCTCTGCCGTGCTCACCATGGTTTCTCCGTGTTCTCCTCATGAACATTAACATTAGCCAATGTGAGAAAGGCCTTTAGTTGCTTAGAAGTTACTCTGGGAACTTTTGCAACCTCGCAGACTATTACACGTTCTGCTTTGGAGTGATCTTTGTTGGTCGACCTCTTCTCGGGAAGGTAACAGTGGTCATTTGTACACAATCTGTCTGACGGTGGATTTGTGGAGTCCAAACTCTTTAGAGATGGTTTTATAACCGTTTCTAGTCTGATGAGCAACATCAACTCTTTTACCGAGGTCCTCAGTAATCTCTTTTGTTCGTCACATGATTCACTTACACAAACATGATCAGACTTTGATAGATCCCTGTTCTTTGAATAAAACATTTGATAGTCATTGACATGTGAAAACACCTCTGCACAGATGGACTCTAAGTTCACCTTTAAATGAACTGCTAATCCAAGAGATCCACTCATAGATATGCAATATTGGACAAGAAAACATTTTTGTCTCATTTGTTTGATTGGGTTCTCTTTGTCTATTTTCAGGACTTAACATATACATATTAAAAACTAATCTTTTTTTCAGTTTTTCTTTTTCAATAGAATTTTTTTTTTTAAATTTTTGAAAATAGTTTGTGTTGCATCTTTCTTTCTTTCTTTCTTTCTTTCTTTCTTTCTTTCTTTCTTTCTTTCTTTCTTTCTTTCTTTCTTTCTTTTTTTCTTCTTTCTTTCTTTCAAAAAGTCTCAATTGTATACCTGAAGCACCTTCTGAGATTTGATTTGTTGTAATCTTCCAACAAATATAATGCGTAATAATTTGAATGTTTGAACTAATTTATGTATATTAATCAATATTTAATTAATATGACACAAAAGTCTAGCTGTGATTAAGGGTCAAGGTATATTTGGTTATCCTGGTCGATCTTATAACTACACCATCTGACTGCAGTTAACATCTTTCTCCACTGACCTGCTTTAAAACATGACTAATTATTCATAACATTTAATATGTGTCTGTTTCAGTCTGTGTCCTGGCCTGAGGTCAATGGTGTTGTGCTCAATTACTCGGCGACCTGTCGCAGTGATCTGGATTCATCGCAGTGGACCTGTGGCTCTATAGACGCATCCAGACGCTCCTGCATCCTCACCGTCTCTGACGATCCCTGTCACTGCAGTCTGACGGCGACAAACTCTGCCGGGACATCACCTCCAGCTCACATCTCCATACCTGCACATACGCATGCAGGTAAATCACTGAAGGGATGCTTCACTGTGTTTAATTTTCAGGGGAATTAATGCAGCTAATAACAACTTTTGAGATGGTTTCTAGCTGGTCCCGGCTGGTCTTGAATCTTGATTAGGAGTCGAGTGATATGTTTATCAGAGCCTATGGCGATACTCATGAATCATGATTAGAGATAAAGTAGACTGAATACCGATATTTTGAACCGATATATATGTCTGGTGTAAAAATGCAAATTAATGTCAAAATTAATAATCAGAAGGTCTCTGACAAAAACTTTCTTTTAATGCTTTTTACTTATTTTAATGGAAAATCTGTTTTGAAAATGACCGATACCAGTTACCATAAAAATGCTTGATATCGGCACCGATAATCAGTTGACCCCTAGTCTTGATGCAATTATTATATTATATTATAGACAAATTATTAAATGTTATTTATTAGTTTTACTATTTTTAGCAAACATAAAAAGAAAAGAAATATCAAATGACAATAAGAACGTTTTAAAAGGTATCAAAATAATTTTTTTAATAAATGATGGCAGAACTATCCCCTTAAGCAATTTCATTACATTTATATCTAAAGAAATATATTTAAAAGTATAAACATTATTACCAGCAATATATTGCTTTAAACTATATTTACATGACAAAACATAATGAAAATATTTTTCTTAGATTTCCTCATTTTTAAGTGCTATTTATTTGTTTTTGTTTATTTATAGCATTTTAAGATTGGATATATTTACTGTCCCTAAAGAGAAAATATATTACAATCTCAAAATATAGAATTGAATTGAAAACGATCAAATGAAAATAATCACCTTTCAAGTATTTGATTCCCTGATTTATTTAATAATAAGCATTTTTCCATTGATTTATTGCTAATAATATATACAGGCCACCTGTACTTCCAGTAAAGTCTTATTTTGTTGTGTTGTTTACTTCCTCCTTTTTCTCTCCATTATTCTGCAAAACTTCATCATGCAGGTCAAATCATGTGTTTCAACCAGAATGGAAGACTAACATCCTGCTACAGACACAACGCAACTTTCTTGTGGTTGTTTAATGAAATAGTGATGATTTATGGGGAATTCTAAACAAAGTTTCATAAAAACAACATCATTATCGGAAACCATGCGGTCGTTAATCCCAATCTAACCTCGCGTTTCCTGTCCTAGAAGAACTCCCACCCCCTCAGGCTATCAGCATCACCCCATTGGACAACACTCGACTGACGGTGGAATGGACAGCTGCACTGAACCAATCAGAGAGCGGCTTTGTGGTGCAGTGGACTTCTCTGCCTTACAGTGAACCCACTAGTCTGCACTGGGAACATATAAATGAAACTGCAAGCAACTTTATTGTCACAGGTCTGAAAAGCCACTCTGTTTCCAATTGAAAAGTCATGTTTTGTTTCGCTGGTCAGTATGACAGTGGCCTGTTGGTGTGGATTCACATCATACAAAAGTTTACAGTTAATGATGTCTTGTCTTCTTAGTCTTTTTAAGTTAAATATTAATAAAATGAAAAATAATATTTTAAATATATATTTTTTGTAATGATTATATATTTATTTATTTTTGTCTAGTCACGTTATCCTTAGCTGTGCCTGGTTTTTAAGATATTATATTGTGGTCTTTTACTAATAATAATGTGTGTGTTTCAGGTCTTCTGCCAGAAGTCCCATATAATCTGTCGGTCGTGAGTCTGTATGGGCGACAGGCAGGAAGTGACATGTCAGTCATTGCTTTCACACGGGAAGGAGGTCAGATATTACACTGAGAATTTGGGCATTTATGGGAACTGACGGTGTGGTAGTATTGCAGTAGTATTCATCGGCTGTTTTGCCATAAGCCATGCTCAAAAAATTCAACTAAATAATTGAACACAGAAACATTATCTTTAGGGGAAACAGGGGCTAGTTGTCACATGCTACAGTACATCTATATATACTATAGCTACAGAACATACATTCTGGTTGATTTGCATGTCAAATGATGGCAAAAATATCCCTTTAAGCAAATTTCAACAAGTATCATCTTTCTTCTAGAAGAGCTATATTTAAAAAAAATATTGAATATATTTAAAAATATACAAATAATTACCAACCATATAATGCTTATCTATATTTTCAAATGCATGTACATAACAAAAAAATAATCAAAATATTTGACTTAGATTTCCTATTTTTTAAATGCTATTTGTTTGCTTGTTTGTTTAAAGTATTTTAAGATTAGATATTAATTGTACTTAAAAATAAAAAGTATATATATGCTATAGCAACAGGACATAAATACTGGCAGATCTGCACGTCAGGTCATAATTTTGCTGAAAAGCCATTAAATATATTGTGGAAGATGTGTGTGTGTCTATAAAAGAATATTGTATATTATATATTTTCTATAGTATAATATTATGTTATATAAGGTATTAATCTCAAATCACTGTCAATAGACAGCAGGTTCCCATTGTGACAACTTACCCCATATAATGTGACAACATGCCCCACTCTCCCTTAAACATAATCTTTTTTTTATTGCTTTCTTTTATTTTACAATAATTTTCTTACCAATTAAGATACAAAGATACAAGAATGTTAACGAAAGAAAGGCTGTCAATATAATAACATAAAAACAAAAATGTGCAGCTGTTCGTGGATATGCAGAACTTTTCAATGTACACATCGATCCAGCTCATGGCAACACTTGTATTTAAATATATATGTATATACCAGAACACATTGGACATTAACACATTTTCATAATTTAAGTTAGTCTGTAAATAAAGGCACATTAAAGATAGAAGGCACTGGCAGGGACATTTAAAGGGACAGTTCACCCAAAAATTAAGATTCTATCATTGACTCACCCTTAAGTCCAAAATCTTATGAATTTATTTGGGTAACCAGTGGATGGTTGCCATTCATTTCCTATAGTATGGAAAGTCAATGGCTACCGTCAACTCTTTGGTTACCCACATTCTTCAAAATATCCTCTTTTGTGTTCAACAGAAGAAAGAAACTCATACATGAAGGTGAATAAATTAGAATTTTTGGATGAACTGTCCCTTTAATGCTGTCTCATGTGCGTGCAGTGATCGAGGTGTTCCTGTGTTTCAGCGCCCTCTGTCGGCCCAAATATGACAGTGCTGAAGACGAGCAGCAGTGGTGTTGTTCTGAAATGGGATCCTGTTCCTTTAGAGAAACTTCACGGCTTCATCCAGAACTACACCGTACTGTACAGCATAAATGGCAAAGACAAAAGTAAGATGCAAATATTTCTTTGCAATATGTTGAAAAGCAATGTGGGGGCAAGTAAATGATGAAAGACACCTCTTGTTTGTGAAGGTGTGAAGGTAGACGCTGATGTTGAACAGATATCTCTCAGTGGACTGACGGAAGGACTCTATAACATCTGTGTAATGGCTCATACTGCAGTAGGGGGTGCCGCTGGGCCCTGTCAGATGGTGGTTGTGGGTAAGAATGAGGCCATTTGGATTGATTTTTTTATTTGCCCGTATAAACACATCATTATCTATAAACCTGTTTGTGTGTGTTCACAGGGCTTGAGGATGTAGAACTGATTCCCATACTGCTGTGTACACTTCTGCTGTGTTTTCTGATTCTAATCATCCCAGTATGCTTGAGGGTGAGGTAAGACAACTTGTGCAATCCATACTGGTTTACCAAAGGGGTTCTCTTCCAATGGATGCGGATTACTGATAGCATATTAAAACACTAATGCACATGTTCTTTTATTTAAAAAAAAAACAATAATTTCAGTATTTATTTAATATGACATCATGCACTAACATGCAGTCTAATAGTCAGTTTATTGTTGTGTTTTAGGATTAAACGGTGTCTGTGCCCGACTGTACCAGACCCTTCAAAAAGCAGCATGTCATTCTGGTCTAACGCTAAACCGTGTCAGGTAAGATCAGATATAGTTCTATATTTATTCAGCTGTGTCAGTGAAATTCATTAAAACACACATGCTGTTAGGAGGAGGTACATGCACCTCATTGCATCAATATTGCAGTTTTTGTGACTGAATCGTGTCTATTGCTGCCAGCAGGGGGAGTTATGTCTGGAAAGATAGTTTCTTCCAAATTAATATCGAAAGATGTTGCTTAAAGATATATATATATATAAAGCCATAATGTTTGACAGTGGAGTAATGCTTAAAAGCAATCTTTAAAAAAAATATATATTTTGATTTTTTTATTCGATTTTTATTGCATTTTGAATTATTTCTATAAATTGTTTAAATATATGCTTAGTTGCCATCACTAACACCACCACAAATAATTTTGCCCATAATAAAGTTTTATTTAAAGTTTATGTCAGAAAAGAGCATGCATGACATGAAATGTAGGACATGTGATGTATGAAAAAAAAAAATAGATATCACTTGTGAAGATAATATTTGTATTTATTAATATTTCTATAATGTTTTTTTTTGCAAAATATACATTAGCAGACATTTTTATCCAAACTGATTTACATTACATTGTGCCTTCATGGCAGTATACATTAAGTATGTACAGCAATTTAGAAATATTGTGTTTTTTGTTATCAATAATATTAATGAGAACAATTATTATTATCATTATTAATATTTATTATATACAAATAAATACATAATAATAATAAGTTAATATTAATATTATTATAATATTTTAAAAACATAATAATAATAATTATTATAATTATTTTTTTATAATTTGATATAAATTCAGAAAATTTTGGACCAAATTGTGCAGCCCTGCAAACAAGCAATGCAAACCCAGTGCTTTTTAAATCGCAATAACAATTTTTTAATAATAAAGAATAATAAAAAAGAATAGTCATTGTAAGAATTGTCATTTTATTTAGATTATTTTGTGTTTTCTCTTCAATGTTCAACAGCATAAGCTACCATCCTTGTCCACCATGAACCGATCATCTCTATGGGTCAAACTACAATCTGTCAGGATTACGGTGAGAAAGACTACGTCCCTGTCCAGGTGTTCGCCTACCACACTGTTCCACAAGACAGCAATGAGACCGAAACCAAGACCTACAACAGCACTTCTGCTGTAACACACCAGGACTGTGAACTCACAGCAGCTCAAGTGTTCCCCTCACGTTTCCTCAACCAGAGCTACACCAATCCAGAACAAAGTCAGTCCTGCTGGATATAAAGAAGACCCACAGCCCTCATCTGACGATCTCTTGTTTGATTTGCTCTTCACCAACAAAAGGAATCAAGCAGATGTATGCGGCTACATCCACGTGTCCCTGAGCTACGCGCCGGTCGTTACAACCATAGATGCGTACAGGACTCTCGAATTGAATGAGTGTTCAAATTTCCTACAGGTTTTACCTGAGGACACCAGCACGTAGTTCACTGCAGCATGAACAACAAGTCTTCCATGACTGGGGTTTCACAATCCCATTCTCCAGCCCGCCAAAACATGAGCCGTCGTGTCAACCACCATCTCTGTGTGCTTTCTGACTGACAGATATACACAGGCTTGTGCAGTAACGGATAGTTGGAACGACATAAGGCTGGCACATAAAGCTCGGTGCACTTAAAAACGTGTCTACTCTGTAAACTATGTCCTGTGTAGACAGTTGATCATAGAAGTTGCACTGGCTTTACAGTAGTTTCATGGACTGGTTCAAGAGATTGCATCCGTTTGCTGTTTTTCCCAACACTTGAAAATGAATTGTGAACTTTTCCCAAGCAGCCTTTTTATCTGAGCACCTCCGGTCAGATCTCGTCTAGGTCAAGGACACCACATGAGGACCGCTAGTCATTTCCACACGTGACACCTCTCTCACAAAGCCATTCTGGTCTAGAGTCAAATGTGCATACACCACTGATACCAGTTGCCAGTTGAGTGGAAAATATGTGCCGGGTAGGAATTTTGCTTTCCTGGCATGGAAACTTGGCCTAAATTAGCTATTTCTGAGATCAAACAGTGCCATTTTACTAGTGAAATAATATTGGTTTTCTCATTTTTTATTAGCAAATGGTGCTTGAAAAATACAAGTATCATATTATGTATTATATTTATTTTTTTATAAAAATTATCATATTGTGATATTTGGTTTAATATGACTATTTTAATACATAATTAGTCATTATAATCCCTCCTATTTCTGTTGACACAAAGGACAAACAGACCCGAACAGGACAACACGTTCCCCTGGTTACATCATGGACACATCTTGGAATTATACGGACCTGTTTAACTTTTTATTTTTCATTAGTGAGTATTTCTGATGTAGCACTGCTGTTTGCATTATACGTGCTGTCTCCTGCTTTCTGCTCTGTCCCGGTTTCCTCTGTTGGCCTTTTTGGATATCAGACAAAAAAATAAAAAATATATTTATATATATATAATATATATATCTATCAGACAAAACTAAATTTGACCAGTTTTGGATATCAGACAGACTCAATCCTAACTGGTTTTAGGTATCAGACAGAACTCAATCCTAACTGGTTTTATCAGACAGAACTCAATCCTAACTGGTTTTAGGTATCAGACAGACTCAATCCTAACTGGTTTTAGGTATCAGACAGACTCAATCCTAACTGGTTTTAGGTATCAGACAGACTCAATCCTAACTGGTTTTAGGTATCAGACAGAACTCAATCCTAACTGGTTTAAGGTATCAGACAGAACTCAATCCTAACTGGTTTTAGGTATCAGACAGAACTCAATCCTAACTGGTTTTAGGTATCAGACAGAACTCAAAGGTATCAGACAGGCTCAATCCTAACTGGTTTTAGGTATCAGACAGAACTCAAAGGTATCAGACAGGCTCAATCCTAACTGGTTTTAGGTATCAGACAGAACTCAATCCTAACTGGTTTTAGGTATCAGACAGAACTCAATCCTAACTGGTTTAAGGTATCAGACAGAACTCAATCCTAACTGGTTTTAGGTATCAGACAGAACTCAATCCTAACTGGTTTTAGGTATCAGACAGAACTCAATCCTAACTGGTTTTAGGTATCAGACAGAACTCAATCCTAACTGGTTTTAGATATCAGACAGAACTCAATCCTAACTGGTTTTAGAGTATCAGACAGAACTCAATCCTAACTGGTTTTAGGTATCAGACAGACTCAATCCTAACTGGTTTTAGGTATCAGACAGAACTCAATCCTAACTGGTTTTAGATATCAGACAGAACTCAATCCTAACTGGTTTAAGGTATCAGACAGAACTCAATCCTAACTGGTTTTAGGTATCAGACAGACTCAATCCTAACTGACAGAACTCAATCCTAACTGGTTTAGGTTATCAGACAGAACTCAATCCTAACTGGTTTAAGGTATCAGACAGACTCAATCCTAACTGGTTTTAGGTATCAGACAGACTCAATCCTAACTTATCCTAACTGGTTTATCAGACAGAACTCAATCCTAACTGGAACTCAATCCTAACTGGTTTATCAGACAGTCAATCCTAACTGACAGAACTTTTAGGTATCAGACAGAACTCAATCCTAACTGGTTTAAGGTATCAGACAGAACTCAATCCTAACTGGTTTTAGGTATCAGACAGAACTCAATCCTAACTCTTCCTAACTGGTTTATCAGACAGACTCAATCCTAACTGGTTTACAGAACTCAATCCTAACTGACAGAACTCAATCCTAACTGGTTTAAGGTATCAGACAGAACTCAATCCTAACAATCCTAACTGGTTTTAGGTATCAGACAGAACTCAACTCCTAACTGGTTTTAGGTATCAGACAGACAAAACAAAGGTATCAGACAGGCTCAATCCTAACTGGTTTTAGGTATCAGACAGAACTCAATCCTAACTGGTTTTAGGTATCAGACAGAACTCAATCCTAACTGGTTAGGTATCAGACAGAACTCAATCCTAACAGACAGAACTCAAAAGTATCAGACAGAACTCAATCCTAACTGGTTTTAGGTATCAGACAGAGGTATCAATCAGCCTAACTGGTATTTAACTGGTTTATCAGACAGAACTCAATCCTAACTGGTTTTAGGTATCAGACTCAATCCTAACTGGTTTTAGGTATCAGACAGACTCAATCCTAACTGGTTTTAGGTATCAGACAGACTCAATCCTAACTGGTTTTAGATATCAGACAGAACTCAATCTACTGGTTTTAAGGTATCAGACAGACTCAATCCTAACTGGTTTAAGGTATCAGACAGACTCAATCCTAACTGGTTTTAGGTATCAGACAGACTCAATCCTAACTGGTTTTAGGTATCAGACAGACTCAATCCTAACTGGTTTTTATATCAGACAGACTCAATCCTAACTGGGTTTTAGGTATCAGACAGACTCAATCCTAACTGGTTTTAGGTATCAGACAGACTCAATCCTAATGGTTTTAGGTATCAGACAGACTCAATCCTAACTGGTTTAAGGTATCAGACAGAACTCAATCCTAACTGGTTTTAGGTATCAGACAGAACTCAATCCTAACTGGTTTTAGGTATCAGACAGACTCAATCCTAACTGGTTTTAGGTATCAGACAGAACTCAATCCTAACTGGTTTTAGGTATCAGACAGACTCAATCCTAACTGGTTTTAGGTATCAGACAGAACTCAATCCTAACTGGTTTTAGATATCAGACAGAACTCAATCCTAACTGGTTTTAGGTATCAGACAGAACTCAATCCTAACTGGTTTTAGGTATCAGACAGACTCAATCCTAACTGGTTTTAGATATCAGACAGACTCAATCCTAACTGGTTTTAGATATCAGACAGAACTCAATCCTAACTGGTTTTAGATATCAGACAGAACTCAATCCTAACTGGTTTTAGGTATCAGACAGAACTCAATCCTAACTGGTTTTAGGTATCAGACAGAACTCAATCCTAACTGGTTTTAGGTATCAGACAGACTCAATCCTAACTGGTTTTAGATATCAGACAGAACTCAATCCTAACTGGTTTTAGGTATCAGACAGACTCAATCCTAACTGGTTTAAGGTATCAGACAGAACTCAATCCTAACTGGTTTAAGGTATCAGACAGAACTCAATCCTAACTGGTTTAAGGTATCAGACAGAACTCAATCCTAACTGGTTTTAGGTATCAGGCAGACTCAATCCTAACTGGTTTAGGTATCAGACAGAACTACAGATTCCAGACAAAACAGGAACCTTTTTAGAAATGTTAGATCCAGTATTTTTACAAGATCCCATCAGAAGACATACATTTTGCCTGGTGAAACCACCACATTTGTGTTGTCAGCCTACACATGAATGTAAGCTATTTTAGTCTGTGAATCAGACTAACTACATAACCTACCTGATCTGAACTAAATATTGTTTCATTTCCTAATGAAAAGTTGAGCAATGACATTCCAAAATAATGTCAAAGGTTTATTTTTGTGAAATGTATCTGAAGATAAATTCTGCAGGAAAGGAAAGGAAAGTGAGAGGGACACTCGGCATCGGGAACATTTTGTTGGGAATGTGTGGCTTCAGGCCAGAGTTCACCACCGCTGGACCATCTTTCCTGTGACTGGAATTCCTGATAAAGTCCCTCTTTGTTTGTACAGACGGGCCAGGGCAGTGTCACGCATACATCCGGCTCCAGAGAGTTGATCTTTGGCGACAGGAGTGCAGATCGGCCGTGTGCCAAAGCTGGTGCAGCAATATTTATTGTGGATGATGTGCTATTGTTGAGAGTAGATGGATATTCACACTGACCTGCCAGAACCGTGTGAACCGACATAACATGCTCCTTGCATTCCACCATTCCATCAGGAATTTGTCAGCCTGTGAATATGGCTCAAAAAAGGAACAGATTAATGCTTAGCACAATATTTGTCATTCCTGTAGTTATGTTGAGAAACTCAAGGCTCTGTTCAGTATGTATATATTCTTATAAAGCACGTTATGGTTATTTGTTTAATAAAATGGTCAAAAATCACCTTGTGTTATTGTTATCACAAGTCACTAAGGTTTATATATACAGTGGGGCAAATAAGTATTTGATACACTGACGATTTTTCAAGTTTTCCCACTTACAAAGAATGGAGAGATCTGTAATTTTCATCGTAGGTACACCTCAACTGTGAGAGACAGAATCTAAAAAAACTAATCCAGAAAATCACATTGTATGAATTTTAAATAATTAACTTCCATTTTATTGCATGAAATAAGTATTTGATCACCTACCAATCAGCAAGAATTCTGGCTCTCTCAGACTTGTTAGTTTGGCTTTAAGAAGCCCTCATATCCTCCACTCATTACCTGTATTAATTGCACCTGTTTGAACTCATTACCTGTACGAAAAACACCTGTTCACACACTCAATCAATCAGACTCCAACCTCTCCACTATGGGCAAGACCAAAGAGCTGTCTAAGGACACTAGGGACAAAATTGTAGACCTGCACAAGGCTGGGATGGGCTACAGGACAACAGGCAAACAGCTTGGTGAGAAGGCAACATCTGTTGGTGCAATTATTAGAAAATGGAAGAAATTCAAGATCTCCCTCGGACTGGGGCTCCATGCAAGATCTCCTCGTGGAGTATCAATGATCCTGAGAAAGGTGAGGGATCAGCCTAGAACTACACGGGAGGACCTGGTCAATGACCTGAAGAGAGCTGGGACCACAGTTTCAATGGTTACCATTAGTACACACTACACCGTCATGGATAAAATCCTGCAGCGCACGCAAGGTCCCCTGCTCAGCCAGCACATGTCCAGGCCGTCTGAAGTTTGCAAGACCACGTTTGTTTGCAGTTTAACAGCTCTACATTTTCTCTCTATAATGCCTGATGAGGTTAGAGAAACACTGACAAGAGATCAGAGACCATTCCTTCATCCAGAATCACTCCAGATCCTTCAGATTCACAGCTCCATTGCTTCTTCAGTTCACTCACTCGTGTTCTACAGGGTTCAGGTCAGAGAACACCTGACAAGAGATCAGAGACCTTCCTTCATCAGAATCTCTGATCTTCAGATTCACAGCTTTTCTCTTCAGTTCACCTCACTCATTTCTCAGGGTTCAGGTCAGAGCTGACAAGAGATCAGAGACCAGCCTTTCCAGTCTCCAGATCTTCAATTCATGTTCTCCTCTTTTTATACTCATTTACAGGGTTCAGGTCAGAGAACACCTGACACGAGATCAGAGACCATTCCTTATCCAGAATCACTCCAAATCCTTCAGTTCACAGCTATAGAAAATATAGACCCACAACATCAAAAATACAGCAGTATATTTCATTGTACACATGATGTACTTTTTATCCCTGTGTTCACCGAACACATCTTGAGTGTTTGCTGCTAAAAAGCTCATTTTTTTTTTCATCTGACCATAGAAGCCAGTCCCATTTGAAGTTCCAGTCGTGTCTGATAACTGAATATGCTGGAGTTTGTTTTTGGATGAGCTAGGATAATTTTTCTTGAAACCCTCCAAACAACACGTGGTGATGTAGGTGCTGTTTGACAATTTTTTAAAGTTTTCTGACCCGAGACTCAACTATTTTCTGCAGTTCTCCAGCTGTGGTCCTTGGAGAGTCTTTAGCCACTCAAACTCTCCTCCTCACCGTGCATCAGGACGATATAGACACACGTCCTCTTCCAGGCAGTTTCATAACATTTTATGTTGATTGGAAATTCTTAATTATTGCCCTGATGGTGGAAATGGGATTTTCACTGCTCTAGCTCTTTTCTTAAAGCCACTTCACTAATTTGTGAAGCTTAATTATCTTTTGCTGCACATCAGAAATATATTCTTTGGGTTTTCTCATTGTGATGAATGATTAAGGGAATTTGGGCTTTGTTTCCCCTCCTATTTACATTTCTGTGAACAGTGTTGGGAAAAGTTACTTTTAAAAGTAATACATTACAATTTTGCGTTACTCCCTAAAAAGTAACTAATTAAGTAACTTTTTATGGAAAGTAATGCGTTACTTTTTAAATATGAGCAGGGCTTGATTGTTTGTTTTTAATACAAGAGGTTCTATTTATAGCTAATGTAAAAGCCTTTCACACCAAAAAGTGTAATGAATAAACCTCAGACTGAAGGAAGAGTAAATCACGTCTGTACAGAAGAACACAGAAGAAGGTTCAACACTCTTCAGCAATAAAAACAATGAAGCACAATTGTTAGTTTATCTAAAACATGTTTTGCTTATTAGTATGGTTGAACTGGATCATCAAAGGTCAGCAGCAAACACATTGGTTAATAAAATGAGATTAGACACATTTGTGTTATTAAACATATTGCATTATTGCAGGTTTGCGTCATATTCTGAGTTTGCATTTCACTGTTTTAATTCATTTTGATGAATACTGAATCTGTTTTTTGCGAGTGGGATAAATTAATGCACATTCATATTTAGTCTAGAATTACAGTAACATGTTCACACAGCGCACTGTCAGTCAATAAATGGGAAAACAAAGTAACTGCCGTTACATTTTAGAAAAATTAACTCTGATATTTTCTTGTAAATTAAAAAGTAATGCGTTCCTTTACTAGTAACTAGTTACTTTTAGTAACTAAAAAAGTAATATTATGACGTAACTCGCGTTACTTGTAATGTGTTACCCCCAACACTGTCTGTGAAACAGGAAGCCATGGCTGGATACTTTCATGTTCATAATCATCCTGGAGTGCTCAAAATTGTGAATATGAATGGGAATATACTTCAGATATTTTACTCATAAGAATTGTTAGGGTTGCCTATAATTGTGTCCAACGTGTATTTGAGAAAAGCATTTATTTCATAATGATATGTCCCCCATTTTACATTCTTGTTATCCAATAAAAGGTTAGATTTGTTGTGATTTTAAAAAATAAAAGATAAAAGTATTAACAATGCAGATTATTATTTATATATATATATATATATAATTTGAAAGTAAACACTGCATATCTTCTTATATATTTGAGAACATGTGTGCTTATATATAGGCTATACCCATATTGCCAGCATATGTTGGACTTTGGTTATATTTACTGATATTTCTTGGGTGTGGTGATTGATCATAGGTGAATTTCCTTTGCACTTTGACTGCTCTGCAGTGGAGAAGTTCATGTAAAAAGTCTCTCTTTTGTGTACACATTTGTTAACTTTGGGTATTTCTGTATTTTGCTTCCCTAATGTCAACAGAACAATAGCACAACCTGACAAAACATCCTTGGGAAGAAGGATAAAGGTTCATAGAAGGGCGTAATAATTTCAACTTTTTTTTTGGAGAATTCTGTCCTTGAACCTAAAATATCGGCGGATTACTGCTATAGCTGTTGTGTTAACTGGTGATGACAATAAAACACATTCACACAGTTTAGTGTTGACTGCATAGTGAAATTAAAAGTCTGGATTATGTTATCAGGACAATTGTGTTTTTCAGCAATAAAAGATTGGGGCAAGTTGCATTTGAAATGCTTTATACAATTGATTAATTATAAATGGCCACTTGTTTTCTGTTGGATCACTGTATAACTGTTTCACACTTTACATTTAGCCTATAATAAACTTTTTGAATAGCAGTTTTCATTTTGACAACTTGCCCCATCACAGTGTGTTAAACAAACTGCAATAGTTTGTTAGATTAGCTACAATTACTGTTATTATATTTTATAAAATATATTATTAATTTTTTTTTTTACATAGTTACTTATAATTAAGTATGCGTTTTCTTGAAATAACATAAATATGACTATATTTATATAATTTTAAATGTATAAAAGATACAAAAGATATCAATTATAACGGACATCAGATGTAACAATTTACACTAGACATACAAAATACATTTACGCTAGAAATGTTATAAATATTGTCACATTTGTGTTTCCCTGTAACACAATTCTAGTCTAGTCTGAACGGGTTAATCTTGTATTATATCTTCAACTCCTGTGTGTGTGTGTGTGTGGAGAGAGAGAGAGAACACCGGTGACGTCAGCGGTGGGCGTGTACCTGGGCGAGTAAAGGCGCTTCAAACTGTTCGTGGTTCAGTCTTCACTCTTCACGCATTTCGTTCACTCGCGTGAAACTCCGCAGCGCGAGTGCGGACGCGTTACATCATCAGCGCAGGTGACAGGACACCCGGAAGAACACGCGCATCGACTATCACACGAGTCACTTGAGTTTCAATCAAGCCCAGAAGAGCCGAGCAGATCGCAGTCATGTCAGAGCTGAAGAAGAACAGGTTGTTTATCGTGCTGATGGATGTCGTGTGTGTGCTCGTGGGTAAGTCTGATCTTTTGTTACATCTGCATTTCTACCTTAAATGATCTGAGCAGATGATTGTGAAATCCTTCCTGAGTTCACCAAAGTTCACCTGCCACCTTTAACATTGAACTGCTGCTTTCCACTGGATACAAGCATGTTCAGCCTGGAGTAATGACTCCAGTGGTGATTACTGAAAGAAATGTTATTTTAAAGTGTAGTTTGAAACCAATATTCAATCTGAATAATTATTTTGGTTTTAGAAATGTTTGAAAAATGTTCATACCATTTAATATATTTTTTTAAATTATACAAATTAATCATTACTTTCAAAACCTTTCAAATTCAAAATCTTTCTTTCTTTCTTTCTATATTTCATTTTTTAATTTATATATATATATAATATATATATTCTTTCCAGAATATATGAGGTAAATATTGAGCATTATAATGCCTGAAGTATTACATTGTATGTCTAGTATAACATTCCTCTCAAGTGTATCATAAGTGAAAACTATGTATTTGTCCTAAAGCAACAAATGCAGAAAAAGAAATTGCTGGGTGGAGAAACTGAATATTGTGTCCTAATTTATAAGGATGTGACCTTGGGGTACTAAATGTCCAAGTATAGTAAAACCTGAAAGTTTGCCCTGCGGGGTAGGAGTTGGGTTAGGGGATAGAAAATATAATCTGGTCAGTATAAGAGTAATAGAAGTCTATAGAAAGTCCCCACAATTCACAGAAACAAACGTGTGTGTGTGTGTGCGCAGTGTTAATGCCGTGGCATGTGAAAATTATAATCTTCCATGGAGTTCAAAATCTGAGACCACTATTGAAAATGTGCATCCTTTTCTAACTTAATATATGATTATCATGCTTTGAGATGTTCCAAAGAGCTTCAGTGGAAACAAGAAAATCTGTGTGAGTAACACGATCAATGCCACTAGTTCACTTAACTGTTTAGTGACTTAGAAATACAGCAGAATCATTCAGTTTACATCAAAACTACATTCTCTGTATGACACTGACTCCTCAATCAATAGATTTACCATCTGATAAAATCATTACAACATGGAGCTTTTCATAAGTTCAGAGCTTGTTCACACATGCAGTGTTTATTTGGAATGAATCAGTCTGACTAAAGAACTGGCACTCTTTATTTTCATAATGATTAGTTCAGATATAGAAATCATTATAACTCTGCACATGTTCTCCTAACTTTTTCAAATAGTCTCTATGCTTTGGTTTGAGCTGTTTGTTGGGAAGGTTCTGTTTCATATTTCCCCTCTGACTATTATTTGAGGCAGCACATAATAACACCTGTAATGTTACACCGGTGACATGAAGCATGCAAGCATTATCTGACGCACTCAGCTGTATCCTCTGAAGCATAAATCATCACAGTAACAATGGCGACCTTTAGGAGTGTCTCCAATGCATGGTTATAGCTGAAGAGAACAATGCCTTCTACATACTGCAGCTCATACATGCTCCAGTTCATCTGTGTGCTCGGTCCAGGTGACTCCGCAGAGAGTGAATATCATTTGTAAATCAGCTTCACTTAGCTTGAGTCAGATTTACATCAGAGAAGTGTTCATTACTGCTGACGCTGCAAACTCTCACAGATGAGGACTGATGAGTCTTAAAATCTAGATATCAGTGCCAGGATTGATGTGTTGGGATCTGTTTTCAGTTACAGCAGTAGTTCACGCGAAAATTGTGATTTTGTAATCTGTCATTTGCATTCAAAAAGAACAATAGAAGCACTGTAATTTAGCCAGAATCCTTACGATATATAGGTTTAAATGGCAGATGGTTCGATTCTCAGTATGTTCCTCACACAAAGCAAACAAAACGATTCAAAAGACTTGTTTGGTTTGTTTGAACTGCGTTTATATAAAGTGCAAAAGTGCCTGTTCACGTTTCAGGCACCTCGGTTCTGGAAGTATTATTTGCCATACTTTTCAACTGGGATAAAATACATTTTAAAATCTTTGCAAAAAGAGTTATAAGCACCAAACTAACCAGCTACAAGGTGAATCACAACATTGCAACTTTGACATGAAGCAGAAAACGTGAAAATCGGACAAAAAGACAAAGATACAAGACTAGAGCTTTAACGAGGGTTAAGAACTACAATGCAGCACTGCTAATGACATATACTAAAAATAGAGAAATATATAAAATGATTCTCTAAAAATAGAGAAATATATAAAACTATTGATTTAAAGGGATCGTTCACATGTATAGAAACAATTTAGTTTGTTTATTCCAAAATGTGCATATGTATGAACAATATTTAAGTAGTTGAGAGCACAGCGAGACTAAGATTTAATTTGGTGTGATTTTCCTCATTGAGGCACTCTGATTAGTGGAGATTTATTTGCATAATTGTTTTTTCCCCCAAACAAATTCCACTGTTAAACATTAATCTTTAAAAAAGGAGTTAAAATAATGTGGGACTGTCTGCTTAAACAAAAGCATATACCAATAAACAACCTTGTAGCTCATAAGGTATGTCTTTGATGGTTAGTGTTAGTGTTAAAAATTAGTTCCCATGTGGAGAAAATTTATTCAAATATATTTTATTTTTTTACTTATTAAAAGTTTACCAGACTGTTGCAGTTTTGTTCTGTTTATTTTATTTTGGAAAATGTAAAAAAAAAAAAAAAATTCTGGGTAAACTTTTATTTTAGAGCAACTAAACAAGGCTGTTGTCTGTATAGAGAGCAGAGATTGACCGAGTGAATGACATTTCCTGGCAGCCAGGTAAAGCCCACCTGTGCCTTTCAGCGGGAAGACAAACTCAAACAATGTGGGCCATGTACTGAATCCCATGTTTGTGTTTGTCTGTGCGTTCTTGTTGTGCTGTCTGCATCTGTAAATGTGCTGCGACGCTGCGTGTCAAGGCTTGCTGAAGAATCAGGTCTGTGCAAGTTCAGCTTCAGCAAAGTCTCACGCTATTCTCTGGCGTCAACACCGGAGAGGGACTGCTCTCAAATCATCCCCATTTACGTGTCTGTCCAGACGAAGGCAAATATTTGTGCATGTGTCTGGCTGATGGGGCAGAATTAGTCTGCAGTTTAATGCAAGAACCCCTCATATACTTGGATTGAAGTAGGGCTGCACAATTAATAGAAATAATATATAGCTTAGTGAGATTTAATTAAATCAATAAATGTGCTTCATGTTTCAGAGTTTTTACACACGGCCAGCTTGTGATCCAGTGTTTTCAGTGTCTCAGACTGACGTAAATCTTCTAGTCTTGCTAAATTAAAAAGAAGTACTTTTCCACCAAAATAAAAGATTTAGCGTTTGAAAATCAAGAAATTTAGACAGTTCTGATATTGGTATTGTAATTTCATAGAACTGTAAGATATATTTTTTTTATTATTAAAATAAAATGTATCATTTTTACAGTGAAATAGTACAATAGTAATATTTCTTGTTTTATTTCATAAAATAATAATATTTTTTATTGTTATTATCATTAGTATTATTATTATTACAAGAAATGGTAAAACAAAAAAGTTAATATTGATATATAATCACAACTTTTGGGGCTAAATTGTGCAGCCCTACAAACATCCACAGAAAACTTAATAATAATCTAAATCCACAAATTCCAATGCATCCATATATCTGAGCCAAATCTATATATTTGAGGTTGGACTGTTAAATAGCTGATAATTGCTGAAATGGACTATTTTCCAACAGAAAATAGTTGGAACTTTCTCCCTTCAGATTGCCTACATTATCATTTGAAAATATATTCTTCATTTTTGGGTGCAAAAATGGATTTGTAGCCCGTCTCAGGTGCTAATACTCCAGAGTTATGGTTCAGCTCTGCTAGACCAGTTCACGCCTCAATGGTAGGCCTTTGTGGGGGTTGGTATTGGAAAATCTGATTGGCAGGTTGCATTGTTTGTGACATTTGAGCAAACCCTTATGTCCACACCCCTCAGAACTTCATACATACACATCAGTGGCTGTAGAAACGTTTCAAAGCTCTTCAATACTGAAACTAGAAAATAAAATCTTGGATTTCAGATGCTGAATATTATATTAACTAAAGCCTCACTCTTAAAAGTAAAGAGAGTTTTGACTGCAATGCAATAGAATAATTTTTGGTTCCAGTCAACAATTCTTAGAAACAAATGCCATTTTAATAATCCAAAATACATTTGTCCACTATAAGGGACTCTTTTGTGGAATGGAAAGATTCCATGAATATAAAAGGTTTGTCCAGGAAACCATCTATGCCAGCAAAAGAAAAAGGTTTATTTTAAGAGGTGTACAGGGATCCGTGGCAGTCATCTCTTCATCTCTATGGCTCCGTTTCCTCTTCCCTTTGATGCATCAGCAGTTCATGTTTGTGCTCGGCTTGTAAAGTCCTTCTCAGGAGTAGGGGTGGGCGATATGACCAAAATCTTATATCACGATATGACAAATTTTATATCACGATAACAATATATATCACGATATAGTGATTTTTTTTCTTTTAAAAAGGTTTTATTATATTAAAATCTTTAATACCATATAATTTTCATAATCCTTGTCACCAATGTCAATATCAAACTAATACAAGCCTAAAGAGAGAGAGAGCAACTAAACCTCACTGAAGATAAATAAACAATCAGTGATGAAATAAGGATAAGAAACTAATTGCAAGCAATAGGACAAAAAACTACAATAAATAAGAAACACTACATACATTGTGTAAATTAATTAGTCTTCACTGTGTTAATTATATCTATCTATGATAGATATAATTAACACGTGTATTATGTATAGATTCTATACAAATTATAAATATATAATTATTATTTATTCTGATTAAAGTTACAAAAGTGATTTAGTCGAGCAGTGAGAGATGTTCTAGCAGTGTGCTATGATTAACATGAATGAATATTGGAACGCTTCCCCTTTAAGACCGAAGTCCGGATCTAATACACTGTTACATTGCGTTTTCTCTTTCTGCCGTTTACTCGCTCTTAAGACCTAAATCGCTGTGTTTATGAGGATACTTGCAAAGACGGGGATTCTGACGCATATAAGTGTGTTTATGTAATTGTTCAAAGTCTGCAAAAAAGAAAAGGCGCGCTCCTCTCACACAGAAAGAGACGGCGCACGCATATAGCTCTGTTGTTTGATTTTCAACGGCTTAAAATCGGTTGTTTTAAAACTGCAGTGCTTAAAAACGCATGCTACAGATGTAGTCCCTCGTTTAGGAACGAGCTCCTCGTTGTGTCCTGGCTGGTCGTTCTGTCTCCTTCACGCCCGTGGTGGGCGGCGTATAAAGAGCGCAGTCACTCAAATGATGAAAAGGTATTACCGGAAACAATGTATTTTGCGACACCACGATATAAACGATAGAACATAATATGAAACGATAGACTTTTTATTTCGTCCATCCGATATATATCGTCATATCGCACAGCCCTACTCAGGATGCAGAGGTCGAGTCTCTGCTGTTGCCTTTCCGCTTCTTATGTCCCATGATTGCCTCTGGCTTATTGGAAATGTTCCATCTTTTTTAAGCATGTATAGAATTTACAAACATCCAAGCCTCCTTGAATAATGCTAATTACAGGATTTCCTCCAACTATCTGGACTATAGAGTTTAATAAGAAGAACATGTATGGAATGCCATCATTTATTCCCCCTCATGTCGTTCCACATCTGTGGGACTTTCTTCTGTGGAGCACGAAAGATGTTTTGAAGAACGCTGAGGTCCAAAAAACATTAAGACATTTTTGAGATATCTTCTAAGTTCTGCTGAAGAAAGAAGGTCTACAGGTCTGGAATGACATGAGAATAAGTAGTAATGACTGAATTTTCACTTATGGTTTCTTTAATACTAAGACTATATATATATATATCTCTCTAATGCTTCAGATGTGATCTGGACCTGAGGAAGTTCTAAAACTCTTTTGTTTGCCTCAGGTACACCCTGTGTATATCTGTGAGAAGGGTCTGTTTGTGATGGTCCAGTACAAGTTGTCATCTGCATATTAAATCAAATATTTAGCTTTATTTTACACTGAGGCGGAGTAGTGAGGACAAGCTTTTAACATTTGATTTGGGGTGTTTTGTTCTCTTCTCTCTGAATTAGTTTGGGACGTCCTGGCCAGATAACATCAGAAAACATGCCAGACTGATTTAACCCAAATCCTCTGATTTTCAGAGAAGCTGTTGTGCTAAGTGCTTCGAGGCTTCTATTTAATTCTTATCAGATGCTTTCCTTCCTTTTCTTTTAAGCCATGCTTCAATTTCCCCACCCTGCATCTATGCGAGTCTGTCAGATCGGGTCAAATTCTTCACAGATGCCCATATTTCCTCATTTAAATGTTCAAGCAATTATGTTTGTGGGCGCAAATGACCGCCAAATGATAAAATAATAGGACATACTGGAAGCATTCGGGTTTTTCGTGTCACGCAGCTCATTTGCAGTGGCTCCATTCCAAATTTTGCAGACTATAGTATCTATACTATATTTAGTATGCAAAATTAGGATTCCCAAATCATAGTATGTTAAAAATAGCATGTCAAAGGTGCACAGATGGTGAATGATGACTATATTTTTGAAGTGTGCATGAGTGCATCCATGCACGTGACTTTTTTTTCTGTGCACTGAATCGTTTGCAGTAAGATCAGGAACAGGTGTTAAAAAATGTAGGATTCTTTGATGAATATAAGGTTCAATAAAACCTTTATTTGAAATCGATTTCTTTTAAAATATTATATGTGACCCTGGACCACAAAACCAGTCATAAGGGTACATTTTCTCAATTTTTACTGTCAAACATAATCTGAAATCTGAATAAATAAGCTTTCTATTTATGTATGGTTTGTTATGATCAGACAATATTTGGCTGAGGTACAACTATTTGAAGATATGGAATCTGAGGGTGCAAAAAAATCACAATATTAAGAAAATCACATTTAAAGTTGTCCAAATTAAGTTCTTAGCAATGCATATTACTAAACATATAACTAAACAAAAATTTAGTTTTTATATATTCATATTTGGAAATTTACTAAATATCTTCATGGAACATGATCTTTACTTAATGTCGTAAAGATTTTTGGCATAAAAGAAAAATGCAATAGTTTTGACCCATACAATGTATTCTTGGCTATTGCTACAAAAATACCCCAGCGACTTGAGACTGCTTTTGTGCTCCAGGGTCACAAAGCATGTTTTGCTGTCACTTTTGACCGTGCCAACTTGCCAACAGAGCTAATGTAAACAGCTCACAACAAAGGGGTTTGTGATCTCAAGATGTGGTTGTATCTCTCAAATACTAAACGTCCTGCTAAAAGAACCGATTAAACCAGGTCTACAAGTATTACTTGGTTTCCTAGCCTGGCCAAACTGATGTTTAACTTGTCAGCCAACTTGTTTCTCAGGCTGACAAGTGGCCAAAACCCTTTTAAAGCTAGCCAACCAGACCAGCCAGACCAGCTTCTGCTGACGTCACAGAACGTTCATACTTGAATGTGTAGTATAGAGTACATATGCAGGCTGTGTTTTAGGGTTAAAAGAATCTGTGTGTGTGTGTGTGTGTGTGTGTGTGTGTGTGTGTGTGTGTCTTGTTTACTAGACTGAAGAGTGAATGAATCAGATAATCAGGTCTGTTTTCACTCTGCTGAACATTCAGAATGCATGAAACAAAACCACAGACCAAACGAGGGATCAGAAGAGAGCAGGGGAGATGTTGCTGGTGATATTTGGAGATGAGGGTAAAAAAGAAAGAAAGGAGCAGGCGGAGGTAAGGAGGGAAAGAAAGAGGACTGGAAGAGAGATGGGGTCTGTCCTGTCTTGTGTGGATTAGATGTGTCAGGTTTAACGGCCAGTTCTGTGAGCACATACCACTGAGTATTACTCACTCACACACACTTTCACTCTCACTCTCACTCACACACACACGCGCGCATTCGTTTGAGTAGATAAAGAACTGAAAGGAACGTTTGAATGTAACTGTTGAGGAACTAGTACATACGGCAGTGGTTCAAAACCTAGTGAGCGGCCTGCGTAGGCAGCATTTTAATGCATCATAGGTGATAAGAAAGTTCAAGTTCAAATTTTGGAACAGAGCTAGAATACAGTTCTTCTGAAGGTTGTTTATGGAACTCTCTTGAGGTTTCATTCCAGCTTCTTTAGATCAGCGTTTTGGTTTCTAGGTTCTTTATAACACCAGCATGTACATGTAGATGTTTTCTAAAGACCTGGGCTATAAAGTAAAAGTTATTTGTGGACTGGTAATGCCTCGTTGGTTTAAATTGGAATTATTTTTGGCAAACTGCAGTGCAGATCTGATGTTTCTGTAGGGCTGTTGATTTATTTGAGTCATGTGATTTTAATTAAAAGGATTTGGGGGTATTTCATGTTTTTTTGTGTTTATTATGGTCTGTTGAAGAGTCATGGTGCTCAACACTCCTTAGGCGAGAACTGAATAAAGTGCGTGTGCGTGCGTGTGTGTGTTATTTTATTTATTTATTCTTTAGTAATGTGCCAACGTTTTCAACTAAACCTCATGGGGAAATTGTATTGATGTGATTTCCAGTTTTGGAGTATTTAAAGGCACAAAAGAGAAAAAGGAGGATCTTGCGCTCGTTTAAGTCCACATGTAACTTGCTTTCAAGTCATATTTTTGCCTTTCTTTTTTTCACGTTTTAATAATGAAATGTAATTTTTGTTGTGAATAAACTTTTGTAGTTTTTTGTATTTGTTTATGTTTTGGAAAGAAATGACTTATTCAGCGTTGATCGGTGTTGGGAAGGTTACTTTGGAAATGTAATCGGTTACAGAGCACAGATAAGGTAGTTATCCTGTTTAAAATGTAATAAATAGTGTAACTAGTTCAATTACTTTGTTAATGTAATGTATTCAATTTGAAGACTTTTCTAAATTTCTTGTGAATGTTTTCAAATGCTAGTCGTTTTGAAACATTTAAAGCAGGCAGGGTTACAGCAGTACTCAACTCTGAGAGCAGTCGATGCAATTTGGGAAAGAAATCAATCAAATCTGATCTGATCAAAATTTTCAGATGTAACCGCCTTTGTAATCAACATTTTCATAAGTAACTGTAATAAAAATTTAATTCTCCGTAACTGTTACAGATTACAGTTACATTTATTTTGTAATTAAATTGTCATTCCATTACATGTAACTAGTTACTCCCCAGCTCTGGCAAGGATGCATGTTGATAGTTAAAACATTTGTAATGTCTAATAATGATTTGTTTCAAATAAATGATTTCTATCCATCAAAGAATCCCCCCAAAAATTAATGGTTTCTACAAAAAATGAAGCAGCACAAGAGTTTTCAACATTGATAATTATAATTATTTATATTATAAGTTTTATAAGTATATCTTAAACAGCAAATCAGCATATTAGAATGATTTCTGAAGGATCATATGACACTGTACACTGGAGTAATGATGCTGAACATTCAGCTGCGCATCACAGAAATAAATGACATTTGAACATATATTCAACTAGAAAACAGTTATTTTAAATTCTAATAATAATTCACAATGTTACCGTTTGTGCTGTATTTTGCTCAACATAAATGCAGCTCTTTATACAGTAATGATGAATGACTTCCTCTGTTATCATCTTTCTCTCAGTCCTCTGTGTTTTAAGCAGAAGTTAAATGTCTGAAGCAGGTCACAGACTCACTGTCTCCTCTCCAGCTTGTTTTCTTGCTAAACAACAACCGCTGCAAAAGCGCTAATATTCATCCAGGGTCACTGAAAGATGATTGTTGTTTAGTGACCGCTTTTAAAATCCTCTTCTCTGATTGGTGCAGAGACTGTGTGTGTGTGTGTGTGTGTGTGTGTGTGTGTGTGTGTGTGTGTGTGTGTGTGTGTGTGTGTGTGTGTGTGTGTGTGTGTGTGTGTGTGTGTGTGTGTGTGTGTGTGTGTGTGTGTGTGTGTGTGTGTGGTGTGTGTGTGTGTGTGTGTGTGTGTGTGTGTGTGTGTGTGTGTGTGTGTGTGTGTGTGTGTGTGTGTGTGTGTGTGTGTGTGTGTGTGTGTGTGTGTGTGTGTGTGTGTGTGTGTGTGTGTGTGTGTGTGTGTGTGTGTGTGTGTGTGTGTGTGTGTGTGTGTGTTTTCTCAGAAGTGGGAACCTTCAAAGCATTCACACATGAATGAAACCCAAAACTTAAGTTTCTGGTCTCTAGATATGTATTCAGTGTAAGTTTGTGGGGTTCTCTTCTTTTTTTGGCTAGCTACTAATAAAAGATGCAAATGTAAAAGACTAACTTGTCATTGAATAGCCAGCAGAAAAGCCTCGAGCACCATTAGAGATGACGAGTGTTGACCTCAGCTCTTCTTTCTGCTTCTGTTAAATGTTGTGAGGTCATTGTCCTCTTAGTGTGCTTTCTTACAGCCTGCACTTGATCAGATTATTAATCTTTACATCATTTAAACACTACATATGTCAGCACTTGTGATTTCGAGGGCAGCGTGTTTGAAACAGCTTTGATCAATCTGAGTAAAGTGACTTAAGTTCAGTTCAGAGTTTGTTCTGTCATTTCCTCTGACTTAGTTCATTCAAGTACATTCTTGTAGACCCGGTCTCTTCATATCTGGCGTTGTCTTGGAAAAAAGGAAGTCCTTTTGTTTTTTTCATTTGACATTGCATATCTGGGCAATATTTAGTGCCAGTTTAAGTACCACAGGCATGAACAATTCCTCAAATCATGTTTTGTTGAGAAAAGTAATTAGACTTTAAGTGTTTACCTGGTAGTCGTTATCATGTACAGTGATACACCACCCGTATATTTAGTAAATGTGGGAACTGTTGAAACAGTGGATGGAAATTCTGTCATGTTTTGATATTATGCAGAGATGGTATGATGTTCTCTCTCAGGTATCTGCAGTTTTGTGTGAAAATGTGACCGTTTCCAGTCCAGAGAGACCGTGAGATTTCACAAGCACACATCCAGCTCATAACTCAGGGTTGCCATGTGCATAGAAAACATGACATATAATGGTTATTTACAAGCATTTCAAATGGTCATTTACAACTTATTTGCATGTTCTGTAATTAATTATAGTACCTGATAAAGAGCACTGTTTTGTTTTTGAGGTTGGTAGGATTTTTTAAATGTTTTTTTTTTAAGAAATCTCTTATTCCCACCAAGGCTGCTTGTATTTAATAAAAATACCATAAAACAGCAAAATTGTGAAATATTATTACAATTTAAAATAACTTTCTATTTAAATATATCATTTATTTCTGTGTTCAAAGCTGTATTTTCCAGCATCATTACTCCAGTCTTCAGTCATGATCCTTCAGAAATCAGTATAATATTCTGATTTACTGCTCAAGAAACATTTCTGATTATCATCAGTGTTGAAAACAGTTGTGCTGCTTCACATTTTTGTAGAAACTGATACATTTTCTATTTTCAGGATTCTCTGATGAATAGAATGTTCAAAAGAACAGCATTTATTTGAATTGGAAATGCTTTTTAACATTCTAAATGTCTTTACTCTCACTTTTAATTAATTTGATCAATGCATTCTTGCAGAATAAAAGCATTGATTTCCTTCTTACAAAAAAACAAACAGAAAAACGTATTAAAACTAGTGTTTATTAAAATCAACAAATGGCAAAATGATGAATAAATTCATTTAATTCAGGCAAATTAGAAGCTGATCCAAGAGCTTCCTCAAGATTTGTATCATCTCGGTCTCAGCCAACATTCCTGTTCAAATGCTGTCATATCACTTTATCATTCCAGCGTGGCAACACTCGTTTCCATCATTGTAAATCCTTCATGCTGCCACATTCTCCTAAAAAAGAGCATTTATTCGGTTAAATTTGAGACCTGAACAGCTGTCTTTTTAAGGATCTCTTTGGCTGCTGTTGAACACGGATGCTATTGTGATATGATGTGTATTTTGGCTTTGTTGAGCTCGGGAAGACCAATAACATGTATAATTTCACATTTCTCTGGCCTTGGGAAACGCAGAACTGAGTCAAAGGCCACAAGGATAGCAAACTGTGTCCAAATATGAATTCTTGGCCGTTTATTTTATCCAGTTTCATCCTGGCTGAAACGCGAGAGCCAGATGACATTGCGACAGGCCCTAAGACAATAGCGCTTCTTATTCCGTGAGTTCGGACCCATGCGAGCGCAAAGATAAACGATCCTTTGGCGCAGCTCCCGATCACTTGACACTCTAATAACTTCAAAATATGCCTGCCATGCAGTCCATCCACCGTAAGGCCAGATCTGTGCGTGCGTTTTGCTCTTCGGGGGGGAATTTGAGCTCGGGATTGTTAGGAACTCAACGCAGCCCTGACCATCGCGCGGATAAGAAACAAGCTAATCTCTTGTGATTACGGAGGCGGACGCTTGTTTTGAGACTCTCTGTAGATGTTTTCTGTGCTGGAGTGACATTTGGATTCTTTTACTGACCGTTTGAGAGCATTTTGATAAAGTCCCGACTGGAGTTGGTTAGATTTCATTAAAAGACATGCAGAATTAACAAGCAAGAACTTTTATTCCAGAAACAATTTACATAAGTACACAAACACTAACATTCAAAAGGTTGAGGTCGGTAAGTTTTTTTTGCAAGAATGCATTAAATTGAACAAAAGTGACAGTGAAGACATTTATAATGTTACAAAATATTTCTGTTCCAAATAAATGCTGTTCTTTAGAGCTTTCAATTAATCAAAAATCTTGAAAAATATACGCATCATTGTTTACACAAAATATTAATTATCTGTTTTCAACTAAAAACTATGAGAAATGTTTCTTGAGCAGCAAATCAGCATATTTCTGAAGATCATGTGACGCTGAAGACTGGAGTAATGATGATAAATTCAGCTTTGATCACAGAAATAAATTACATTTTAACATATATTCAAATAGAAAACAGTTATTTTAAATTGTAGTAATAATTCACAATATTACTGTTATTTTTGATCTAAGAAAAGCTGCATTTATTCCATTTCCAGACCTTTGAACTGCAGTGTAATGTGAGTGAATGTGTAGGCCTTGATTTCTGAGATGTGCTGCAGTGATGTGCTTAACTTAGTTCTTTAGAGAGTGTTGCATGTTGAAGTTCAATCTTGTGTCATCTAATACAAAATGATCAACGCTTTTCGTGTAATGTGAATGGACAGGTTTTATTTTTCTGCATTGAAAGAGGAAAGTTAAAACAGATGTATGTTCTGAGTCAGCAGTTGATTCTCAAACATCATCCACTTACGGTAATGACTTTAGATGCAATATCATAGCAGTGTGTTCTGATTGAAAAGAGATGTGAGCTGTGATTTTTGTCAGCTACATTTCATTTTGAACAATGCATTTTAGCCAAGTTTGACATGTGGATTAAACTTTCCATCAACCCATCCTTATCATAAACTACCCTAAAACCAGAGAGAAATGAACCCAATAATCCTCAAATCTGATTGGTTGAAATAAATGTTGTTCCAACTAAGATTGTTCCATGATTATAATCATTGTAAGAACCAAAACTTCATGCAGGTTTGGGATTGCTTGATTTCATGCATGCATGTCAGGATGCCAATCATAATGCAATACAAGTATGCACTACATTCTATTCTCATTAGCATAAACAGTTAGCAATATTTTTATGCAGCATGAAGACTTTATACATTAAAGAAAAGATTCACCCAAAAATGAAAATTTGCTCAGAATATACTCATCCTCAGTTCCATCCAAGAGATGAGTTCATCAGAACAGATTTGGAGCAATGTAGTATTACTTCACTTGTGATGTTTTTATCAGCTGTTTGGACTCTCATTCTGACGGCACCCATTCACTGCAGAGGATCCACTGCTGAGCAAGTGATGGAATGCTAAAGTTTTTTTGGGTGATCTGTTAAGTCTGACGTGTGGTTAAACCCGAAGATGTAAGTGTGGACACAAGTGTTAATATTTAGCTGGAGCGCAATTCCCTCACAAAGTAGCTCTGGAGAAAATTCCAGAAAATATGAAAAAAGATCTCGTCTGGTGCATGTTTATTTCAGGTGACATTAAACACACACACACAAAGGACAAGTGAAGTGAGACACCTGTTCAGATGGCGTCACAGGAACCTGTCTTTCTTCTACTAGACAGACATATCCTGATGCTACAAAGATACTTCTGTGAGCTGAATGCCGTAATTTGTTGACACTTTGAAGAGCTCCGGCTCTCTTCGACGTTTTGTTTACCATCATGGCCTCATGCGGCTGGCTATGTTCCATCAAATATAATAGGAGTATGTTCCATATTTAATATAACATGGTATGTTTCATGCTGGACATTTAGAAACCATTAGCCCTGTGGAGCTGTGGTATAAAGAAATGGCGTTACAAAATATACTGTGGTTTTATGGCAGTACAATTTGTTGTATATAATGATGTACTGAATATTCATGCAATATTAATACTTTATGGTGTTATAAATGGTCTAAAACAGTTTAAAAATATATATACTATTATAGTATTTATTGGCATTTTGCTTTTATTTTTATATTTTTAGTATTCGTTTTAATTCAAGATTTGGTTTTAGTAATTTAATGTTTTTTATATATAATGTCTATCTATAAAGCTTAATTTATCTCCGTTTCAACTTTAGTCATTTTAGTACTTCAAATGAAATATTTTAATAAAAAAAATGAATAATGCAACATTGATCCTATTATGTAGGTTTTTCATTTAATATTTTATTTTATTTACCAAAATGATGATTATTAATTTTGGTTAAAACTGTATTTTGAACATGGCCTTACAATTGAGCAAACGAGTTCAATTAATTAAGCAGATCAGTTGATTTTCATTTTCAGTACACTGATCCCCAAAAATATGATGTAAAATATAAGTGGAAATATTTGAGTCATTGGTCAGCAGCTTTCCCAGAAGCCATGTGACACATTTTATGTTGGTTTGTATTTTAACACACGGTTATTGACTCGGTTATAAAATACTTGACTGGATTTAGTGTGAATTTGTTCACATTTAATGCTTTCGCTCTAATTGAGATCCTCATTGTTTTTAGAGCATGTAAATACAGACTGTTATTTGTGCAATCTAAAATGTTATTGCCCTTTTCAATCACTTCAATATAGATAGCAAATGTTAAGCTGCTTTAAAGGGTAGTTTGCCTGCAGTTGAGCTATTGAAGTGATGAGCAGTTTGTAAGCCTGAACTCTGTTGTTGTGAGCGTGCACTGATCCTCCTCTGAGCTGGCAGCACCTCTGCCAGTGGAAATGTCCCACACATGCACTCTTATTAAAAGCCAAACGCTTGAACTCTGTCATCTGACTGCAATTCTCCATCGAATCAGTGCTCAGTTTGAGATCTTCAGCTGCTCCTATCTCAGTTCTCTAAACTACATCAGTGATCTTCTCCGAGAGTTTCACATCCCTCAGGTTAAACCAGCATTCGGCACAAGCTATAAGAGTGAACGTGCCGATCTAAGACAGCTCATCCATGTCACATTAACCATCAGGATGCAAAAGGAAGAACTGACCCTGCTCGAAGAAAGTGTTTCTTTCTCATGAGCCCTGCTCTATAAATGTCTATGCACCATGGCTAGTGCATGTTATGCTTTCTTTTTATTCAAAGGAGCAATCCTAAGTTTTATATTAGTACTTTATCATTTGTTGTAAAAATACCTTTGCATAACTCTAAAGTTAATAGACCTGTATAACGTGGTCTAGAACAACATGCAGAAACATGACTTGGGATGTTATGCTGCATTATGCAGATTTTTTTTATCTGAAACGGTGTCAGATTTTTTTATCATACAGTACATAAGTAGACTTTATATGTCTTTATATTTTCATTTTCAATTTATGTGCTTTTTTGTCATTTGTCATATACACTTAATTAGCTTTATTTAAATTACCAAATACCAATTTTAATAATTTCAGTTTTAGTAAACACTGGTTGGTCTACTACGTCAGCCATTCATATTTTATTTCTGTCCTAGGACAAAACTGGTTCATTCATTTAATTTTTGATTGTTCTGAATTTGATTCTTCTAAGCAAATCACTTTGTTTGGATGGTTAATTTTCAGAGAGCTGATGTAAAATATAAAATCTGATATTTGAGTAATCGGTCAACAGCATTCCATTTTTTTTAGCTAAATATTTTGTTATATGTCATTTACTCAGTTATATACATTACTGAACTGTATTTAATGTGAATCTATGTTCAAAATTAAAAGTAATTTAAATATAATATTTGTATTTATTTAGCCTACTTGACAGTTTTCAAAATGGTCTATATTGGCTTTGTCTAGTTAAACTATACCTTTTACTAAATGAGAGATGCATTTTCTCTAAAAAGTGCAGAGTTTGACCGCCTTTTCACAATCCACATTTTTTCAAAGCAGCTAGACAGAAAACATGATGTTCATTTTTATAATATCTTAATATTTTCATGCTTTATAGTTGCATTTAGCAGATTAGAGCTGGGATATTATATACAGTAGTTTTCATTATGTAATGATTAGTGCTGTCAATCGATTAAAACAAATTAATTGCGTTAATCACAGTCATGGTCTGTGATTAATCATGATTAATCACAAATGTAAAATACTAGGATTTACCTGTAAATGTGTTGAAATAAAGAAATGCATGACAAACTAGTTTAAGGAAACAGAACCTTTCACACCTCCGCCAGGTATGAGGCATAATTATAAGACACCTTATTATTCTTTTATAATTATTGTTTTGTTTTTATTCAGCCATTATCAGTCTTTTTACTGACAATAAAACGTTTACCAAGCCACATCACTTCAATCCCAGTATACATTTACCCAACTATTATCAAAAGTATTTCTAAATAAATACAACAAAACATTTTCTTGCAACCTTACGTGAAGTATTCTGACAAAATGCATTATGAAGAATAATTGGACCTGTTCTGCAGCTGCATTAGAGCTAACATTAGCATCATAAGACAATTTATGAGATTAATAGTGCACTTTTACTCCGAACTCACTTCAAACCACCAGCGAGTGTTTGTAATAACTTCCTTTTGCGATCGCATGTGGAATTTGGTCGTTTACTGTTGTTAAAATATGCTATTTATAGCTTTTTATATCGCTGCACAAATTAGCATTTCAGATGTACACATTCATCTCAAGAAAATCACACACAAACCATATTCTATCGTAATCGTGTGTTTATTATCTTATATAATCTATAGTGGCTGTTGACAGGTTTATTTCTGTTGTGTAAAAGCCTTAACATGTAATTATGCTCTGGCTGAAACTTGAAACTGTGTTACAACTGCCTCTCCTTAAGTTGCCAGGAATACATTCCAAGTATAATACACATTAGTAAAAGTTTATTTTAGTTTATTTGTCTATATACACTTTGGGCGGCCGCGGTACATTACAAAAGTCACGGCTCTGTAATTTTTCCCGCGACTGTATTTTCAGAATAGCCCGCTTGTTGTGCTGCTACCCTGGGAACACTGTGCGCTGCAGAGCCGCTGTACCTCATCACACACGACAGATAGCCTTGAGGTGCGATGACGGCAAGAAGTTGGGGTCAAATCTTAAGGCCCGTACACACCGGGACGAATATCGGCGCGCGTTATTCGCCAGCGTTTTTCAACGCGTTTTTTGTGTTCACACCCAAGCGATTTTCGCTGACGATGAGCCGAGTGAACATGCAAATTCATTCCCTGACATTAGATGGCGCTTAATGTAAAACAGAAATACCCCGGTACACAAGGTGGCGCTGCGCAACTTTACGCTTCTGACACTCGCTTGTCACTCAGAAGAAGAGAGCAAGTATTTACGCGCTTGTCAAAATCATACAAAGAAAACATGTCATAAAGTTCTTTGTGTTCAGACACCAACGAGACCAGCAGCTCTACATTCATCTTGCCTTGCATCTTCTTTGTCTTCTTATTTCTTCCCGGCAGTGTAGACGCTACTTGGCGTATATCTTCTTCGTCGTTACGTATGTGTGCTCGGCAAGACTGTTTTGTGTTTGAGCGCCCCCAAGTTGTGTTTTACTGTAACTTCAGCAGCTCCAGACACGTGAGCAAAAGCGCCAATCTCATTGGTCGGATAGTTTTTGACGCGGCGCGTCAAACCAAAAAAACGAACCCGAGGCGTTTTTAAAAAAAATGACGCTTTTACGCGTGGCGTTTTTCGCGTCGGTGTGCACACTCACATTGGCGCCCTTTGTTTAGTCACGAGGCGTTAAACGTCGGCGAATATCGCGCGCGAAATTCGTCCCGGTGTGTACGGGCCTTTATAATGCGATGTAATTTCTGTTAAAAAAATTGACACATTAAAATGTTTAGATTAATTGCATGCGTTAACGTTGACACCCCTAGTTATGATATAAACAATCAAGCACTTAAGACTTCGCTTTATCCGCTGTCCTAATGTACACATAGTGTTTGCAAATAAATTAACTTTTACAATTAAAGGCTATTGTCTGCAGTAAACACTTTTTATGACCTGAACAGATTGTTAAAGGGGAAGTATGTCATTTTTAGGCACTAGCATCAATATAAGAAACCAACAAAATGATTGTTTTCAAACAGGTTTCCTCAACTTCATTTTAGTTATCTTCTTAAAGGGATACTCCACCCCAAAATGAAAATGTTGTCCTTCATCACTTACCTCCACGTCGTTCCAAACCCGTAAAAGCTTTGTTTTCTTCTGAACACAATTTACCCCTTCAGACTGGGATTTTCTTCAAATGAAGTTAATGTTAAATCAGTTGGCGCCTTTTTAGATATTTTAAAACACCTTTGTGTGGTTTGAAGAAAGACTTGGAGATTTGCAAATGTTCCTAATGGCTGTATCTTTAGTGAGATTTCTTTGTCGTATTTTATTGTTTATTGTATTATTATTGTTTGTTATGTATTTGTAAACTTGGGCCGCCTATCTTGGCCAAGTCACTCCTGCAAAAGAGATTGTAATCTCAGTGAGTTTTCTTTCCTGGTTAAATAAAGGTTATAATAATAATAATTTAACATATTTTGGATGAAAACCGGGAGTCTTGTGATTGTCCCATTGACTGCCAAGTAAATAACACTGTCAAGGCACAGAAAAGTATGAAAGACGTCGTTAAAATAGTCCATCTGCCATCAGTGGTTCAATCTGAATGTTATGAAGCTACAAGAATACTTTTTTTAAGCAAAGAGAAAAAAAGTATGATTTTATTCCACAATTCGTCTCCTCTGCGTCACTGTAGTGCCATTTTTGGAGAGTATCCACTGAACGCAAACTGCGTACGCTGTTCTGTGTCAGCCGCGCCATAACATTCAGGTTGAACCACTGACGGCAGATGGACTATTTTGACGATGTCTTTACTGTTCTGGGCCTTGACGGTGTTAATTGTTTGGCAGTCAATGGGACAGTCACAAGCCTCCCTGTTTCCACAAACGAACAAAAGCTTTTATGAGTTTGGAACGACATGCGGGTAGGTGATTTAATGACAAAATGAGAATTTTGGGGTGGAGTAACCCTTTAAACTTGTTCTATCAGACAGATGACGTGAAGGTTTTTAAACCAAGGAAAACTGATAAATCATGATATGGTCTCTTCAAACAAGAAGGAAGAGGGAGATGTGTAAAAAGCAGATAATGAAGGAAGGGAGAGAAAATACTTTGAGTAGAAGGAGGTTAAAGGTTGTTTTTGTGTGTTTTTACAATCGTGACATGAAGATTGAGATGATAAAGACGGTTTTCCTGCCTTCATGAATCTTTTAAGGCTCTGAATATCAGTGTTCCGAAAGGACCGTTTTATCTTCACAGTCACGCATGATTTGAGCGTCTCGTGGGAAGTAACACTTAACATGTTTAAATGAAGGGCCGTTACTGAAACTAGTTTCAACCTTTACATAACCCAGGTGAATGTTATCAATCTGAGTCAGAATGTGGCTCTGCTCCAAAATCTAGTAAACTACGTAAGAAGCATGTTACGAACGCTCCCAGTGAAAGTCTGGTTATGCTGCTTTCTAAAATACTAGCCTGGAAGTCTAATTCGCCATGTTTTTTTATATATAATAGCAGTTTTTTTATGTCGTTTATTATGCAGTTGCTTTATTTTCACTACCGAGCAAAAATTTTAGATTTTTTTTATATTTTTGAAATAAATCTCTTATGTTCACCAAGACTGCATTTATTGGATGAAAAATATAGTAAGGTCAATAATATTGTGAAAAAATATTTAAAATGTAAAAAAAATTTTTCTATTTAATTTTTTTTATTAAAATGTGTTTTATTCCTGTGATGCAAAGCTTAATTTTCAGCATCATTACTCCAGTCTTCTTGATCACATGATCAGTGTTGAAAATAATTATGCTACAAATTCTGAAGAAACAAAATTGTATCATGGTTTCCACAGAAATATGAAGCAGCCCAACTGTTTTCAACATTGATAATATTCATATTATAATGATTTCTGAAGGATCATGTGACACTGAAGACTGGGGTAATGATGCTGAAAATTCACATATAGAAAACCTATTTAAAACTGTACTATTTCATAACATTACCGTTTTTTTTACTGTATTTATGATTAAGTAAATGCAGCCTTGGTGAGAATAAGAGACTTTTGACTGGTAGTGCATCATGTATAAATGATCTCACACGGCAGCTGCTTATGTAGGCAGTAAACAGCTACTGTAGGTTAATGGTAATTGATGACTCTGCCTTCATTGACACAGTAAGGTTCTAATTAAAGTGTTATGAGTTCCCAACAGACGAACCCCCAAAGTTCATTGTCATCTCCTCACATCTGTTAAAAGACAGCTTTACAATCGAAGTCTTTGTGAAAATGTGTGTGGTTGCTGGCGTCATTGTGTCAATGTTATGAATGTAGGCCAGCTTTTTTTTTTTTTACAGTCCTGTCCGGGTTTATGGACATTTCCTTTTGTGCAAGAAAAAGCTTGTATTCTTTGTGCCTGAAAACAATGCATGCTTACTCAACACATTTTTTTTGCAGGGAAATTTGCTGGAACTAAAATGGGGATTTTTTTTGCTGGAAATAGTTTATGGGTGCTCAGATGACCTAACAATGCTTCTTAAACCCTAAAATCCTTCTTAAAGGGATATTTCACTTTAAAAAAAATATATATATATATTTTAAATGACTATGGAAATCAATGGGGCCCATCAACAGTTTACCAGAAAGAAAGAAATTCATACTTGCCTACTTGAGAAGGAATTTTAATTAAACATTTTTAAATCTCTTTCGAATCATTTTTATTTAATTACTTAAAACTTTTCGCTATAGCTTTGTGTTTTTCTAGTTCATTGAATGTTCCTTAATTATTTTAGATTTTTTTTGTGAATTTATTTAGCATTTTTTAAATGTTTGTTTATATTTGTTTTTATTTATTTAAAATGCGATTTTCCCGTTAATTTAAATGTTTAATTATTTTGTTTATTTTTCTCTCACTCGTCTACATTTTGTGCTCATATAAAGTACTTTAAATTACCTTTTGTTTAAAATTGTGCTTTATAAATACATTTATCACAATTGCCTATTATATGAAACGTAAAAATATTGTTTTGTTAAACGTTTTGCTTGAAACATGCAAATTTTATGTTTCTTCAACATAAATGCCATTTGGTGTGATATATCTAATATAGTGACATTCACACATTTCTTAAGTCTCTCAAGTGTCCATGTACTTTGAAGGCCCTTTTTTTGGCCTTTTGGAGCACATCTTTAAACTTGCCCTGACTCAGAACGCTTTGAATCTGTAATTTAGTTAAGTACATCTGCTTCAGTGCTTGTGTGTGGATCCAAGTAATATAATATGTGACTGGACTCCAAGGTCCTGATCCTGGGAAAGTTACCGTGGCTTTGGGAATAGAAACTATGTTTATGAACTTCTGAGTTGAAGCAAATATATTTCACTCTGCCTTAATATTCCGAGATTATTTTCCCTCGACAGTCCGTGTTAAATCTGATTGGCATCTGTGCTGTCCGATGGGAAAAGGAGCTGTGCGGAATATTCAGGCTTTGAGAAATGCGGCTAGGGTTTATAAATATTCCCTCTCCTGGTTCTCATGACTTCAGATAGAAAACATAGTGTATTTGCACATGTTGGAGACATAAATCAGTGTTTTCCTGGTTACGAGATACCATTGTGGGCATCCGTTGAAATGACATCTGGTGCCGTGACCCTGTCGATAATTCCCACTGACTTCCTGTATCCGGACAGCAAGCGGAAGATTATCCAGCATCACTGAATCCAGAACATGTTTATGATTAGTCAGTGTCTCTTGATGTGACCCTTCTGATGTGTTGTACACTAGCTGTGTCTATTTTAATATTCATAACTGTGCAGAAGTACTGATGAACTCGCACGTTGCCTGTTTCCCATTATGAAAGCATTTTTATTTTTGTTCCCATGGAAAATTCAACAAAAGACATGCACTAGATGATTTGTTTTGATGTGTGTTACCAAAGCCAGCAATCTGGGGCCAATAATAACGCTGTTGTTTGTGTTTCAGTGGCGATGCCATTCATCATAATGACCATCGTGTTCCGGCCGTACCAGCGTGGCATTTACTGCGATGACGAGACCATCCGTTACCCCTACAGATCAGACACCATCTCTCACAAAATGATGGCGGCCGTTACCATTTCCTGCTCCATTATTATCGTGAGTCTACATCAATCTATCAGCTGAGTGAACCCTTAAAGGAATAGTTCACCCAAAAATGTGCTAAAAATGTTCTCGCCGTCAGGCCATCCAAGATGTAGATGAGTTCAGTTCTTCATCAGATTTGGAGAAGTTTAACATTACATCACTTGCTCACCAATAGATCCTCTGCAGTGAATGGGTGCCGTCAGAATGAGAGTCCAAACAGCTGATAAAAACATCACAAATAATCCACATCACTCCATTAAATAATGTCTTATTATGCGAAAACCTGTGTTTGTAAGAAACAAACTGTTTGACAAATTCTGACGGCACCAATTCACTGTAGAGGATCCATTAGTGAGCAAGTGATGTAATGCTACATTTCTCCAAATCTGTTCCTATGAAGAAAAAAATGGATGACCTGAGCGTGAGTAAATCAGCAGATTTTCATTTTTGGCTGATCTGTTCTTTAAATGTCTGTGAGTGATGCAAAAATGTTAATACTCTATTGCAGGGTTGTCCAAACCCATTCATGGAAGGCCACTATCCTGAAAAAGTTTAGCTCCATCCCTTATCAAACACACCTCAACCAGCAAATCAAGGTCTTCAGACTCACTAGAAACATCTAGGCAAATGAGCTGGTTCTTGCTAAAATCTGCTAGACATTGGTTCTATTGGACACCCTGCTGTATTGTATTTGAAGAAAATGTAGCACCTACACTAAACCTAACCAACAGTGTTAACAAAAGCAAATGTGAGATAAACCTCTTTTTATGAAGCAACCTGCTTCAGCTAGTCTTTGAGCTGTTTTGAGTGTTGTGACTTCAGAACTGTAGTGCTGTACTGGGCGAGATACCAAGCAAGCTTACTATGTCAGAAAAGCCATTCATATAAGGCTGATGATGAAGTGATGTATTAGTTTACAAGTCATACACTATGGTAAAAGTGTTTTGAGGTCATAACATAGTTTTGTGCAAGGAGCCTCATTAAAATACGTCTTTATTAGTCAATATTCTGCCCTTTTAATCATAATTTGTCTGAAGATTAATATAAATTGTTGGTGTTTTACTGCCACTAGTGATTATTCAGCTGGAAACTGGAGTGAATTGTATGTATAGGCATGTTTGTGGTGTTTTGCAACAATTAAGTAGATGTTTTTATGTAATGATTTTCCAGTGAGGTTATGTTGGAAAAAGTGGATGGTAACTGTGTCTGTCAAGCTTCAAAAAGGACAAAAAGATACCATAAAAGTAGTCTAGAGCACCAAAAGAATCAGACGAATGTGTTTCATGCTTCAACTCCGTGATTCATATAACTCACTGAGGGGGAAGGGTTTCTTTGAGAAACTATTTAAATATCTGTCTGTTCCTCTCACAAAGCGCTCATATGAGTTGGAATATAGTGCATAATTCAAAATGAACTACTTTTGAGTGTGACAGATGTAACCGTCTTTAATTAATAGTGGCCAAATTTTTACCTTTATGTACTAAAGATGGAAGAAAGGAAGTCATACAGGTTTGAAACAGCACGAGGGTGACTAAGTAACCACAGAGTTAACATTTGTGTGTGAGGTGTTCATTTAAGAAGCATCGTAAGCACCTGAAAGGGTTTGATGTTGAACTTCTCGTGGGAACCAACCAGTTGCGGTAATTCTGAAATACATTTTGTGTGATGTAATTTGGTTGCGAAAACATGCAGATTGGTTTGGTGTTGTCCACATTTTCTGAGAGAACACTGTGATTAGTTCAACATGATCTACATCATCAGACTTTCATTTACTCTCATTACAACGGAGTACAATAAAAAACAATGAGTCATCTAGGACAACATCACGACAGACTATCTGTAATATTTTGCGACTCGACGACAGTGAATGTAATGACAATTATTACATAGGCCTTCTGTAATATTTTGCGTTTAAAAACAAGAGAAATATAAAAGATTTAAAGGATTATGTTTATTATACATTTAATTCTATATGTTTACATTTTATTAGCTGTAAAACTAAGTTATACTGTATTTTGGAGTGGTATCTTGGTATTGTATTAACAACGGTTTGAGACAAATATGATGTTATTTAATTTATGTGAGCATTGCTGGGCGCTGCGGACAGATGCCGAATGACGCCGCCGGTGTGCGTACACACATAGAAAACAATGTGTTCGAATTTTAAAGACATGGCGCGACGCGGCGCTGCGCTTCGCATCCGGTGTGCGACCCCCTTAAAGTGTTACATAACACATAGTTACATTCAAAATTAAATTTAAAATGTTTGAACCATTGCAATGCGTCAATACTTAGTCAGGCATCAGTATTACTACGCTCTTAAAAATAAAGGTTCTAAAAGGGGTTTTTGACATAGAAGAACCATTTTTGCTTCCCCCAAAAACATTTAACTTTTTCCACTGTAGAGAACCTTTAGTGGAATAAAAAGAGTCCATGGATGTTCAAGGTTCTTCGTGCAATGCCAAGATAGATTTAAGAGTGTGAAGAAACTTTTGTGGGATGGAAAGATTCCATCCATGAAGATTGATGTGTATTCATGGAACCATAGATACTAATAAAGAAGCTAAAATTGCTAATAAACCTACAAATCTTGTTTTCTCATTGCAGATCACGTCCGGAGAGGCCTACCTGGTCTACACCAAACGTCTCTACTCCAATTCAGACTTTAACCAGTACGCTGCGGCACTCTATAAAGTGGTGGGGACGTTTCTGTTCGGCGCGTGTGTGAGCCAGTCTCTGACCGATATGGCCAAGTACACCATCGGACGCTTGAGGCCCAACTTTATCGCGGTGTGCGCTCCAGAAGTGTGCAAAGGCTACATGCTGGAGCTAAACTGCACGGGAAGCCCTCGCAACGTGACCGAATCCAGGTACAGAAGCAGGGGACGGGAAGGTCAGAGGTCGTAAACTGCTAACCTCACTTCCTGTACTTGTTTGTTTTTCACCTGTTTTCACTTCCTGTTTGTCCAGTACATTGGTGCTTTTTTAGATTTTGATCTTTGCAGTACAAAGGTCTGACTCATGTTCTCAAATGTCACTTGTCCTCAAGAGACCTGAAATAATAATAGATTTTGATTGTACATGCACTAGAAAGTATGACGTGTGGTCCACTGGTATGACCTTTTTTCTTTTTTTATTATTCTGATTTAAAATGTAGCAGTAGTAATCTTTCTCATTTTAAAGTATAGATTTAAATGTTTTTTTGTGTGTCTATATCTCCTACTTTTTAACATTTTCAGAATTTCTTCATCCCACACAGTATTGTAATTGTCAACTAAACCCATTTAAAATGTTTTTGGTATTTGAAATAATATCAAATATAAATATTAGATGAAAAACCTAAAACAAAACTTGAATGAATTGAATTTCTTAATATGAACTTCAAATGGCAAGACAATTAGAGATTAGACTGTACAGAAATTAAAATCTACACACTATACTCATAGTCACGCAATGCTGATGTTCAGTCAACGCATTAATGCTGATTTCAACAAATAAAGTATTAATAAATGAATAATTTGCACGGTTTGATGTGATATGAGCTAACTGATCGTTAGATTTAATCACCATTGGTAGCACGATTTATGGTAATTTTTTGGTCAGAACAAACGTGGCAGACTTGTTACTTGTTCAGATGACAATATACGGTGATAATTCTGATTTGGGTCATATATTCCAAGACGTAGGCTAGAATCTGTGATTCTGAAGTACAGTGAATATCCACACATTCACCTCTAAACACTAGATTCATCCGCGCTGGAGCACTTCCCACGCAAGCGAGATAATTCCACAAGTAACTGCAATTAGGTTTTCAAACAGAGGTGGCGACAAAGAGGAAAAACTTACGGACTGCAGCTTTAAGTATTATTACCAAACCTATCAGAAAAAAATCACATCATCGCACATCATATCAAAAGGCACATGGAGGTCAAGGCTATTATGAACATGTGATAAATGTTTTAACACAGATTAAATCTTGAAACGTAGTATGAAAGTGAAGAATGACCCATAAATGTGTCACTCTGAATGATGTGTTTACTGTGAAAATGATTATTTTTCCTTTCTCCTTGTGTCGTTGTCTTGTATCTGTCCGATCCGGCAGGCTGTCGTTCTACTCCGGTCACTCCTCCTTCGGGATGTACTGCATGTTGTTTCTGGCGGTGAGTTATCACAGTTGTCTTCCTCTCCTGCAATCATGCTGACACAGAAGACTTGTGTAGACAGATAAAGGAGCGCTCTCAGAGTAACAGGAAACACTGCGGAGACAATAAAATACGACCGCAAACATTCTCAATGTCTCAAGCTTTAAATCACGACAGTATACGGTGCTTAAAGGAACAGTACACCCAATAATTATAGCTCTCTTATCGTTTACTCACCCCTCTTGTTATTTCAAACCTGCGTGACAGCATGCACAACATTTGTGTTCCATAAAAGAAAAAGTCACACAGGTTTGGAGCAACATGATGGAGAATTAATAATTGTCTGGCTGCTTCGCTCACGTTCAGACATGTCTGTATTTGTCACAAGGTGCTTTATTATAACTTTTAAGGAATTGCAACGGCTTGCATTCATTTTCCTGCTACTGAACCCTCAAGACTGATTTAGCATTTTTCCTTTCCATATTCACTTAAAGTATTGTGCAATATGTCGTTGTTTTTCCTCTGTAGCTGTATGTCCAGGCACGTATGGCATCCAAGTGGGCCCGCCTCCTCCGGCCCACAATTCAGTTCTTCCTGGTGGCCTTTGCCATTTATGTGGGATACACACGTGTGTCTGACTACAAGCACCACTGGAGCGACGTGATCGTGGGTCTCCTGCAAGGAGCGCTGGTCGCAGTCCTCACGGTGAGTGGGGTACATCTCATGAAATCTCATGTTCAGGTCACATTTCAACAACAAAAAAATTATATTTATATAAAATAATTATAATTTGCATATAAAGAATGCCTGTTTTATGTCCATGATTAAGCCCAAACTAAGCTTAAAAAGTACTGAAAAAAGAATATGTAAGCATCTAAAAAAGTTATGTGCTCAAGAATGAGAAATTTTTTTTTTTGTTAATATTTTATAGATGTTATAAAAGTTTTTTTTTAAATGTTATAAAAATAATTTAGAATAATTTTTAGCAGTCATAGGGATTAAAATGTCTATATTTTGTATTATTTATGTACTATTTATTTAGAAGTTCTTCACCAAGAATTACAAAATTAAGAAAAAAAAAATTTAATGTTCAAATTTTAACAAATAGTTAGTTTTTTTTCCAAATGGTTTTTAAAGATTTACAGTCAAAATTAAAAAATCATAATGATCCTAAATACATTGGAAACATGCTCTTTATGTAAATAAAATTTATATTAATGATTTTAGGTTCAATTACATTTTAATTTTAATTATTTGGCTTTCTGTAAAGTTGTATTTTTGTGAAACTACTTGTGCTGCCTGTCTTGGAAACCACAAAAGAGATTTAATACGTTTTATTTTCGTGGTTAAAGGTTAAATAAAGAAAAAACACATTATGATTAATATTGTAAATAAAATAAACAGAGAAAAATAAAGTATATATAATATACTTAAATATAGGAAATATACTATGTGTGTGTGTGTGTGTAGTGGTTAAAGGTTAAATAATAATATTTTTAATAAAAAAATAATAGATAACAAAAACATAATAGATATTTAAAAATATTAATTATTTATTGTTTGCATTCTAGAAATCTGCAAGTTGCATTAAGACATTCTCCTCTCTGTCACAGGTGCGATACATCTCTGACTTCTTCAAAGAGCGCCTCCCTCGCTGCCCAGATGTTGAAAATGCTGAAAACGAAGACAGCGAACGCAAGCCCAGCCTTCAGATCGCAGACACGGACAGAAACCATTACTCCTTCAGCAGGCCTGCATGAGCCTGACCTTTGACCTGTGAGAGGACTGGATGCTGCAGTGCGTCTCGTACAGACAGCCACATACTGTACACTAGCACTGACATGACATCACTCTTTCCCACAGGACAACACTCCCATTTCACACACACAGAGAGAGAGAGCGAGAGAATGCATGAACTAACACTGAATATTAGATTTTATACTTCTCTACAGTCCGTGTTTATACCCAGCTTTGTCCTTTGCACGCTCATACACGCCAAGTGCACAGATCGCCTGACATCTAATGAACCATGAGGGACTTTATTGTATCGGAGCACAAAGACTAACTTCTCCAAGGGGAACTGGTCGTTTCCATGACAACCTCAAAACCACCGGTTGACATTTATTTACTCGCCGTACTTCTGCTGTTGGAAGCGATTCTTTCGGCATGGGAAAGAAAGTGAACGATTGTAAGCCATCAGAAGACAGGAATTCATGTTTCCCTGAGTAAGAAATCCAGGAAGAGAAGTCTGAACATGGAACAGATGCCAAAAAAGCTCTCTCACATTGTAAATTAGACATTTTATATGGTTTTATACAATATATATAACGATTATAGTGACTTATATATCATTTTTTTTATTTTAGTGTGACTGTAGGATTAGGGACTTTTTCTAAACTTAACATTTTGGTGAACTAGTTATTATATCTGCACACGTCTAGAAGAAATTCTGCATAACATGAATAGTTTTTATAAAATACTTTTTATGTTTAATTTGCGAAAGACTACCATGACAACTCGTGATTTCAATGTAGTTTTGTTGCGACGCTCGCTCACATAACTGTTTAATGAAAACCACTAGCTAACCAAGGCACATATATATCAGTATATTTCATGGAAATCTTAGTATTACTAACCATCCTATCCATCAATAAGGATTATGAAATATTAACTATCTGCTACACTGTTTATCTCTGAATATTATCACCGCGTCCAAACCAAGTGAACGAATGCTGCTTGTAATGTTAATATCACAGCCAATCAAAAAGCTGTATGCTGATCCTGAACCAATGATGATTCACTAAGGGGCGGAACTACCCAACATGACAAAAAACTGACGCTTGTAGATTAAAATGGATTTGAAGAATGTTGTACTGAATGTTTCCACAGCATCATGATTGTTTAGTTTGATGTGCCTATTTCCAGTGAAAAACGCCAGCTAATTCAAGAATCAGGTTAGATTTATTTTCTTCACGTCATGCCTTTGCATATGATCAAATATCGGTTTAAACCATAGACTGTAAAAAAGATGGACGACGCGTCTCCGCTTCCTTCCACTATAGAAAAGTGAAGGCAAATCATCTCAGTATGGCCGTTGCCATCTTGAGTAAATGACGTCATTTGGAGCCCGCGTCTGCGCAGTAGAGATTTGTTTGGAGCCCGAGTCTGCGCAGTAGAGATTTGTTTGGAGCCCGAGTCTGCGCAGTAGAGATTTGTTTGGAGCCCGAGTCTGCGCAGTAGAGATTTGTTTGGAGCCCGAGTCTGCGCAGTAGAGATTTGTTTGGAGCCCGAGTCTGCGCAGTAGAGATTTGTTTGGAGCCCGAGTCTGCGCAGTAGAGATTTGTTTGGAGCCCGAGTCTGCGCAGTAGAGATTTGTTTGGAGCCCGAGTCTGCGCAGTAGAGATTTGTTTGGAGCCCGAGTCTGCGCAGTAGAGATTTGTTTGGAGCCCGAGTCTGCGCAGTAGAGATTTGTTTGGAGCCCGAGTCTGCGCAGTAGAGATTTGTTTGGAGCCCGAGTCTGCGCAGTAGAGATTTGTTTGGAGCCCGAGTCTGCGCAGTAGAGATTTGTTTGGAGCCCGAGTCTGCGCAGTAGAGATTTGTTTGGAGCCCGAGTCTGCGCAGTAGAGATTTGTTTGGAGCCCGAGTCTGCGCAGTAGAGATTTGTTTGGAGCCCGAGTCTGCGCAGTAGAGATTTGTTTGGAGCCCGAGTCTGCGCAGTAGAGATTTGTTTGGAGCCCGAGTCTGCGCAGTAGAGATTTGTTTGGAGCCCGAGTCTGCGCAGTAGAGGATTGTTTGGAGCCCGAGTCTGCGCAGTAGAGATTTGTTTGGAGCCCGAGTCTGCGCAGTAGAGATTTGTTTGGAGCCCGAGTCTGCGCAGTAGAGATTCGTTTGGAGCCCGAGTCTGCGCAGTAGAGATTTATTTGGAGCCGAGTCTGCGCAGTAGAGATTTGTTTGGAGCCCGAGTCTGCGCAGTAGAGATTTGTTTGGAGCCCGAGTCTGCGCAGTAGAGATTTGTTTGGAGCCCGAGTCTGCGCAGTAGAGATTTGTTTGGAGCCCGAGTCTGCGCAGTAGAGATTTGTTTGGAGCCCGAGTCTGCGCAGTAGAGATTTGTTTGGAGCCCGAGTCTGCGCAGTAGAGATTTGTTTGGAGCCGAGTCTGCGCAGTAGAGATTTGTTTGGAGCCGAGTCTGCGCAGTAGAGATTTGTTTGGAGCCCGAGTCTGCGCAGTAGAGATTTGTTTGGAGCCAGAGTCTGCGCAGTAGAGATTTGTTTGGAGCCCGAGTCTGCGCAGTAGAGATTTGTTTGGAGCCCGAGTCTGCGCAGTAGAGATTTGTTTGGAGCCCGAGTCTGCGCAGTAGAGATTTGTTTGGAGCCCGAGTCTGACTTCAAAATCAAACTTATCACAAAAATTAGCTATTGAACATATATCAGCGTGATAACAACTACCTTAAATGACCAAAACCATATTTTGTAAAATTGTATTGGAAGTGTAATAATTTTTTTTATTTTGACTCAAGTTCGTTTACATGGAGAGGGCGGGGTTTATGACCTGTACTGCAGCCAGCCACCAGGGGGCGATCAAAGAGCCCGCAGCTTCACTTTTCCGGATATGTGAGGCACACCCGGTTTAAACCGGTTTGAAATGTAAGGTGCGTTTAAACATTGGTCCATTAGCTTTCGCTCACCTATATCTAGAGACCTTTTTTTCCAGGATTTTGTCTCCATTTACATTTATCTTTTACTCTAAATGACCTCATTTTATTTAGTTCTAATTCGTTCATTTGGAGCTCGAACCGAGTCTCGGGATCAAGCGCCTCCTTCCAGGAAAATCTAATTTGTTTGTCGGACAAAATGGCAGATTTCCCGTTATGATTGGTCAGATCGCCTGCCAATCAAACATCAGGTGAAGGGTCTGGATGGGCGGGTCACATTAAAATATGAATACTAATAAATTGGGATACAAGCACTTTAAGTCTGTACTTAGCCAATTGGAAAAAGTATTCAGGCATGCTATCTTGTCTTAAACTCCTCCAACTCCCGTTGTCTTACAATTTGCGCTAGAATGATCAGAATTAATTTCCATAAATTATCTTTAGATTTGACACTTGGTGTTATTCTAGGAGAATGTCACACATTCCTCCTCTTCTAAAGTAAATCTTGTATTCTGGCGTTCATAAACTTCCCCTCTCACCCATTATGTTATAAGTGTGGGGAAACTTTTATAAAAACTAAAACTTTCCCTCATCTTATTTATGGAGGAAAAACAATAATTTTATTAATTTTATTAAATTCCGTTCCATGCTCACCTATTATGTTGTTTACGGAAGAAATGCATTCCTTTGTTAGTCTGAAGTTGTTGACAATCGTTCATGTAAACCCTGCACAACAGAACCTGCTGTCTACTGTGAGTTGCTAATGCTGCAATGTTTTATGGACACTATATTTAGTGAATATGAATGATGTCTCCCTCTTGTTTTGCTTCTATGAGGAACAGAGACTCTCTTGTGACTGATTTAGTCACAGAAAACCAGACGAGGACTGAGCTCACAGAGTGACTTGTGAAGAAGATTGTGGCTCATGTTTACACTTTTACCATTATGTGTAAAATGCAAGTATTGTTTAGTTGAATGTTCCAGAGCAAAGATGAGTATTTTTGCAGGATTTTTGTAAGTTTGTGCATCTATATATATATATATATATAACTTCGATGATACTACATCATTTTCAAAAGTTGTTTGGTTGTGAAATATACATTATAAAAAATGTGCATTAAGTTGCATAAATGAACATATTACAACGTGTCAAAACCAAAAGAAAAAATATTGTTTGATTAAATTGAAGCTACTGAACTTTTTTTTTCTAAAAATTAATTATTCTAAACCACTTGCTTAGAGCTCCATACATTATAACCAATTATTATTTAGACCAATAATTATTTTGTAATGATTGACTTCTGTGACTTTATACGTTTTGTGTGTATTGCATATAAATGTTGCACTTATTTTCTTGTTTTATATTGGTTTATAGCTAACATTCAAAATAATAATAATAAAATAAATTGTAAATCATCTTCTGCCGTAATGTTTCTGCCGTTGCTGTAAATGAACTCAAAATGGAAACGAATGAAAAGTTTTGAAACCGTTCAAAGTTCACAACGCAGATGTCTATAATAGTTTTATCTTATCAGTTGTTAACACTTCATATTTCAATGTCTCTTATCTGAATTACATGTTTGCTGGGCCAAGTATTATTATTATTATTACTCATACTTGCTGTTAAAGGTTTGTTCAAATCACTAACCATACACTGAACTTTTCCAAGCAATCAGACTTAATTATTTATAGCATGCTCACGTGCATTTAAAAAGATGATTTCATATTCAGCATGTGTCTTTAATTGAATTAACTTTTGTGAAATTCTGTCCGGTGCCATTCAGCCAAAAACTCGTCCTTATCTAACACCGAGACGCTTGTACAAGGGAATCATGGGAATTGAAGCAGCCAAAAATGTGTGCATAAGTCCTGCTTCTTTTCATCAGAATGGGGTTCAAGGACTGTAGATTCCCTTCAGCTTCATTGTAACCGGGTACGTGATTACTCTGCAGGCAGGCCTGAGAAACACTGGCTTCAAGGCAAAGCGTCCATTGTGATATTAAACATCTCTTTTATATACGCTGTAGGTGGGACTGGATTCAGGCTGGTTTGGCGGTTTTCATTCATGTATTGTGTCGTGGACACGTGACCAAAGAGCTTTATTTACAGGCCATGTGATCCAGCAAGAGTTTTTCTTGAGATGTGGGACACACACACACAAAAAAAGAAAATTCTACTTTGAAATTAATGATCATTTAACCATTTTATTACCGTTTTATTTTAATCTACAATCACTTACTATCCCTAAAATCAGCCATCCTCAGTTTAATACTTCAGTGCTTTATATATACAACAACTCAATAATTCAAAATATATTTCAACTCAAAGGGTAAAAAAATTTCTTAAAAACAACATTATTATCCAAAAAGTCCAGAGATTTGTATTTCTCATTTTAAGATAATGTTAGTATCTCATAACAAGTGCTATTTCACTATCATTGCCATATTATTATAATTTTATCGATATTTTGAATGTTTACATTTTTAGATTTTTCATTTTCATTTTGAAGCTTTAGTGAATTCGTTTTGTCATTTTACGTTTTTAAACATTTATATTCAATTGTATTTTTATTTATTCAAATTAGTTTTAATTTTATGATTTGTCATTTTTGCATATTTTTTATTAATGAATGTAGAATGTTTTCATTTTATATTTTCCATTTTAGTTTTAGCAATTTTTAGCAAAAGTTTTACAATATCTTCATACAATTTTTTTTTTTTATATATTTCATATTTTCGGTTTGATTTTATAATTTAAGTAACTTTGTTTTTGTAATTTTCACAAGTTTTTTCAGTTTGTAGTTTTAGTTATTTTAATGCATCAAGTTGAACTAAATGAAAATGAGCCTATTTGACAAGCTGAAATAAGTTTAAGGTATTTTATAATTTATTTTATTTCAAGAAACAGTTTTTTTAACAGCCCTCACAACACCAGAAGGGCATGTACTCCATGTGCAAAATCTGAGTTTGTGAAGCGTAAGATAATTATTTTATGGTGATAATTCAAGAAATGGAGCAGGAATCAGTTTGAACCCGAACTGTAGTCTCGATTCCAATGCTATATTTCTCAACCAGTATTTGAATCTGATGGATGTCACACATCTTGAGTGATTGACAAGAAAAAAAAAACATTTTGAGAGAAAATTGAAGCAAGTTTCACCAAAACTCTAATGAAATCCTCTGAACATGTCAGGCCTACTCCAAAAATTTCATTTTGTCCCAGTATTGACGAATCAGTGTTCGTATGAGGACACAACCCAACAATGTTTCCAGTGCTTCATCCTCAAGGCATTCTGGGATGTTTGACCCGCGTTTGACCGGCGATATTTCACGATGCTGTCTTACATCAGTCAGATAAAACTGTTCTGCCGCTCATCTGTTCAGTGATTTTAGATGCATTAACTCTATCAGTGTTTGACGTCAGCTGAGCAGGTTTCAACACGTTTAACGATTCGTGTTAATACCATTAAAGTTTGCAAACAAACAGTCGAGCCACCCCATTTGCCTAGATTGGGGGTGAAGATCTCATAACTAGTTCCACATGGAGCAAAGCAAAACCTGATCAGATTGATTTGTTTGGTTATAGCGCAGCCTAGTGTTGAAGTCGAGCAGTACAACAACACAGAACACAGTCGGAGTTTGTTCAAAGCCTGAACGGTCCCAATCAAAAGAGGTTTCATCAATTCTAGAAGACTTTCTGTGTATATTATCCACAGGAGGGAAACTGACACATGCATTTATTTAATACAATGATGTTTTAATCAACCTTTGGGTATTTAATATGTCTTTATTATGCAATAACCATTATAAAATGCAATAAAGCACTCAAGATTATGCTGTATTGTGAATATAAACACACTAACCATGATTTAATTCACAACACAGCACAGATTCTCATGCTTTATTGCTTCATTTAGCATCATAACGTGAGTATTCATTTATGAACAACAGAATCCTGTTTATTACAAGCATCATTTCTCTTGGAATACGCTCTGCACTCAAAATGACAGGTTTATTAAAGTCTGCTTCAGCGAGGGCAGGGGACGGTGCGGTGCGGTGACTTCAGGGTGATGCCAGCTCTTCACTGACACGGGGGGGGGGTAGAACACAAACACCTCAGTGTCCGTTTGTCTAGAAGCTTCCACGTCTTTGTTTTGAACTCGTTCTGGCAGTAAAAGCATCTCAGTCCGGTTCTGTGCGGGAGCTGGAGGACAACACAAAACATTAACACAGCTGGGGATGTTAAGGACAGGAATAAAAACATACGGTCATCTTCAAATAAACAACATATTTATCAGCAATTTTCATGAAGAGATTTTGCTCATATAGCAAATGCAGTATCTAATGTTTCATAACAGCTACAAAACTGATATCTAAAAAAATAAGATTTTTTAATTTTTTTTTGTCTTTCACAATCTTTCTAGGTATGCCCACTTGAAACTGATGATTAATAAAACACCATTTGGATAATTAATTACTGATGGAAAATAACCCAAACTCTATTTTTTTTTCTTTGTTGAATATCTATTTTAATCAGAAACGTGTTGCATTACAAAAGTAAAATGGGTTACAATTTACAAAAAATGACGTAAAATGTAAAAATTTGAAAATTACATGGTAATTTTTAACAAGTTTTTGAAAATCTTTTACATGTATTCTTTAAGAAGTTTTTTTTTTGTAAACATATTGTTTTAAACAAATATAATCGTTTAGATAAAATGGTCATATATATGTAGTTTATAGCCTGAAGAAAATGTTTATTATTAATATTTTAATACAATCTATTTATTTATATACATTTTTATATTAAAATGCATAGTTATAAATAATTATAATACATTTTACGCACACACACACACATCAGTGCTGTCACTTTTATTTTGGATGCCATTAATCACGATTAATTGTTTGACAGCACTAATATATATATATATATATATATATATGAGTGTGTGTGTCTATTTAATTATATATATGATAATATTAAATATGAATAAATTATATGACAGTATTAATGTGCATTATATAAAAGTTACACACTTACACACAGCAGAATATATTACTCACCAGAATATTCAGCTTTCTTTCTGATTGGCTGACAGAGCAGTCAGACAGCTGATTGGCTGATTACACCCGGCGTGTGAGAACACAGATGCGGTTCACTCGGAGGGCCACGAGGACGGATGAAGGGCTTCTGACAAGGCACCTGATGCCCAGGCCCGAGCGCTCTGGGGCCGCCCCGGTGCATTCTGGGAAGGGCGGCTGGGGAGGGGTAGCGGCTGTCTTTCACTAGTCTCACTCCATGGGTTGGAGTGGGTCCTGTGAGGAAAACCAGATGTCAAGGAGTATAAGCATTCGTCACTGTAAATGAACTGCAGGAATTGGAAAAAACATTTGGAGGCGAGCGAGAGAAGAAAGAACCGCTCCCTGCCGCCCACGTTTGCGGTGAGCAGTAAAAGCATGAGTCAGGACGTACCTAGTGTTTGAGAGCGGGAGACGGGGCGCGGGCGGAGGACGAGAGAGGACGGGGGGGTGCTGGAGAGCCAGGAGAGAGTGATTCATGGGACGCTGAAGGAGACGGAGATCTCACTTTCTCCTGAGAGCACAGAGAGTAACATACTGAACCATGCACATGTCCACACAAACTTCTCTTTTGATTTGATTTTAATAATACAAATCATTAGATATAATATCTAGGGCTCTGTGAAATCCATTTCACTTTTCACAAAATTAAGAGGATGTGTAATTAACGGAATACACAAAATATTAATAATGCAATCATTTAATAGAATTTTAACAACAACAGGACAATATGAAATTCATATTTCCCTCCCTAATTTTGTTTTATTCTGCATGGTTTTAATTTTTTTCTGGATTATGCTTTTAATAGTTTAATTAAATTTTATTAAGAAAAAAATATGTCTAATTAGTTGAATTAATAATATTTTAACAACAATGTAATAATTTAGAACAATTTTAACAATAACAGGGTCCTGTGAAATGTAAAAATATCATTAAAAAAATGTTTGTGGTTAAAAAAATTGTATTATGTTTAAAAAAAATTTTTTATAAAATTAATAATCCAAAAGAATGTCTAATCAATGAAGTCATACATTTTTAACACTAATAATTTATTAACATTTTAACAACAAGAGAATCCTATGAAATGTCAAATTTGCCTTTTTCATTCTGGATTAGGTTTTTAACGGTTTATTAAAACTGTATTAATCAAAACAGGATCTCTAATTAATTGAACTCAAAACTACAAAATAAATACAACAAAATAATATATACCAAAAAAAACTATTTCTTAACATTTGAACAATAAACTGCCGTATGAAGTCTGTCTTCAGTAACTCTGCGCTGTCTGATCGAATTTTTCTGGAATCTGTGCTTTATGATTTAATACACATTTATTTTCAAAAATGGTGGTAATCGAATGCATGAAATTTCAACAATTTAATAAATCTTTTCAAATGCAATCAAATAAATTGGAACAATGCCTTTTTGCACAACAGAGGTTTACTGTTTAAATTACAACATGGGTGAAAATGGTGTAATATTCCTTTAAAAAATAATTGTTATTATTATCATCACATTAAGAAAACCAAACTTTTATTTTGGGGAGTTGTCGTGTAAACTCTCACCACCTCAGATTTCAGTAGCAGTCTTTTGCAGTTTAATATCACAGACTCTAGTCATATCGTGATTTGATTAAAATCCCTTCTTTTGACCTGGTTATACAAATCTTGACAAATTCCGTGACTTTCCACATTTTACAACAAAAATCCATTTTCATGACTGGTTTCTGTGATTCCGTATCATAGGCCCTAGATATTTGTGATAAGCTATAATTGACCGAAACAGTTCAATAGAATGAAAAGCACAGTTGTTTCAGACCCTTCTTTATTTGCATGAGATGTTTCCTAAGGATCCGTACCTGAGTGGGGCTCTTGCAGAGAGGCGAGCGCGGCTGAGAGCGAGGGGAGGAAGAGCCTTCTCTGGACGGATTCTTCCGGAGGACCGGAGAGCTGTTCAGTCCGTTCCCTTCCGTCGATCTGGGAGAGACTCCTGCGGGTGACGCACTTTTCTACAAGCACAGACGGTGCAAGATGTCATCAAAAACGTCAAATCATGTGACCTCAAAAGCAGCTACAGCAGTGTTTGCCCATGTCCCCTAAGCAGGACTCTTCAACAGAAGGCAAGGGGTTTAAAAGAATAACGTACAGTGTGATTTAAAGCACAGACAAACGATGGTTTGTGCTGAAATTATGTTAAAAAACGTTTAAAATGAATTTAGAACATTTAGAAATACAAATGATTATACATAAAATACAGCGCAGTCAGTTCGGCACTGTAGGGTAAGTAAGCATTTCTGATCAGATTTAATGGCTCCTGGAAAAGTTTGAACAGGAACAAACTTATTTTTCTTTAGGTTTTACATGTATTTACTTTTTTGATGTTTCTGTGGTAACACTTTATTTTAGGGTCTCTTAACTAGTTTCTTATTAGCATGCATTAGCATGCATATTACTGGATTATTAGTAATGTAATAGTAATTAAGCACTTATTAATGCCTTGTTCTACATACCTAATCCTACCCAATACCTAAACTTAATAACTATCTTACTAACTATTAATAAGCAGCAAATTAGGAGTTAATTGAGGAAAAAAGAGTGAATAAGTGTTCCCTCTTCTAAAGTGTTTCCGTTTCTGTTTACCAGGTAAAAATGTTGTGATGAAGTTTATGATTTATGAACCTGGTTACAATGTACAATAACTGTCATTAGTAATTCATTAAAAACATCAAACGGTGTTCGATCAATAGTTTCTGTATTTTCAAATATGCTCATGTAGGAAAATATATGAAACCAAGTATCATGACATTTCTAGAAATGTAAAGTATTGAACTAATGATCTATCAAACATTATATAATGTAATAAACGTATGTTGTCAATGAATATTATCAAAAGCAGCTGCTGGTGCCTGTTGCATAATGAAAGAAAGAGAAAGCGAGTGACTGTTTTCTCACCTCTTTATTGCGGTCTCTTCTGAGAGCGTCTTCGTTTTTCCCGCCACTTTCCTGCAGGAAACACACATGATCAGACCAACCCAATCACGAGCGCCAAATCACTTCAGCAACGAGATCCAATGAGAAGACAACAGAGACTTTTACTTAAATCACTTCAGCAACGAGATCCGATGAGAAGACAACAGAGACTTTTACTTAAATCACTTCAGCAACGAGATCCGATGAGAAGACAACAGAGACTTTTACTTAAATCACTTCAGCAACGAGATCCGATGAGAAGACAACAGAGACTTTTACTTAAATCACTTCAGCAACAATACAGAGACTTTTACTTAAATCACTTCAGCAACGAGATATGAGAAGACAACAGAGACTTTTACTTAAATTCAGCAACGAGATGAGACTTTTACTTAAATCACTTAGACAACAGAGACTTTTACTTAAATCACTTCAGCAACGAGATCCGATGAGAAGACAACAGAGACTTTTACTTAAATCACTTCAGCAACGAATCCGATGAGAAGACAACAGAGCTTCAGCAACGAGATCCATGAGAAGACAACAGAGACTTTTACTTAAATCAAGCAACGAGATAATGACTTTTACTTAAATCACTTCAGCAACGAGATCCGATGAGAAGACAACAGAGATTTTACTTAAATCACTCAGCAACGAGATTCAGCAACGAGATCCGATGAGAAGACAACAGAGACTTTTACTTAAATCACTTAATGAGAAGACAACAGAGACTTTTACTTAAATCACTTCAGCAACGAGATCCGATGAGAAGACAACAGAGACTTTTACTTAAATCACTTCAGCAACGAGATCCGATGAGAAGACAACAGAGACTTTTACTTAAATCACTTCAGCAACGAGATCCGATGAGAAGACAACAGAGACTTTTACTTAAATCACTTCAGCAACGAGATCCGATGAGAAGACAACAGAGACTTTTACTTAAATCACTTCAGCAACGAGATTGAGAAGACAACAGAGACTTTTAAATCACCAGCAACGAGGATGAGAAGACAACAGAGACTTTTACTTAAATCACTTCAGCAACGAGATCCGATGAGAAGACAACAGAGACTTTTACTTAAATCACTTCAGCAACGAGATCCGATGAGAAGACAACAGAGACTTTTACTTAAATCACTTCAGCAACGAGATCCGATGAGAAGACAACAGAGACTTTTACTTAAATCACTTCAGCAACGAGATCCGATGAGAAGACAACAGAGACTTTTACTTAAATCACTTCAGCAACGAGATCCGATGAGAAGACAACAGAGACTTTTACTTAAATCACTTCAGCAACGAGATCCGATGAGAAGACAACAGAGACTTTTACTTAAATCGCTTCAGCAACGAGATCCAACAGAGACTTTTACTTAAATCACTTCAGCAACGAGATCCGATGAGAAGACAACAGAGTCACTTCAGCAACGAGATCCGATCTTTTACTTAAATCACTTCAGCAACGAGATTGAGAAGACAACAGAGACTTTTACTTAAATCACTTCAGCAAGAGATCCATGAGAAGACAACAGAGACTTTTACTTAAATCACTTCAGCAACAGGTGGAGATCCGATGAGAAGACAACAGAGACTTTTACTTAAATCACTTCAGCAACGAGATCCAATGAGAAGACAACAGAGACTTTTACTTAAATCACTTCAGCAACGAGATCCGATGAGAAGACAACAGAGACTTTTACTTAAATCACTTCAGCAACGAGATCCGATGAGAAGACAACAGAGACTTTTACTTAAATCACTTCAGCAACGAGATCCGATGAGAAGACAACAGAGACTTCAGCAACGAGAATGAGAAGACAACAGAGACTTTTACTTAAATCACTTCAGCAACGAGATCCGATGAGAAGACAACAGAGACTTTTACTTAAATCACTTCAGCAACAGGTGGAGATCAGACAACAGAGACTTTTACTTAAATCACTTCAGCAACGAGATCCGATCAACAGAGACTTCAGCAACGAGATCCGATGAGAAGACAACAGAGACTTTTACTTAAATCACTTCAGCAACGAGATCCGATGAGAAGACAACAGAGACTTTTACTTAAATCACTTCAGCAACGAGAGATGAGAAGACAACAGAGACTTTTACTTAAATCACTTCAGCAACGAGATCCGATGAGAAGACAACAGAGAGACGAGAGATGAGAAGACAACAGAGATCACTTCAGCAACGAGATCCGATGAGAAGACAACAGAGACTTTTACTTAAATCACTTCAGCAACGAGATCCGATGAGAAGACAACAGAGAGCAACGAGATCCATGAGAGACAACAGAGACTTTTACTTAAATCACTTCAGCTACGAGACTGAGAAGAGAGACTTTTACTTAAATCATCAGCAACGAGATCCGATGAGAAGACAACAGAGACTTTTACTTAAATCACTTCAGCAACGAGATCCGATGAGAAGACAACAGAGACTTTTACTTAAATCACCAGCAACGAGATCCGATGAGAAGACAACAGAGACTTTTACTTAAATCACTTCAGCAACGAGATCCGATGAGAAGACAACAGAGACTTTTACTTAAATCATTCATGAGAAGACAACAGAGAGCACAATGAGAAGACAACAGAGAGCAGAATGAGAAGACAACAGAGACTTTTACTTAAATCACCAGCAACAGATTGAGAGAGAGATCCGATGACTTTTACTTAAATCACTTCAGCTACGAGAGGAGAAGAACAGAGACTTTTACTTAAATCACTTTGAGAAGACAACAGAGTTGAGAAGACAACAGAGAGCAACGAGATGAGAAGACAACAGAGTTACAGAGGAGCAACGAGATCCGATGAGAAGACAACAGAGACTTTTACTTAAATCACTTCAGCAACGAGATCCGATGAGAAGACAACAGAGACTTTTACTTAAATCACTTCAGCAACGAGATCCGATGAGAAGACAACAGAGACTTTTACTTAAATCACTTCAGCAACGAGATCCGATGAGAAGACAACAGAGACTTTTACTTAAATCGCTTGTTTCTCAGATATGTCTCCGCAAATATTTCACAAACTGTCCTCAGATTAGTCAACATACCAAAGAAAATAAAGTTAAACAATAAATATAAATATTAGATTTTTATGTTTGTTTATTTTTAGAAAAACTCAAATTAGAAATGCTGCCTTGGCAACTAAATGAAATAAATGACTGGAAATAAATACAAATCTGAACTAAAGCTAAAAACAAAACAATAATTAAAGCTAAAAAATAATAAAAATACAAAAACACATAAAAAAAAACTAAAGATTAAACACAATTTTAAATAAAACTGAAAATATAAAAATTTAAACTAATTTAAAATATTAATAAAAATCATAACTGTATGTAAATAATACTAAAATAACAAACAAACAAACATTTCTCATGCAATTTGAAAACCTAAAGCACCGTTCTAACTACATTAATTGGACTGTATAACAAGTATTGAGTCATTTATGTCTGTATTTGATTTCTCCAGGGGAACAATGAGAGAATCACCTGAGGTGTATTGATACTTAAACTAACGCTGAAAGCTGCACGCTGTCTCATGAGCGATGAAAGAGCAACATCTGAGCAGTTTTCCTCTGGTTTGGTGAGTCAATTCACAAGTCAGTGAATCAGGGATAAATAATGAGCATTAATATTCAATCTTGTGATGTAATTTATCTGAATGGAAGCGGCAGTGAAAATCACACAGACTTCAGGATGAACTCAAACGCATCTTAAAGAGACGCTTTTAAACTGTAACGAGAGGAAGACTTGACTCGACTTACCCGCCGTGTTCGTCCCGTGCTGCTCTGGTCTGCGCCGCCCCGTTTACTGTCCGTGTCAGTGTGAGAGGATGAGGAAGAGGAAGGAGGAGGAGGAAGACCCAGACGCAGGCCTGCAGACCGATGGCTCACCGGAGAGCCGCTACCGCTCTGAAATACACACAGACACAACATACATCACATAAACACTGTAATCTCACACTTTCATTTTTTTAATTACCGGTAGTATTTTTTTCAACGGTCAAAAGACTGTATAGTATACTTCTTCATTCAAAATTTTTTTTAAATATGAATTAATTTTAAATATATATATATAAAAAAGATTATGTATATTAATGCATATTTGAAACCTTTATACTGTATCACACGATTTTAGCCAATTTCATACAAAATGCATTCTGTATATGTAGAAAACCATTATTTTTTTATTTAGAAGAAGGAATGAGTTTGGTAATATAAATTATTTTAACTGTTAAAAATCACATTTAATGTGAAGCTTTATCAAATGCCAATAGTTCCTCAGTCTGATTTTTGTTTTTGCAACATGAGAAATGAAAAGTAAACCGGTAGACTGCACGATTATGGTTCTATGGGTCAAATCCATAAATGGATAATTCCTATGGAAATGGTGGAGAATGGAAAATGACTCCACCATTTGTACAATATAAGTACAAAAAAATTAATCCAATAAAAGTATAATAATCAAAAACAACACAAATAATTCCTTGCCAATCTAATGCATGTCATAAATAACTTTTAATTCTAGAAAATGCAATTCTATACAAAAACCATGCAATCCGATCAGCAGTGCAATCCTTACAGAAAACAAGAGCTCACAAACACATGAATAATCTACTTCTCTAAAGGATGGACCCACGAGAAGAAGACTGCACAGAACACGGAGGTTTAATACTCACCCTGTTTGGAGCTCCATCTACAGAAACGAAGAGAGACAGAAGGATTGACTCACTGAGATACGATGATCCTGTTATCTTGAGCATTCACAATATAATATCAGGATTATTCCAGATTCATTTCAGTCTAATGTCTGTAGATCAAATCTCAGGCATGCGGTCACATAGAAAATAATCATCATAAAAAAACTAATTTACAGTAATGCCGATGGGGCTTTTTAATGTACACATGTTGCTATTTGAGCTGTCTAAATAATCATTTTGAGGTAGGACTACTTTTCTAGGTGGAGGGAAATTAAAAAATGTCATTTCATGTAATTGCTGTGAATGGAGTTTGATCGTGTAAACAGTGTCTATGTCTGAATATACATGCCCTATGTATAGTACTTCCTTTTAAAGAATGCAAAAAGCAGTCAGGCCTCAAGGGACAGTAGTAATGGTAATTTTGCATAAATGAATGGTCGTACAAGAAATGCTAGCATCATTTGAAATGATTATAGATTGAAACCACGAATAGATTCCTGCGCACCTCTGGAGTCCAGGGGCTCGGGGTGAGTGAGGTCATCTTTAGGCGCCAGGTGCGGGGGGAACGGGAAGACCCCGGGAAGAGCCATGAGGCTCGCACCCGCTCCCAGAGTCAGTCCTGAGGGGTGTGCCGTCAGAGGGAAGCCCGGGGCATGATGGGATAGATGCTGGAACTGCTGCTGCTACGAGGGAATGGAGAGGAAAACACATACATATAAATAAACACACACACACACACACACACACACACACACACACACACACACACACACACACACACACACACACACACACACACACACACACACACACACACACACACACACACACACACACACACACACACACACACACACACACACACACACACACACAGTTTGTACACCAAAAGTCTTGTCAGGCATATTTAGAACAAGAATCATTAGATGACATTAAAAGACTCTATTTAAGGATCACAGTGCAGAGCCTAAAATACTAATTAATAGTCATTTGAAATCTTTACCAATCTTCATTATCTTTCAGACCTCTAGGTTTTAAGAAGTTTTTAATCATTTCAAAACTATGAAATTTAGTATAACCACTTTTTCTTTTATATATTTTAATAAGTACAGGGCAGAATGTTTTTTTATATAAATAATAATTTTCACATAAATATATCATCATATATATATATATAATTTCCAAATGTCTAAAGATTATATGACCACATCTGAAAATCAATTTTAGTTTCAATGAGATAGTATTATCTTATAGTTTTTATTAATAGTTTGAATAAGTGTTTTTATATTTTATGTTTTTTAATTTAATTGTTCTTAATGTTCTACTATTTTTGTAATTTTTATTATTATTTAGTATAATATTAATAAGGTTTTTATCATTTTATTTCACTTTTAGTTCTTTTAGTACATCGTTTTCAACTAAATGAAAATGAGAAATGTTGAGAACAAGTTGAATCGGTCCCAGTTTGAATGAACTGTAATAACTCTGAGAGACAGTGAGAGCTGACTGTAATGTTTCTGAGGCTGGTGCTTGCCAGCGTGCCATTGCTCAGACTGATGTTTGATTGATTGGAGGACAGGAAGGTAAACAGACTCACCCCGATGATAGCGTTGAGCTCGGCCATGCTAACGTGTTTGGATCTTTCCACTGCTTGAGCCACCTGATGCTGATGCTGCAAGAACACACAAATTCACACGTGAAGCATGAATAAAACAAAGCAGCTAATAGAGAAGATATTCAAAGATATACACCCGAGGCGAAACCTGCTACACGACAGCACCTTTCATTGTGAAAACCACAAACAAAGCAGAAGCGCATGTGCCACACACAGCAGGTCAACTGAAAAGGGTTGTTGTTGTCTCTGTGGCAGGCCTGATGTTCCCAGAAGGCCTTACGATTACAAAATAACCAAATCCACTCAGAGAGGCTTAGAAAAGAACAGTATGAAATATTGATCTAGGAAGAGGTGTGCGGTTGTAAGCTCTCTGTTGATGACCACCTCTGCTGTAAATAATTCATGTGTAAATAGCCCGCGGGGGGAGAGCATGAGTGTGTGTGTGTGTGTGTGTGTGTGTGTGTGTGTGTGTGTGAGTGTGAGTGTGAGTGTGTGTGTGTGTGTGTGTGTGTGTGTGTGTGTGTGTGTGTGTGTGTGTGTGTGTGTGTGTGTGTGTGTGTGTGTGTGTGTGTGTGTGTGTGTGTGTGTGTGTGTGTGTGTACGCTCACCTCTTGGGACAGCAGTGGAATGATCTGAGAGCATATAGCACTGAGCCGCTTTACAATCTCTGCCTGCAGAAACAAACAAATTCCCATCAAACAACAGACGGCATACTAAAGAAAACAGTCAGGCTAATTGAGGTGTGTTTGTCCAATAGAATAGTTCGTTCATAGTAACCGTTTTCACATTATATATTTCATTTTATCATTATATGTAGAGAAATCTTTTAAACCCTGTATGTTTGACAGGTCAATACAATTGTATTAAAGTTTGGTCTGTTACAGTTTGCCACTGTTATGCATATTATAAACAAAAATGATCAAAACGTACACGCCGTTTTAGTAAAGTAGTAAGTAAAGCAAGTTAGTAAGTAAATGGACTGAAATAAATGATAAATGAACGATTAAAAGATAAAAGGCTTAAATATTAAAGGATATTTTGTCAGAAAAAAATAAAATAAAAAATTCTAAAAAAAATTTAACCATAAAAAATAACAGACAGACAGACAGATAGATGTCTTTCCGCCAGAGGTGCATTTAATACATTGCGTGCATTGTGTGCACACGCGTACACACACACACACACACACACGACACACACACACGTTACACACACACACACACCACACACACACACACACACACACTTCCACACAGGCTGATTCCACACACTCTGACCCACATACACTCTCAAATCCAGGCATTTCCAACAGATGGCCTGGAAAAAGAGGAGAGAGGCTGGGGTCTTATCTGGATTAGCCCACTCTAGTGTGTGTGTGTGTGTGTGTGTGTGTGTGTGTGCTCATATAGAGTAGTCAGGCTTAAACTCTGCTTCAGAGTAAATACCCAACAAAACACTGAATCAAGCACATCGCGTGTATACAGTACATCCATCCTCAAAAGGACAAAGAAAAATGAAAACAGACAAACCTTAAGCTTTCTTTACAAATGTTTGAAGAAAATACAGAGAGTTTTAGCTCTGTAATCTGATTGGATGAGCCACATTTAAAGCTACCATAAAACAGCATACAGTATATACACACACATTGTGTTTCCATGTTTTATGGGGACATTCCATAGGTTTAATATTTTGTTTTTACTGTACAAACTGTATTTTCTATCACACGATCACCCCTTACAGGAAACTTTCTGAATCGTTAAATGTCTGTGCTGCTGATACAACAGTCTGAGGTTCAATCCCTGCAGCTGGAGACTTAAATCCTGTTCCATCCCTATCAAACCCTTGATCATGTAGTTTCAGCGTCATCGATAGTGTTTCGTTCATACAGAGCCATCATCCTGCCAACCAGACCCCATCATTTCCCCACACAAGACACCTCATACTGTAAAGCTCATTACACCGAGATCATGCTGCTCAAACGGCTCATCAGTCACTCACCTGCTTCTGCATTTCAATGTTCAGCCCGTAAGACATTTCATAATACTGTGGAAGGAAACAAGGGCAGTTCAATTACACGACACAAAGCACAGTTACATCCACCCGAACGACAGAAATGCTCTACATGTGTTACCAAAGGCCAGGAATGACCCGTGTTCATAGTGAAAGACCTGACACTCATTTCTCTTTCATAGTAATGTGTGAAGATCATCATTTATATCTATGGATTTGACAAATGCCTTTATCAAAGCGATGTATAGTGCATGCAGGATATGCATTCAATATTGATTAACTGAGCTACAGTAACTTGACTCCATCATTTATCTTTTTTTGTAATTTTCAGACATTTTTTTTCAATGAAATAGTGTTATTTGGTAGGGAATAACTATAATTTATTATTATTATTATTCCTATTAATTATCCCATTTTGGCCAATTTGAATTATCAGCATCAACCAATAATTGTGCAGCTTTGTCAGTTGACAGAAAAGTTAGTTATTGATATTTTCAATTCCAAAATGACCAAAATGCCTTAAGAGCTGATAATTTTTTTCCTGCTGTCAATCTTTTTAAAGAGTTTATCTTTTATAGTAAAAAAAATCAATTAATTTAAAATAGACAATATGTAAAATACACTAAACTTAAAATTTCACAATTTTATATACAGTGCTGGGTAGTAATTGATTACATGTAATCTGGATTATGTAATCAGATTCCCAAAAAATAAGTACTTGTAATTCGATTACATAATCACTACATACTCGTGATCAGACTACCTTTGATTACATAATAACATCTTCACACAATAATTCAGAATTGAATGATTCTTCTTAATTCTTCTCTTTTATCTTTTAAACAAGATTATGCTATTTACATCGATGTGATAAACAAATTAGGTCAGATGTAATCTAAAAAGTAGTCTAATTACCTAAAACGTGTAACGTAATGGATTACCTTACTAACTGTAATGTTACATCTAATATTATATTTTATATATATAATTGTATTAACCTTTATATTATTTATTTAGCCCAGGTTTTCAGTGTGGTCTTTGACTATATGTACTGCCATTATATTGGTCAAGAGCTAACTGGCCACTAAAAAAACCTATCAATCAACCACAACTATCAGCTCAGGCACAGCTGGGGATTATGGGTAATGTTGCTGGATGTCACTCTTACCATGATATAATGTCTGTGCATCTCTGTTTTCTCACTCGCCAACTTCTCACATTCCAGCTTCAGACTGAAAAACAGGAAACGACACACCGTATGCAAGCCGTTTTGACTTATTCCTTCACAGGATATTAATTCTTGATATCAACAATAACATTTTCACTAGTTATAATACTAATTATTGATATCGGGAATTGGATTTCTACTAGTAACAATGGCTATTTTGATATCAGCAATTACATTTTCACTAGTAACAATGTTAATTCTTGATTATAACAATTCAATTTTCACTAGTTAAAAAGCTAATTCTTGATATCAGGAATACTAGTAACAATAGCAATTTTTATATCCGTAATTGTAGTTTCACTAGTTAAATGTCACCATAGGCAGCCATTCAAAATCATTTGTTGATATCAATAATTAAATTGTTGATATCAAGAATTAACATTGGTACAGAAATTTAGAATGATCAGAAATTACATTTTCAATAGTAATAATGTTAATTCTTGATATCAGGAATTCAATTTCAACTTGTAAAAACTATAATTCTTGATATCTGTAATTGTTTTTTCACTAGTTAAATGTCACCATAGACTGCCATTCAAAATCAATTGTTGATATCAAGAATTGTCATTTTAACTAGTAAAAATGTAATTGTTGATATCAAGAATTTATCTCCTGTGAAGGAATAAAAGTCAAAACGGCTTGCATACGCTGTGAGGTCATGCGACACTGTGTCCTCGGCCTACAGGCCATGATATCAGCCCGTCCAGCATGAAACAGAACCACTTTTACTGAAGCCGATCCCGTTTGATAATGTACACTGATGTTTACTGTTCTAGAGAAGGACGTTCAGTAGCTTCTGTAATTGCTCCTAATGAGACTATCAGGATTAGCTGGCTAATAGTCTGTATCAGCTAATACAGGCGTTTCTAGTCGCTGGAGTGATTTTAGAGCATTACGGTGAGATAATCTCATCAGTTTTGCACAGGTGATCCCGACTGCCGTTCAGAGAGGACGGAGATAATCATACAGATCTAAATCATAACATACTTGAATAAAATGCAGATGCAATGATAGGAAATGAAGTAAACATCAAGGAACATGGGAAGCTTTTGAACATCGGATTCATTGTATGAGTCAATTGAGTTACATTTGGAGTCTGTGTGAATAATATTGCGAGGAATCCTCCAGGATGAGGTGAAGGTCATGTGTCTGTACCTGTGATACTGGGCCTGGAACAGCTGGAATTCCTCTTTTATATGGTCGAGAGTTTCCATGACTGTGAATTTCATGCCGGCGTGGCCTGACACCAGCGGAGCCTGAAAACACACGGATATGGTCACTCCAAAACAGCCTTCAGTTAGCCTATTATTTACTATTTCTACATTGTAATGGGATTACGTTGCTGAATGTAATAATTTACTACTCAGAATGTGTCAGGGTTCTGTCACTAGTGTTCTCATGACAGAGCCCTGACAGGTTTTCTGAAGGAGGCTCCTTGAGTATCAGACATGAAGTGTGGAAAAAATGTTCAGTTCTTCATTTAACACACACAATGTGGTGTCAGGGTTCTGTCACTTCGGTCTAGCGTTCTTCATGGTTTTGTGACAGAGCCCTGACACTCCCGTCATGTCGAGCTGTTTTCAAGTGAGTGTGCTCGAGCCATGCGCTGCTCTCGTCTGCGTGCCTTGTTTCGGTGTTGGAGTTTCGTTTGTGTGTTCGGATCCGGCACTCATGTTCTTGAGTTTCGGTTGTCGTGTCGGGGGTTCAGACACTCGCGCTGTGTTCTGTCTGTGTCTCGAGTGTGCTCGAGCCGTGCGCTCTCTCGTCTGCGTGCCTTGTTTCGTGTTGGAGCGTGGTGTTCGGATCCCGGCACTCATGTCTTGAGTTTCGGTTTCGTGTCGGGGTTCAGACACTCGCGCTCCGTGTTCTGTCTTGTTGTGTGAGTGTGCGGTCTCGAGTGTGCTCGAGCCGTGCGCTCTCTCGTCTGGGTGCCTTGTTTCGTGTTGGAGCGTGGTGTTCGGATCCCGGCACTCATGTCTTGAGTTTCGGTTTCGTGTCGGGGTTCAGACACTCGCGCTCCATGTTCTGTCTTGTTGTGTGAGTGTGCGGTCTCGAGTGTGCTCGAGCCGTGCGCTCTCTCGTCTGCGTGCCTTGTTTCGTGTTGGAGGTGGTGTTGGATCCGGTCATGTCTTGAGTTTCGGTTTCGTGTCAGGGTTCAGACACTCGCGCTCCATGTTCTGTCTTGTTGTGTGAGTGTGCGGTCTCGAGTGTGCTCGAGCCGTGCGCTCTCTCGTCTGCGTGCCTTGTTTCGTGTTGGAGCGTGGTGTTCGGATCCCGGCACTCATGTCTTGAGTTTCGGTTTCGTGTCGGGGGTTCAGACACTCGCGCTCCATGTTCTGTCTTGTTGTGTGAGTGTGCGGTCTCGAGTTTGCTCGGCCGTGTGCTCTTCTGTTCACGCGTCTTGTGTTGTTGCATGCAGTTTGTGTTTTTATCGGTGTGATTGTTATCAGTTCACCATCGATGTTACTCTGTGTCGTGTCCTGTCTTGCCCTGCCAAGCCGTGTTGCCAGTCTAGTTTCCCCTACAGTGTGTTTTGTTTATTTGTATTATAAATAAAGCCCATTACTCTGCAGTATTGAGTCCTCGCCTCATCCCTCTACCCAAACCCTGACATGTGGGTATGCTATTATTTCCACAATGATGCCAAGTAAAATTCATGTTATTTTATTATGTTTTCATTGAAATAGTGTTATTTGGTGGGGCACAACTATTCTCATTTTGCAAAACATCTTGTATGATTAAGCTGAATGGACTTGCACTATACCTTATGATAAAATAAAACAAAAGACTGTATTAACATGTACAATAAAATAAAATACTGTATGCACCTTTTTTTCATTAACAATATAATACATGGCAACAAATGACACAGTATGGACTTGTGTGTGGACCAGTGTGTGTGTGTGTCATCTGCATAGATGACATAATAAAAAAAATAAAAAAATTCAGTGTTTTTTTTTTTTTTTTTTTTTTTTTAAACATCTTGCATATGTTTGACAGCTTGGACACACTATGATAAATGTCCATAGTAAAAGAGCATGATAAAATCTCTCCAAAACATGGCATCACCATTGAATAATAGCCAGTAATTCACAGACACACTGAGCTGCATTTGGTTAATAAACCTTAACAAATCAACAAATAACAACAACAACAAAAGCATTTCAATTTCATTTAGTTCACAAAGTGAGTGCTTGTGTGCTATCCAAAAGAACGCAGGTGCAATGAACATGCAAAACAACATTTCTTGTTGAAAGTTAAATTAGCCATGGTTAACCAATCTGTACATGCAAGTCAAAAATAGAGAACTGTCCCTTAAATTACTTGCGAACGCAGGAACAATGATCATGCTTTGTCAGCACAGTGTTGCTTAAATTAGCAAAGTGTGATGCTGTTGTGTGTCCAGCGCAGATTGCCTGTCAACCAAATCTTACATCAACAAAGACACAACAATAGCCACTGTAAAGATCTGGGTTTTATAACTCACAAACACAGCACAAACACACACCACAGTCAACAAACGCTGTTTTGTACACGCACTGAATGCTCTGCTTCTCTACCGCAGGCGACCTTGTGCACACATCTTCCAACACACACACACACACAGCACGCACTGACACACCACGACACACACACACACGCACGCACGCGCGTGCGCAGAGAGACACAGCATGGCACAGCTGACACACAAGTTCTCACAGCTTCACTGCATGAGTAAATAGACACTTTATATGGCTCGGCCTTTGACAATAAATGCTTTGTTTTGTCAGTTTTATCAAAAACACGAGACTGACTGCAGGCGCATATTCAATATTCACCTTGATATGACCCCTGATAGAAACCAGACCATCACTAACAGCTAACAGTACGTCTTACAAACTACGACAACACTTGTCTGTTAGACATGCCAGCAAATCATGATACATATGGACCTGCACTGTCTTTTGCAATAAAATGGGGAAAAAAAATAAAACCGGTATAGCTAAACTATGCCAAATATTGATGATGTATGGGTTTTTCCTGTTAGACAATGCCAAGCAATAATAATGTATGGGCTTGCACTATGCCCTTTTCATAATAATAAATTAATACATACATTAATTAAAATAAAATATAACATTTTGTCTCTTAGACTTTGCCATCAAAAATGACTTGCACTTTTGCTAAGTAAAATTAAATAAGAAAATGTATTAAATAAATAGTTTATTGGTCTGTAATAGACTAATTTATTGATTAGACATGCCAAAACTGATATTTGCACTATGCCTTTTGCATCAAAATTAAATAATATTTTTGTCTGATAAGACCATGCCAACAAATACTGTATTGATTGAGATATATGCTGGAAATGGTGAAGAGCAGATGTTCAGAGCAATGGAGGGAGGCTTTGGTCAGTGAACAAGAGCGCGTTGTACCGAGAGCCGAGTACTGCGGGACAGAGCCATGAATGTCACACAGACTGTTCCTCTCACATCAGCCATGAAAGAACGCAGTCATCTATCTCACACTGTTCACTTTCAGACCAGAGATAGAGACGGAGAGGAGAGGGGGGGGGGGGAATCACAGAGCCGTGAATAACCGTAAGCTGCTGAAATATTCAGCACATGTGGCACAAATACAAGCGCAGTAACAGCCGTGTGTGTGCAAACGACACATGAACCTGCTGCCTTCCCAATCCATGCTTCCTGTGCGGATTGCTGCTATTGACAAAAACAGAACTGGGAAAAAACACGCACATCTGTTTGGAGCGATCGTCTCATTCCAGGAGACTGAATCTGTAATGTACATCAGCTCTGATGAGCAGCTTGTTAAGGCCTCGATACACAATAGTGCTCTGATGAGAACTGACACCATGCACCGCCGCCTCCAACACGCGCGCACACACACACACACACACACACACACAACACACACACACAACACACACACACACACACACACACACACACACACACACACACGCAGCCACTGCACCCGATCTGTTTATTAGGGCTGTTCATTTTACATCTTCATTTGATGCCACTAATTATCAAAAAATAACTAAACTAAACATAAATAATGATTAAAATAATTGTTCAAACAAACATGAAAATGTTCTCACCCTCTGGCCATCCAAGATGTAGATGAGTTTATTTATTCATGGGAACAGATTTGGAGAAATTTAGAATTCCATCACTTGCTCACTTATAGATCCTCTGCAGTGAATGGGTGCCGTCAGAATGAGAGTCCAAACAGCTGATAAAAACATCACAATAATCCACACCACTCCAGTCCATCGGTTAATGACTTGTGAAGTGAAAAGCTGTGTGTTTGTAAGAAACAAATCATCATTAAGACGTCTGAATCAGGAGAGAAATATGCACAGATCAAACACTGTTTACAAGCAAACAGTTCTAAACAAACACGAGGGTGGATTTTGAATGTGAGAGGACAACAGGAGATGGACTTTTTCACTGGAGGAAACGTTCATTATTGATTATGTTGACTCATATTTTTGCCAGAAGCGACAGTTTAAAGTTAAAATGCCTTGATGGATTTGTTTCTCACAACTATGCAGCTTCTCACTTCACAAGACATTAATTGTTGGACTGTGGATTATTGTGATGTTTTTATCAGCGGTTTGGACTCTGACGGCACCCATTCGATCCACTGGTGAGCAAGTGATGTAATGATAACCTTCTTCAAATCTTCTGATGAAGAAACAATCTCATCTACATCCTGGATGGCCCGAGGGTGAGTACAACTTCAGCCATATTTTCATTTTTAGGTGAACCATGCCTACTATCTGAGAAATTCAAGCTTGAAGTACCACGTACATGCATTTTACGGCCTCGATCGATACACTGCAGTCAGTGCAGTCACAGCTTCTACATGCAATACGTTTCATCAAACCACATTTACTGAAAGAGGACGGCACGGAATGAGAGCGTTTCAAAACTGAGCTTTTTAAGTTGACACAACAAAGTCAGTGTCTTGAAAACAGTGCCAATGGCTCATTACAGTCATCACATAACAGCAAGATCAGTCCATTTAAAAATGTGCACATAAAACTGACAGGAGGGGCTTTTGAGAGATGTTAAACTGTGTGATTTTATGTGAAGTGTTAGGAGAGCTAGTGTGTGCTAAAGCCAGATCTGATCATTAACACCATCGACGTAATGATAGTAAATACAGCACAGATGGTGAAAGACACACAAACACACACATATTTACATGTGCACATCACTCATACACATCTTCACACCCCGCGTTCACATCTGGTATTATCATCACACTCGTGTGGGCCGAACACAAATGCACAAAGCATTGCTGAGTAGAGTGCAACTGTACGGTTCGCCTTCATTTCCCAATGCAGAAGATGATTTGTAAAAATAGCATGAGATCCACCAAAAGCAAAAGAGCTCAGCAGTGACTATAGGTCATCAGTCATTAGTTTCCTGAGCAATTCTTTCACTTATGAATTCAAATGCACAGTAAGTATCTTTGTCTTTTTTAATTATTTCACATACTAATGTTTATTAAGCATCCTTAAACAAAAATATTTGATTAAAAAAACTGGAAACAACTCTCAGCTGAGCACTTGTGATATATTGGGGTTATTATAGTTAATTAAACTAAACTAAAACGTAAACCAAAACCATAAAAAACTATTTAGTTACCTGAAATAAAATAAACGTTAACTGAAACAAATAAATAAAATAAAAAATATTTTCAGCTATTTGCCAGGGCAATTTAGTTTAACTTATAATAAAAAAAATATTTTTTTATTTATTTATAATGAATAAAATATAAGGCATATTAATACAAAAATAAAAAGGCAACACAAAATTGCACAACAACTTACTACAATTTTTAAATTAAAATGGAAAATATAAAAATAACAAGTCATTCAAAATACAAATACATTTTTTTACAGTGTCTCGATGATATTAAAATAACAATAAAATATAAACTTAAACTTGTTTTTTCAGCTAGTTGCTAATGCAACATTTAGTTTAAGTTGTGCTAAAACTGATTTTTTTTTTAAATAGACACTTAAATGACAAAAAATGCACAACAACATTACTAACACTTTAACTGAAATGAAAAATTAAAACGAAGAATTAAAATGACAAACTAATCTAATATTAAAATTAAAATAAAAAACTATCAAAATATGTATATAAACTACAACAGTATCTGAATGGCTGAGATCCGAGAGGCAGATGTTAAACCCAGGTGTAAAGCGGGCATGAGCGTCCTGTATCAGATCCAACAGGGTTCTGAGAGCAGACAGAATCGGCCCACTGGAGTCAGATCATCACAGTCATTACCACATACTGTCTGCTAAACCCACAGATGTAAAACAGCACACGCTAACAAACCAAACCACATTTGCACACTCTCTAAAGGTCATTCATTATGCACACCAAAATTCCTCACTTTAAAGATAATGCATGTTACCACAAAACTGGGTCTCCACGGGCCTGTAATAACATGCCATCATAGCAAAGGCTTTGAAGTGCAGCTCAGTGTTGAGTGTGTGGTATCGTGTTGCCCAGTGACGATGATGGAACATGACATTTGCAGTGGAGAGCGGGGTGACCTGGATCCATATGTAGCAACATGCAGCAATAACTCGAGCAAACCATTCATTCAGCCGTCCTTTCCATCTGTCCATCCCTCCACCGTACAGAGCTACACATCTCTCTACTGTATTTCTGCCTTGAATAATATATAATATATATATATATACATTCATTCCTCCTCTTCTGCACATGCCCATCTTCCCATCTCTCACAATTTTGTATTTTGTTTTATTGGCATGACTTTTTAATAGACAATATCATATAAAAATACAAAAAATTATTGAAAATAACTGAAATAATTATAAACTAAAAGTGTATATAATATATATATATATATATATATATTACATACACATTTTATTAATTCTTAATTCAACACACACACATTTTATACGTTGTCATATAATTTGTTTTATATAAAAATAGATTTATGTAATGTAAATATTATTTGTTAGTTATTTCAATAATTTATAGAACTAATATGTATGTGTATGATATATATATATATATATATATATATAAGGAATTTAAAATAATTGAAAAATGTAAATAATTATTACATAAAATAGAATAAAATAAGTATGTATGCATGTATATGTATATTATGTGAAATCAAATAATTTATTTTTGTGGAAGAATTGCACCCATTCTAATTAACAACATTTGTGCATGTATTTAGCCTAAATATATATATATGTGTGTGTGTGTGTGTGTGTATTGTGTGTGTGTGTGTGTTTTGTATATTGTTGTTTAAATGTGTGTGTGTCTGTGTCTGGTGTGTGGTGTTGTGTGTGTGTGTGTGTGTGTGTGTTTTGTATAATTGTGTTTAAAGTATTTAAATGTGTACCAGCTGGAGAAGTTGTGGTGCCTCTTGAGGTTTCTTGATTGTAGATTAATGTTAAGTACAGTTATGTAATAATTTGTGTGTGTGTGTGTGTGTGAGTGTGATGTATAACAATACTTATTTAAATATCACAATATAATTAAAATATTACAAGTAAAAAGTGTAGTAAAACTGGACGCAGAACAGAATCATGCACAATCTAAAAGACGTAGTCTGTTTAATAATAGGCTGATATATATATATATATATATATATCTTACAGTGACTGTAATGGGACTCCAGGCCTGAGTGTTCTCTCGGCCCGTGTCTCAATCACTGAACTCATAACGCTGTAATTAACTCTTCATCGTGACCTTAACCCTGACCCTAACACCAAACATAATGCACGTTAAAACGGGCCCCCGCGCGCAGCTCGGCGGTCCGCTAGAGACGATCTGGAACGGAAAGTTCATTAGGCTGCGGTACCTGGGGTCTTCCGTGCGGATACATGGTTCTGGAGGTCATCCACGGGGATCTCGATGGTCAGGACCGACACCGAACCCCCCCGCGTCCGCTGCGGAAATCAGCTTCGCTCCTCCGCGCTCCGAAGGTTCTCGAGCAGCTGAAGAATTCCAAGATATCCGATGAAAAGTTTAAAAACGTTCTATTCGCCGAACAAACGCTCTTCCTCTCTATGACGCACAGTTACGCCGCGCTACAATGTAACAAGATCATCCTGTGCGGGGCGCGTGCACGACGAGCGCGCGTCGGAGATCAGAGGAACATAAACAGCGCTGACCTGCGCGCACACGCGCTCTGAATAATCAGCGAATCGGTTCGCTCGAACAGTTCACTGATTCATCTGAGTCTCCTTAAACATGTACCCTGTTCTGAAATGCCATGGGTTTTGAGGGACTTGTCGCCGCTGTGATCAGAGAAATTCACGATTTAGGAATGACTATGTCTGTTGAAGAGCAAAACAGTCTCTAAAAAATGTGAACCACAGACTTTTACATTCAGATTTAAACACCGCGAAAACCCGTGGGCATATCCAATGGTAATTATCTTCTGCATCTGACTACAAATTAATCTTCCCTTTTTCTCATGTTAATTCTAAAAAGTTGTAATATGTTTTAAAGGAAAATATAGCTAGCGTGGTGAAATCCTACGATAAAGTGAATTTACGAACGCTCTGCGAATCGGCTCGAGCGAATCACTAAAAGGATCCGGTTCAAAAGAATGATTCGCTTGCGAATCGGCTGTCAACGAGCCAAACTGCAGCCAGCGAGGGGTGTATTAGATTTCTGAAAACCTAAAATAAATACATGAGAGATTGAGAGTGAGAGAGAAAAGGGTGAAAGATCAGAAGAGAAAAGAAAACGCTCAGCAGCTCTTCTCAGCGGTGCTGCCTGTATTACTGCGTCTGTGAGTTTGAGAGCCAAAGCTGCTTTTAAGGTCGACCTCTTACATTTGCTTGTGAAGATTACATAAATAGGATAAAACGGGGGGAAACTGCAAGTGATAAAACAGTTGAAACCAAATTATATTGGTATATGTTACATTAGTATTCTAAACTCAGCTATTTAAAATGAAATGCTGTTTGAAAGAGAACAAAGCGGGAAGCCGTTCGTATCATAACAGAACATAATGTACAAACATTGCAGCCTTAACGTCTCTTTTCACGACTGGACTCTGATTGGTTAACAAGATTAAAGTCAAGACCAATGAGTGACCCCAGTGCCCACGTTGGGTCATTACATCTGCTTTGATCTGGACCAATCGTGAAGCAGGACTTCAGCGCAGGCGCATCGGTGTTGCATTATGGGTAATGAAGTATTTTATGTTCTCAATCGCCGCATAATGAAGACGGAGATCCAGTCGGCGTCCGAGAAGCGAATTGATATATGTGAATATTCATGAGATTATGAGATAATGATCCACACAACTGAATAATATTAAGAAACAGAACACGGTTGTGATGACATACTGACCGAATGCATTAGCCTGTATAATCATCATGTGTTATTTCATATGCTTTATCAACACCATGTATGTCCTAATATATTGGATAGAATATTAATCTCACTTATTTAGGCTAATGAGTTTTCTTTTATCACGAAATCACAATGAAGTGTGCACCTCTGCTTAAAGGAAATTAAAATGCATTACAAGTTTAAATTAATTTTAAATTAGAATTTGCAACTTAAAAAATCGGCTCGACTGAATCACTAAAAAGAACCGGTTCAAAAGTATTATTAGTTCAAGAAGCCAAACTGCAGTGGATAAAATATTAAAACTCAAAAGATTTAAAGATCATAATAATACATTTTGTTTTATCACGAAATCACAACAATTTGAACAAATCCGGTTAAAGGAAATTATATTAAAATGCATTCAAATTAAAAAAGTCATTTTAATTTAGAATTAAGCTCCTAAAAAAACTTTGAATATAGTTTAAATTATTTTTTCCCTCAATATAACTACATTTTTTTAAATTCCCTTGTATATGTATGTATTTAATGTGTGTGTGTGTAAATACACTATTAAAAACATTTATTATCAGATATAAAGACAGAAGATTAAAATGAAAGGTGGAAAGGGAGAGAGAGCAGCAGCAGAACTTAAGAAGAGGAGGAGTGGTGCAGTGTAACGGAAATAAAACAGCGATGGGAGGATGACGACAGGAAGAGGAATGAAAAGTGAGAGACAGTGACCACAGTGCACACACACACACACGCACACACAACACGCACGCACACACACACACGCACACACGCACGCACACACGCACACACACTCACACACACACACACACCACACACACACACACACACACACACACACACAAACGAGTTTAATGAAATATCATGTCAGAGCTCCGCCACAGGACACATCTCCATCAACCAGAGGAAATGAACAGACCGACAGATATATATACCCTATTATTGGGGTACCCTACTATACCCTATGCAAATATACAACCCTTATTATTATTATTTGTAATAAAACAGTTTGTATAGATCTGCAGAGGTGAAAAATGAGATGCATGCACATATCAATCATACTGGTTTTAATACGTGATCGCAGGCCGAACATGTTCATAAGAACAACCATGAACTTGAGACATCCAAAACAAACAAACAACAACAACAACATAAATTAAACAAAACTTAAAAAATAAATGTTATAAATATAAAAACCTAAAAATAAATAAATTAATACAAAATAATAAATAACTTCAAAATAAATCAATAAACAAACAAAAACAATTAGAACAATATAGAAATTAAAATAAAATGTAAAAATAATACATAAATAAAAACTTACAAATAATTAAAAAAATACATAATAAATAAACAATAATAGAAAATATCAAATAAATAATTTTTTAAATTATGAAAATCACTTAAAAAATAACCAATACGATAAAAATAACAAATAAACAAATCGACGTAAACACCTGAAAAGTCACAAGGAAACCAGGGGCCTGTTTCATAAAACAAGTTTACCAATAAGTCCAGGTTTATTTCAGTTAGTCGGATTTATTGTCAGTTGATTTGGTTCAAAATAAGTCAGACTAAATGAAATAAGCCTGGCTTATTTCGGTCAACTTGTTTTATGAAACGGCCCCAGATCAGTTAACAAATAACAAATAACAAAAAAAACAAAAAAGACCATTTAAAAGCATCAAACGTGCACAAAAATGGTAAGTTCTCTGTGATCTGTGGTGTAATGCCTGATATGCTAATGATCTTCTATAGATGCTGATGAAGCGTGCAGGTTAATGATGTGTTTCTAAAGAGACGCTGTCGTGCAGATGAAAATGAGATACACTGATGACTGTAATTTCAGCTCGTTTGGGACGGACTACTCATCATAACACACAAAAGAAGCTGGACAGACAAACCGTTTCTGCTTCATAAGCGATTTAGACTATAAACATATGCAATGTAATCATTTAGATGGCATGTTTAATGTTGATACACTCACTACTGAAGGAAGGATTTTGCTCTAGTATTAATGAAATATCACCACCAGTACTGTGCAAAGCATGCATTACTGTGAAGCAACAGCAGCACCTGCTGTACAGAACAGAAACTGAAATTACAGTCCAATACTAAAATACACAAATATAGCAGAGGTCTAATATTCACCTTTACATGTCAGGCACTAGTTTGAATGAAAATACATCGGTGGGATTTATTTGATTTAGCTGCATTTAATTCATCAAAAATATAATAAATCAAATTTCAAAACAATTTTCTATGTTAATAGATTTCAAAATGTAATTTATTTCCATGATGTGCAGCTGTATTTTCAGCATCAGTGTCACACGATCCTTCAGAAATCATTTTAATATGCTGATTTTCATGATGCGTTTTATTTTTCAGGATTCTTTGATGAATAGAAAGTTCAAAAGAACAGCATTTATTTATAATATAAATCTTGTGACACGTTATAAATGTCTTTACGGTCACTTTGATCATTTTAATGCATCTTTGCTGAATAAAAGTATTAATTTCTTTAAGTAAATAAATACAAGTTCAAAAAGAAAACAAGGAAATACATAATGACACTGGTCAAAAATTAAAATATTCTTATTTTAATGTTTTCTAAGCAATGATATTTTAGGAGCTATACAGTGGAGAGGATGACACACACACACACACACACACACACACACATAAAACCCACACAGCAGCACTGATAAAGGTCCAATGAATCTTTTATTTGTAAGGCACCATAAATACTTCCTTACTGCTCAATCTCTCGTTCTTAGTAAATGTTTTAACCTTTTTCTTCCAACAATCGTCTTTAAATGAAGTTATAATAGCAGTTTATCAACACAAACAACATACATTTCCATCAATTACATCATGTCACATCAACACACACACATTTTAAAAAACTACTACAAAGCTCCAAAATGTGGCAAATATCAGATGAGAAGCGTCAGAAGAGGGAGGCTTCAGGAATTTACATAACAAACTCATCTTTTTCAGCTGATGTTCATGAGATCGAGACCAAGTCTGAACCGCTGAACCAATCCTTTAGCTGCTAGAACCTAGTCGAGACCAGCCAGTGCTAAACGCATTTAAACCAATCAGAGCGGAAACTATTAAATGATCAAATGTCCTCCGGCCACATACACCATGAACACAGCTTCATACATACAAAAAGGCTTACAAAATTAAATGTATATTGATATATTTATACATGTATATAAATTGGCCGTCGGTTTTTGAGATCAACTGGAAAAAAAGATCTAAAGAATCAAATCAGAAAACGTCATTAATAGATTCAAATAAGCAATCCAGGGCTCAACGGTGAGCGTTTCTTAGCATACATCAGCACTGGTGTGCAGAAAAACACAAAGGAATCATGGGACACGAGAAATAAATGTCCAGGAACGCACAATTAGAAAATACCCACAATGCACCCGTGCATATGTACAACCTTAGGTAGTCTTGTGTTTAAAACAGCCTGGAATACTGCACACTACACAGTGTTTAATTCAGCAAGTTATTCCACAAATCAGTTATATTTATTCAATCGCTTTTGAAAATGATGACAAAGCTGAGAAACTGAGTGAGCACTGATATTGGTAACGCTTCACAATAATGTTAACATGAACAATACTTATACAGCACTTATTAATCTTCGTTAACGTTTAGTTGCGCATGAATGAACTGAAGTCATGTGAACATTATCAAAGGTTAATAAGTGCGGTACAAATACAGTTCATTGTTCGTTCATGCATTAACAAACGAGACCTTATTGTAAAGTGTGATTTCATTTAAGAACTTCAATTAAAAACAAGTTATCGAGAGGGAAAAATATTTCATTCTTGCATTTTTATTGGACTATTTATTATTATAATATTATATAAGACACAAATTTCAGTCCTAAGTCTTGATTTTGTTTGCATTTTAATTTAAAGTTCAATTATTTTAATGTTAATTAAATGTAAAAGTCGTCTTGATTGACTGAGTCACTAATAACATCCTTTTAGTCATCATTAATAATAACTGAACTTAAGTATCAGCTAAAATGCTATAAACACATCGAATCAAGGTTCAAGACTGAAATCTACGGAGATCCACTGCTGTCGTAGTCGTGTGATAGTATACCTCTAACAGCTGCACACATCCTTCAACACACACTCACTGCTGGTCACACACGGAAACAGAGACACACCACTTCAACACAGAAAGGACACGAGGATGCCTGTCACCGTCCTACACAGACACTCGGTAAGGCCTTCACAAGGCATTTATACCTTTCTGAGGGCAATATAGACAGAGTCGTCGTTTTATGTTAAACATGTGAATTCATTCCTGTGAAAGGGTCACTAGAGTGTTAAAAGCCTTAACTAGGTACACCCAGAACAGAATATGGTGAAATATATTGACTAGTAGGTATCAGAGGAATTGCGGTGTGGTCTTAATGGTCATGTTTAGGGTGCTGGAGAGGACAAGCATGCAGTGGGTGACTCATAAGAGTGCATCATGAAGTCTCTATTATACTCAGTATTTATGGGATTTTACAGCCATTTTATTGTCTGCCAGGAAAAATCATTAAATCACTTACAGTAATAATACACCTCTCCTCAACAAGACACATGATTTGAGGTGTGTTACATGCTGAAGTTGAATACTTAGGGACGGGGGTTTGTTCAAATCACTCACCCCAAGTATGCGCAATAATAATAATAGAGCCTTAGCAAACACCACTAATGAAAAGCAAATGAATCAAACAGAATAAAGAGTCGCTGTAGTAAAAGAGAGAGAGAGCGAGAGATATTGAATCAGACCCAATCCGGTGAAGGAGAAGGAGTAAACAGAAGGAGTAGTTTTTGCCTCTCTTTCTGCACAGAATCAAAGCGTCTCTATGAAGGCTAGTCGGATTTGTCTGCGTCGTCCTCGCGGTGGCCCTCGGCCCCGTCGCGGGAGCTCTTGTCCTCCTTGGCCAGGTGCGCGTGAGACGCGAGGATGCTGGACAGCGACAGGAGGCCGGAGCTGGAGGTGACGGCGGGCAGGTTGGGCTGAGTCAAGCCCAGGGGCAGAGGGTTCATGGGTAATGCCAAACCCTGAAGCTGAGAGAGCTGGTGAACCTGAAGCTGCTGCTGCGTTTACACCGACAGACAAACAAACAGACATCCGTGACGCTTAGAGAGATCACACATAACTCATATTGATGACTTGCAGAATAAATGTCCTCGCATTACTTTACATTTACAACACTTATTGAGAAGAATATAATGATTTCAATGCACTTTTATTCTGCATTCATTTATTTTGACACTGATTTTGCTATTATTGTGTCTTAGGAGTATGAGAGAATCAAGATTTCTTAATAGTGCTGCTAGTTACAAAAACTATTTATTTTCTATTTTAATGAATTATGTAAACATGAATCAATGATTCGCTTGTGCCATCACTCAAAAATATTAATAGAAATATAAATGTACATACTTGCACACATATATAATAAAAACAATTATTCATCCTGGACTTAGTTTGGTGCAAAAACTAATAATTATTATTAATAATAATAATAATGAAGCAGAATTTACTTTTTTATTCTCGCATAAAAGATTTAAAATCTAGTTGGAAACGATGGCTCCTCTGATTTTCCTCACAATATAACATATATACGTATTGCAAGTATAAGATAATTATTTAATTATTGTATAAAACATTTTAAATCTAACTGACAAAATGTAAAAAAGGTATATTTGTTTTGGATATCTGTATATAGATATACAAATAACGAGAGGCTATACGTATAGTGATTTATTAGTTTTCTAGCAATAATCTGCCCGTCCTACACAATAACACTTGAAGTTGAATGGTGTGAGGTTCCTACCCGAATAATTGAGTTCATCTCAGGAGGGGTGACCTGTTTGGCTCGCTCAATCGCCCCCAGGACCTGCTGCTGGTGCTACACACACACACACACACACACACACACACACACACTTATATCAGCATGCATCTCTCTTCAGGTAAAAAGCACAGCATACAAAAACCAACAAAACCCTCGTGTCCATAAAAGCAGCCCATGACACAAACCAACGGCACATGTGTGTCACTGATGAGGTCGAGTGTCATTATAGACAGTGTGTCATAAATAAATCACACAGTCTGACCTCTTGAGACAGGTAAGGCAACACCTGAGCACAGATTCCATTCAATCTCTTCACAATCTCCGCCTGCGGACAGAACAAGCACATCTCAGGGGTTTACATCCATTAATAAGGTAGCTGGGGATGTGCTTACTAGCTGCTGATGTTGCACAAAAACACATGAACAACACAGTCAGTCATGATAATGTACGCTGACCGACCGATGAAAGACGCGACTGAATCTAGGACGCTGCATATGTACAAACCATATAAGTAAGCCTGTGGTTTAAAGGAAACTGCAGATTTTGCACAAACATAAGTCTAAAGGTTTACACATCCTCCTGACGTATTTATTACATTTTTGTTTTGTACAAATATAATAATGCATTAACTTTCCCCCACATTTGTGCTGATTCTGACACAATACTCAGATTCTCACCTGTTTGTGCATTTCAATGTTGAGTCCGTATGACATCTCATAATACTGCAGGAAAGAGAAACATAAGATCAAAAACTCAGCTTTGCCATCTCAGATAAAAACATATATTAAATATACTCAAATAGAAAATAGCTATTTTAAATTGTAATAATATTTCACAATATTCTTTACTGTATATTTAGGTTTTCAGCCACACATAACACATGACAGCTGCACATATAATGATTCATATTTTTGGATATTTGGGATAAACAGAGACATCTCAAAATGTCAAAAGATTCCCCTGAATCCGCCGTATATGTGTCTCGGAGGCATACAAACAAGTGTAATGAAGGAAGAACAGCAGAGGACTAATGAACAAGCTTAAACCCAAAGAAAATCCTTCATGATAATGTGTGGAGTCTCTAGAAGACTCGAATACAGCAAGGCAAAGACATCTGTACTAATAAAGAGAAAACTCCAAATTAAAACATTGGGAAAGCCAGGCTTGACATGCTTGACTCAAACTAAAGCAATTAAAACATGTTTGTTCATTTGAAATAAAGCTGAAATGAAGTTAAAATCTATAATAGTACATCTATAATACTAAAATAACGCTGTCACTTTGAGCAAAGCGATCTGTTCAAGCTCAAGGAGGCGGAGGAGAAGACATCAGTGTCTTTGAATCTTCAGAGCGACCCGGCCCGACTGTGATTTGGGCTCGTGGTTAGCTTTGCTCTGAGCTAAAGCAGCAGATCACTCAGATCTCAGACACACATTCACATCGATCCGTCAGCAAGACGTCAATACTCCTGTGCACGCTCACGGCCCATCATACAACCGATCAATGAGACGCCCACAGGCTTACAGACAAAACCAAAAAACAACATTCAATCAAACTCATTTCTAAAAGAACTAAAGCCAAAACAAACATGAAACGCACATAAGAACTAAATAAGAAACTATTACAAAAATTGCACAATTCTGACATTTCTTCTCGCAATTGCAAATTTTATTTCACACATCTGACATTTATTTGCGGCGGAAACAGCTTCCATATGATCTGCGTATAACTAGGTCTGAACAAATATTTGAAACATGCACGCTTTACTCACCATTATGTAATGACGCTGCATTTCAGATTTCTCACTCGCCAGTTTATCACATTCCAACTTCAGACTGAAACACAGAAAGAGAAAAACACAAGACAACATGAGATGCACTACGCACTTCTTGTTAAATGTGTTTATATGTTACAAATTACATCATGCATCTTTAAGTAATGGAAATGTTCTCATGGATTGAATGACACAGCCTGTGTATGACAGTTTCAACACACACACACACACACACACACACACACACACACACACACACACACACACACACACACACACACACACACACACACACACACACACACACACACACACACACACACACACACACACACACACACACACACACACACACACACACACACACACACACACACACACACACACACACACACACACACACACACACACACACACACACACACACACACACACACACACACACACACACACACACACACACACACACACACACACACACAGAAAGAATTCTGCAACATTCTATAACCATGACAACCGGTTTCCTGTCTGGACTGCCTAAAACATTTGTGAAATATTACTATTTAAAGAAACCAGATGAGCTGCTTCATATTTTTGGTGAAAACCATGATATATTTATTTCAGGACTCCTTGATGAATAGAAGCTTCAAAAGAAGATAGTTCATTTGAAATAGAATCTTTTTGATTAATTTAATAAATTCTCGCTAAATAAAAGTGAATTTCTTTACAAAAAGAATACAGTAGCATATACCTACAATTAAATACTATGAAATTATGTTTATGCATTTAAATATTTATATTCTTTCTCTGCTGGGAAACCTTTTTATGGTCAAGTTTTGGATATAAAATCTACAAATGCTCTCTAGAATGAGAAGGTCCCTCCCCCACCACCACCTGCCACCGACTAACAGCAAGTAGTAAATCATGGTTTATGACTGATGTAAACTAAAGCTGACTGACTGGTTAAAATAAATGACTCGGCACATCCCCACACCCTAACATCAACACAGGAGAGAAAATTATACATGTCAGACCATTTTATGAGGTCTTTAATCACTAAAGCAATAATAATAACAACATTATGCAATCACAAGCAGCTCCACAGAACAATCACTCATTCATTAGCATTACTTGTGGAAATACTCCGTGACATGGAGCTGTGAGGTGAAGTGGCCGTGAATAGTTTTTAAACACACACCAGAGTTACAGCCTATTGACGCTGAGAGTGAAGTCTAAAGGAATCTAAAGCGCCGCAGTGCGGTCCGATGGTGACGACAGATCTGAAACACATCAACACGTTCTGCTGTTTATCCTTCTCCATTTCCCTGTTCCTTCCTCCATCCGCAGTGTCTCTGATGTGTGATGGCCGGATGGCCTTCGTGATCGCTCTTATCTCTGGTGCTGACAGGGAGCGTTTCCAGGAGGGGCTGTGTTCACACCATTTGAGCGTCCCGGAGAGGAATTCACACGGCAGGGTGTTTTTAGGGTGTAGAGTGAAAGTGAGGAGGAGAAAAACAGCTTGTGCTTCTCAAGGTCACGTTAAATAATGGTTAAACTAGTTTTGGGTGTACGAATGCTTTTGGTATGTTCCTGCTCCATGTTTTTAAAGAGAAAGTCTCTTCTGCTCAAAAAGGCTGCATTTATTTGATCAAAAATACTGCAAAATTTTAATATTTTGAAATATTACTACAATTTAAAATGTGTGTTTTCTACTTTTTTAAAGTGATTTATTGCTGTGATCATTAGTCTAGTCTTCAGTGTCACATGATCCTTCAGAAATCATTCTAATATGCTGATTTGCTTGTCAAGAAACCTTTACTATTAATAATGTTGAAAACCGTTGTGCTGCTTCATATTTGTTTTAAAACCGAGACTCATTTTTTCCCCCAGGAATCTTTGACAGATAGTAAGTTCGAACAGTATTTATTTAAAACTAGATATCTTCTGAAACATTATAAAAGTCTTTACTGTTAGTTTTGATCCACTTAATGCATCCTTACTGAATAAACATACATACAAAAGAAAAAAAAAGAAGCATACTTTTGAAACTTTTGCGTAGTATTTTGTGAGTGTTTGGTATACCTGTGATATTGTGCCTGCAGGAACTGAAACTCGTCTTTGATGCGATCACAAGAGTCTGACGTGGTGAATTTGAGTGCCTGTGTCGATTGAGACGAAGCCTGAAGAATAAAGACAACAGATGAGAGATTTGATTCGACATGACCTCGAAATGTTCCGACGAACAACCTAGGCATCGATTAGGAAGTTGTAGGTTAAAGGGATACTCCACCCCAAAATGCGGTTCTGCACCCCAGAACAGTATAAAAAACAGTCAGAATAGTCCATCTGCCATCAGTGGTTCAACCGTAACGTTATGAAGCTACGAGAATACTTTTTATACGCAAGGAAAAACCCCCGACTTTATTCAACAATTCGTCTCCTCTGTCAGCATAGCTCCGTTTTGGAGAATACACGCTGTTCCATGTCAGCCACAACTCACGGATATGTCTTCCATGTTTGTTTTCCCTTTGATTTGAATGAAAACAACGTATCCTTGTGGGGCGGCTGACACAGAACAGCGTGCACAGTTTGCGTCCAGCGATATTGTCCTAAATGGAGCTATGCTGACAGAGGAGACGAATTGTTGAATAAAGTCTTTTTTTTCTTTGCGTATAAAAAGTATTTTCGTAGCTTCATAACGTTACGGTTGAACCACTGATGGCAGATGGACTATTCTGACTATGATTTTTATACTGTTCTGTGCCTTGACCATGTTAATTACTTGGCAGTCAATGGGACAGTCACAAGCCTCCTGGTTTTCATCTAAAATATCTTAAAATGTGTTCCGAAGACGAACGAAGCTTTTACGGGTTTGGAACGACATGGATGGGGGTAAGTGATTAATGACAAAAAAATGATTTTGGGGTGGCGTAAACCTTTAACACACTGAACCATAAAATATATTAAATTAATAATACTTGCTTTGTGGTTAGTCTTAACTGTTGCAAAAATAAAGTGCATAAAAGGTTTAACTCCATTTTAAACTGACCACAGAAAAGAAAAGCAAACCCCAGCCATGACAACAATCCTTTTGATCAGAGATATAACAGCAACATTTCATTACTGCAAACAGGCTAAAACAATTCTGCTGAACGCCATAACAGAGCCAGTGACTGCATCGCGTGTTTGAGGTGAGCTTGTCAGGTCAGGCTGAAATTAAAGCTGAGCAAATAAAAAAGAAGGGCCATTGGCTTTTCACCTCCGACCTGCTTTACCAGGGGTCACTGGCTTGTGACCTTTAAGCCCAAATAGACAGGAACAAACCATCACAAGTTAGAAAGAGAGAAACGGTATATGCAACTGTGTTCAGTGTGCTTCATGCATGTGTGTGTGTGTGTGTGTGTGTGTGTGTGCTGGCCCCCAGGGGAGGAACACAACAAACATCTCAGCAGGGAATGCTTGCTTTACACACACATACTGAATACTCTCAGCAGAATCATTTGTCAATGTGCATCTCTTGTGAAATAGCGTTCTTCATCAATTCATGAAAAGCAGCTTCCATCATATTTGACTTATTTTACAAAGCAGAAGTAAAGATTCAATATGATAAAAACACAAGTCACGAGTTAATAATATTCTTCATCATTACTGATGGTATTATTATTAACATTATTATTATTATACAGAAAAAATATAGTATTACATTTCATATAGTAATAATACATTTTATGTATATTTAAGATTATTATTAAACAGAAAAAGGTTTCTTAAAGGAGTCATATGCATGCTATTAGAAATCAATTAGAGGAGGAGAAACAGCAGCATCACCTGCGACCACTGAACACACGAGGCTGTTCCTCCTCCTCCAGAATCCCTCTCAGTGTTACTGCGCTTTATTGGCATGACATTACTGACACTAAACCCCATTCAGAAGCCCTCAAACCAGGCACACGGTACAGGACAGAGGTCCTGAGCATATTTAAACACTCACCGTTTTCTGTTATGTTGCACACAACACATTTTTACACTAATTTGCACAGAACAGGTCAAATAAGGAAAATGAAATGCTTTATTTATCTTTCTTTGCTCGTGCTTCACAATGCCTTGCTGTCTTTTGCTTACAGAAAATTTGCCGTAGCGTCTGTCACTAGTGCGCACACTCCAAGATCTGTGACAAGATCTGTGACTTCTTGCAGACTAAAAAAAAACAATAATGCTGACTAGCTGGAGTCTTGGCATTACAGCACTGTGAGTTTTACACAAGCAAGCATCACTCATATTTTGTTAAATGTATTCCAAGTCATAAAACACACACACACATATCATGTGTGATTATATAATATGGTCTTTAGTAGGGGTGCTCCGATTGATCAGCTACGATCACTATCGGCCGATAATCGCTTGGGGATGTTTGATCGGCGGTCTCTAAAAAGGTTGATCTCAAAAAGCCGATCTCAAGCTGATAACGCGCCTGCCGTGAGAGGACTGACAAGACAAGCAGCACCATCTGACTGTGTCCGGTGCAATAATTATAATCTTGTACAATTCATATTTCTTCATTAAATAACTTCTAAAGTATTTTGAAAAGTTTCTGTGAGATATAATTTCATAGACGGCGTGAGTGAATCACCACGCACGCACACTCTCTCTCAAAATGTGCAAATGGTTTTAAATCACCACACGTCGCGTCTGTCTATAAGCGAGCTGCACGCTGCACAGTTGACAGGAATTGTCACTTGCACTATCGAGGCAGTCGCATCGTCACTAAAATTTATAAATTGCATTTCTTCATTCTTGCTCTCATACACACTCGCGCACACATAACGCCAGGTTCACACACACAAACACTGTTTGCATTGCATATGTGCATCTGCAGCAGTGCAGCACTCGTTTCCGCTGCAAAATGGCTCTTTTGACTCTTTGTACCTTTCAGGCCGGTACACACCAAGCCGACGGTTGGCCGTCGGGCAGTTTTTGTTCGTCGGCCGACTAAGTTTTCTCAGTGTGTTCCGCACCGTCGGCTGAAGTTGGTCCTTCGGCTTGTTTTCGGCGATTCGACATGTTGAATCGGCGTCATCAGTCGGGCCATCTGATCATTCTGATTGGCTGTTCAGCTGGCGAACCAGTGCGCGAGAAAAAAAACCCCGTTTCACCCATTTAGTGCGCTTTCTCCATCTTCCACAAGCAGAAGACCAAGGGCTGACAAAGCCAGTGCCATTTGCAGTGTCAGACACATCATGAAAGCATTCTGTGCTGCTTTTTGCACCATGTTTTGCTTTAGCTCTTCCGGTTTCCAGCTTTGAGTAACAAACACAGACGATTGCCACCTGCTGGTACGGAAAGGGATTTCTTCTGCAGGCGCAGAACGGATGTGATACTTGGCCGTCGGGTTCGAAGGGCAACTTTGAACCCAGACGCTGCCGACGTCGGCCGACTCCGCAGTCTGACTTCGTCGAGTGTACAGGCCTGAAGGTAGCAGACCCCTGGGTTAGTAGAACTTCTGGAAAGTTGGATTTTTATAGTGCAGTCAGTGCTTCTGCACCGCTTACCGCACATGGACTGCATACGCACTGCAAATGGAGTCTGTGTGAAGTGAACCTGGTGAAAAAGGCCCATGTCACATACAGCTCATACAGCTATTGTGCAACAATTGACAAAACAAAAATGCAGCGCATGATCAAATGTTTAGGTGAGATTAATATTTTTGAAAAATGTCTAAAAAAAGCCCTCCTCCACCCTTCAAATAAAAAAAAATCCTCTTTCACAAGAGTTACCTAAGAGGGGAATTCATTTTCTTGATTGGATCATACCTATAAATAATTCTACATGATAAAAAGGCTTTAAAAATATCTGTATCTGTGATACTGCTTTCTGTGATTGGTCTCTGAAATCCTGATCGGAGCACCCCATGGCTTTAGAATGAAAAAGGAATTGACAAAATTAAAAACTTTAGAAATCAAATACAATTAATAAATGAAAATAAATTACAATTAATAAAACAGTCTCTAGAATAAAACAGAATTGGAATATAAAAAGTCAAATAAAGCCTCTAGAATAAAATGGAGAAAAAAACGCCTCTATAATAAAATAAAAAATAAAAATAAATAAGCCTCTTAATTTAAACAAATAAAAATATATAAATTAAAGCCTCTAGACTGAAAAAAAAAAAAAAAAAATAAAGCATCTGAATATAACACAAAAAAATACAAATTGAAATAAATCTTCCTCTCCTCTGGAGGCTGCCGGGGCTAAAGGCTCTGCTGTTGCCCCCTTTGTGATGCTAATGAGGGACTTTGGCCTGAGTGACCCAGACATCTGCTGCACACACACACACACACACACACACACACACTTACAGCCCTCAGGCTCTTATCTGCTTTTTTGTCTTCGAAATTGCGGTCTGTGTGTGTGTGGGGGGGGGGGGGGGGGGCACCGGAGACAAAAACCGTCTTGCAATTACACTCAAGCTCATGTGTGCAAGCATATATATATATATAAATGTGTGTATGTGTGCTTTCACAGTATGACTGATCTTTCTGCGGTTCACAAACACATTAGCAGCAGCAGTAGCAGCAGCGGCGGGGTGTGGCGGCGGCGGTTGCGCACACACACAGTTAACAGCCGAAAGTGTGTATATGTGTGATTATTTCAGAGAATATGAAAGCATGTGTGTGTGTGCGCGCGTGCATGCCAGAGGGATTAACCTCTCTCTCTGATGGGGGTGTTGTAGTGAGAGGGGGGTCTTGTTAATTCAGTTGTCCTTAATAATGTCTACCAGACCCCTGTCCACCCTCACAACACAATACACACATAATGAACCCAGACTGCTGTGTGTGTGCGCATTTGTCTGCAAGAGAGAGTCTCATACTAATACATTTCATTTTAAAAGAAAGTTTAGTGGTTTTGCTTGTAAACAAAAACCTCACTGCCACTGTATTACAAACAGAGCAAGGTGAGCACCAGGCTAAAATGTTTGTTTAAATTAATTACTTTTTTTATTATTAATTTGCAAAGGTAGTAAGTTAATAAATAAGTAAAATGTTCCAGATAGATTCATATAAAATATTAGTAATTAATAAAATAAAATATTGTTTTCTAATCTATTTAAAAATAGATCAATATGAAAAAATATTTAACAAATTATATAAATTAGTAATTAATAAAATAATTATTTATTATTTTCTTTATTATCATTACTACGTGATTTTTTATGACTATGATTTTTTTATGTGAATTTTTTGTGACCATTTTTTATTACAAATATTTATTTATTTAATAATAATAATTAATATTATTGCTAAATAAAAAGTATTATTATTATTATATAGTCATACTGATAAATAATAATCACAAAATGTTTTGCCAATTTGTGCAGAGTTACAAACAAGCAACGCAAACCTGGAACATTTTATAGTTTTTTTTTTAAATCACATTTTAAGTCACAATTGCAATTATTAACTAGAGCTGCTAAATAGTGGCTTTGTATTCTAAAGTGAAATGTAACAATTATGCCGTGGCATCATAACATGAGTTAAGAACCGTATCAATTACATCTCTAACAGCTCAGTTATAACATCACAAGAACAAGCTGAAAGAACACGAATCACTCGCAGAATATGACGACTGATCTACAATCAGCGTTTCTGAGAATTCCCAGATGAATCATCTCTAAGAATAACAGATATTAACAACCATGTAATGTTATACGGTTCTTTGGATACTTCTAAAGCTCTTGATGATTTGCTATAGGATCTTCAAAACAGTGTTTTGATTTCTGGATTCTGAAAACTTAAATTGTTTCTTGTTTGTGTGTTCATTTCAACATTTAAAACTTATTTTAAAATTAGCAAATTATGAAATAACTTTAATGATCAATATAATAAATAATATTAATATTTTTTTTCATTTGCAAAGTATGGTTCAGTACTGTTACTGCTTATATTTTTTAAATAGCAAAGCTCTAGTTTTATTTCAGTATCCATTTAAAAACTATCGGTTGATTAATCGGTATCGGCCAGTGTGGTCCAACCTAGCTATCGGTATCGGTAAAATCCACTATCGGTCGACCTCTAATCGTGATTAGGGCTGCAGCTAACTATTATTTTTATTGTCGACTAATCTATCAATTATTTTCAATTGGTCGACTAATCTATCGATTCTTTTTCAATTAATCTATTTATTTTCTTATCAGTTTATTAATTCTTTAGTTAAACTATGCTCCTCTCAGACGCTCACTGAACAGAGCAGACGCAGAGAAAGAGCTGCGTGCGCGCTGATCTCGCGCCGTTGCCAACGATCACAGAGACACTCTGAGAGACTCGCTAAAGTTTGTCTAAGTCGCTAGATTTGTCACTAGTCTAAAAAGTCGCTAAATCTCTCTAAGTTGGCAACACTGTGCGCATCTCTACTACTCACCTCTCTCTCTCTGACTGCAGCAGCGCACGCATCAGACGCACACACACGTACAGGAATATCTGGACCACGGCCAATCAGAGGGGGGGGTCCGCCCTTCACTATCTCTGATTGGTTTAGACCACGATATGAGCCTCTAATGTGTGTCTGTTGTTGAATCACAGGGAGACTTTCAGTCGTGGAGACTTTTTTTGTTTCTCGAACGGCTGGTCGCAGAGGCGCGTCCTCTGATTTTTGTTAGTCGCACCATTGAGAAATTAGGTCGCACTCTAGAGCCCTGATATATATACTTTTTTTTTTTTATGGAGATGAAAACTAAAAAACTTCCCCGGAGCAGCTATCAGCGTGGATCATATAGGCACCGATCATGTTATATTACAGAGCACATATTCAGTTCATGAGTAGCCTAACCTCTTCGCTCAGATCACAGGTGGATTTCCCTCACTATGAGCGAGAGAGAGCGCCGCCGGTGCATCCAGTTTTATGTGAACAACACTGGATGCTCTCCCTCAGATATTACAAGTGCGCGTTATGCAGTGTGCACAGTGAGCACCAACCGGCAAAAACATAAATCTGCACCTATGGCATGGAGGATGAAACAAAATCTTGTCAGAGCCACAATGTGGCGCAGAAGTGTGCTTGCTGCACATTTACATTTGAAATAACGAACCAGGCTGAGCGCGCAAAAGATCCATCATTTTTCAGATTTTATGAAAAAAAAAAAACTAATGTTCCTTAAGGACAAAATGCAAGACAGCTGCTGAATTTAGAGAAATGGAATCTGGTTTTGTCCATTATCTGCACTGAGTTCAGATGGAGAGAGGATCACGAAGGTCAATACAATCTGACGAAGAGCTGCTTACGGTCACCAAACCCATCTGAAACAGTAATCCCTACCCATAACCCACTGGGTCTGACTGATGTCAACAAACAAGCCGAAAAGGACCAACAATTGGATTAAGAGTAATGGTTTCACAAACATTTAATTTAGAATTGCATGTTTTTCATTCTCAGCCCTGAGTGATCACAAGCACCGCTGTTTGCAGCTAAATATTCTTCCCTTCCTAGTTCTGTGAAGGATTTTTCCCACAAAAAGTTAGTAATAATAAAAAATAAAGTTATTAACTTTAGAGGTTTGATAAGTAAAACTGATCCTGAAGATCTGGAATTCCAGAGAACACAGTAAATCTGTGAGGCTGAGATTAAACGGAGCAGTCGGCTGTAACTCCTAATCCAAGATTTGGGATCCCGCGGTTAATCTCCGGCTGATTCCCACTTCTGCTGAAACTCAGAGGTTTAAGATCAAAGTTTGGTCAGTGCACTTAAGAATTCATCAGCGGCAGTAAGACATGTCAAATGAACGACTGCAATGTGGTCTTTTTTCACTGTTGAGGTTTTAATCTGTTGTTTTAAGACACTAGAGCCTGGTCAACAACTACAAAAACATATGCTAAAGAAATGTTACGGTCATGCTTTGGAAAACAACCCTAATATGATTAAACCAAAATTATACAAACAAAATAAACTGACATTATATGAAAAAAGATAGAAGATATTCTTTTAAAGAATATATTTTATTTAGTGCTTTGTTCGATACATCGATTTGACGATAATAGTATCGATACAGCTGGCCACTATATCGATATTGTGGCACATGTGCAGCAGTGGAACGCACTTAAATTGAATACAAGAACATCGTTTAAAATGTTTAACAACAATGTTTAATCTGGCCGCAGAGGAACACTACTGGGTTGCCTGATATAAAGAGACGCAATCCCCGAAACAGAGCTTCCCACTTGCACAATACGGAAATAACTGCTAAATGTGTTACTTATCTTTGTCAACCTGGCAACTATGTGCATGCGCACTCTCCACACCAGGGCTTCTCAAAGTCCGGACTCCGGATCCGGACCGGGAGGGAATTCAATCCGGACCCGCCTCCACTTGATATTTCAAGCGCACTCGTATCACTCAGACCTGCGTGCGGTTTGCGTGGCACACACACACACGGGCGCATGAACCAGTGTTGCAGTGATTACAGACTCTTTTGTAAGACAAAGCACATAGCAACTAGCGACATTTTGGATAAACCTTAGATTTCATTCAGTAGAATAATGTCACCGGTTTCGCCCCGCGAGCGAGGTTTCGCCTTCCCGACGCAGTCTTTCTCCACCGGCAGAGTTAGCAGCGTATTCAAAGAACCGAACCGCAGCAGACTTGTGAATGAACGAGTACAAAACAGCGTTTCCAAAAACCCATCACTCTTGACCGTCTGGCATATGAACATGAGTGTAGTTCATCTGTAAAGGGTTGAAATATGCACATAGTGCACGTTTGTGCTCCATGAAATATATATTTAAAAAAAATTATAATCAAAGATTTTGGCAAATAAGTTGAAGGGACTGCAGGTTACATTGAAGTACTATTTCAGAAACATTAAATATGTAGACCTAAATGAGAACTGCTTTATTGAGCATTAGTTGTATAAAAATGCAGTACTGTTGAGTAACCCTTATGAAAAATAACCATGGTTTTATTATAATAAAAGTGTAGTAACATTTTTCTTTTGCATATTGATTACAATTTATATAACCAGTATTACTACAAATACAATGGTTAAACTATGGTTAGTGTAGCAAGGCCATGGTTAATTTGTGATTATCATGGTTTAATAGTAACCAAATGTTTTTTTGTTTGTATAAAACTATGGTTAATTTTCGTAAACACAAGTACACCTGATGACGTCATAAATATGATAATTAAGCATATATCAAGTTGAATTGTTATATAAAGTAATAAGCATGTTTATAAAAACAAGTTTTGTAATAAAAATTATTTCTGTCCTTTTGGCGTTGATGATAATTCAGCTTCGGACCTTTGAATGTAAACTTTGAGAACCCCTGCTCTACACAGTGGATGAACGCGCTTTCTGAAAACACCGGCTAGCTTGCAGTTTAGCGATCTCCACTTCAATATATTCTCAGAAAAGTGTAATTCATCAAGTGTTCACTTATGAGAGAGAGATAGGGGGGGGGATGCTGTGTATGTACCGCCGTAACAAGCTGTGGCTTTAATTCCTTTAGAAACAATGATGTTGCCAGCTCCTTGTTGAGAAAGATAATGTAGCTCTTGAGCGATTAATCTTCTATGTTATTGATAAAATTGCGGGGCAGCGCTAAAGTTTTGAGGTTAAATTCAGTGCAGTCTGTGCGTTTATAAGGCTAAATCAATACCAAAAGAAAACACCATCATTAACATACTACAAAATGAAATATAGGAATCAGGAATTGTTTCAGGACGTTTCTCAGTCTCAAATTTCAGTTTCATGGTTCAAATGTCAGAACGTCCCGTTCACTTCCTCACACACATCCCAAGCTAGCGGAAGACTCAAATGTTCTCCCAAATCTACTCTTTGAATAGCAAAAAGGCCTCAATTAAAGAAATGCCAAATCCACCCACTTGTGAGGTTTTCATTTAGCATTCCCATGTTTGTGTGTTCACATACAACTGTGTGCACGGGGGGAAAAGGCAATTAGGCTTGAGTGCAAACAAAATAATGACTGGGGACTCATTAACACAAGCTGCCCACTGTGTGCACAGGAACAATTCATGGGAACGACACAATTATGCCTCTACAGGGAGGGAACCAGGCAACTGGTCTGCAAACAAACATCTCAGACTCTACCTGAACCAGAAACACCATCATTTAGACATGCTACCTGCAAACCTGACATCTGATTCATGAGATGAAGACCAAATATCTGAAATAAAGCTGCCAGAGAACAAGAAATTAAAATAGTAAGAGGAAAATACAATGAAATAGCAATGCAAAATTAATTAATATACAAAGACGTCTTCTAATATGTCTCTGAGGTGAACTTTGATACAAATTAAGATGCAAAAATCTTACATAAATTAACATTCCACTGGAATGAATGATAAGGATTGATAAATATTAGTAATGCGTTCTGAGGCTCATTTTGACAATGCACTCAAACAATATGCTTTATGTACATATTTCAGTAGTAGTGTTCACAAACACGATGATAGACAGATAGATGTATTAGACATGTGCCGGTATTCGGTAATGCGATATATCACGATAATGAAAATGCACGATATTGGTATCGCAGGCACTTCAAAATACAGAGAATAATTATTTATTACAAATTATCCCGAATTTTGAATGCATTTTAAGAATACTTTTCCCATCAACTGGTCACAATGCAAAACACAGCTGTATGCGCGTGCGCACTAGGGCTGCAACAAACGATTATTTTGATAATCGATTAATCTAACGATTATTAGAACGATTAATCGTCAGTTATTCCACTGATTAATCAGTAGACTTTGATTATTCAGCTTTTGCATTTAGTTAAATTATTAAGTTATACATGAATATAAGTTGAATTTGAATAATGTCTAGATGTTAATGTTGTTTTGCTAATGTTTATTTCTGTATTATTGATAAAATGACTTTAAATCTCTCCTGTAATTTAAATTTAATGGCAATGTATAGGTCCTTTTCTATGCAATTCAAGTGAAATAACTGAACATACATTTTAGAAGAAAAATTCAGGCGGCACTGAAGAGGCTTTTGCATCTGAACTTCACATTCTACACTACAGATTTAGAAAAGCATATTATGTAATTACAATTATTATATAATTAACTGGTAACACTTTACAATAAGGTTAATTAGTTAACATGAACTAAGAATGAACAATACTTCTGCAGCATTTATTAATCTTATTTAATGCTAATTTCATCATTTATTAATGCATTATTAAAATCACAAGTTGTGTTTTTTAACATTGATAAATGCACTGTGAACTAACATGTATAAACAATTAACAACTGTATTTTTATTAACTAACATAAACAAAGATGAATACATAAATGTAATAAATGCATTGTTCATTCATGTTAATTAATACATTAACTAATGTTAACAAATTATACCTTATTGTAAAGTGTTACCAATTCCTTACACAAATATATGTATTTGGCACAAAATGAGATGCCAGAGACACTCTCTCACCATTTAATTAGCTCCATGAAAAAGTAACTGAAATACACATCATTCTGCCAAACATCTCCTTTTGTAAGTCATATAGATAAGAAACAAAATAAAGGTAAGTGATAAGACGCTTTGGATAAACTATTTTATTCACAACATAATGTCTTAAAATACATTATAGGGTTATGATAACCAAAACAGTCCTGAACTAGATCAAGCTTTGATATATGTAAACCAAACTATCACTTTAATTAAATTATTTGTTTCCCTCTAATAAAAATATTTTAGCATTAGCTAGCTCCACACTGGAGAGCTGCTTTATAACAGAATATCAAGTTGTAGCTCTTACTGAAAGTGACAATGACTCTGGTTTTCCATGTTTAATACCGTAAAGCTGCTTGAATTAAGGTTATCTATTGTATAAAGTAGTATGTAAATAAACATGAAATGACCGGACTTTACTGGAGTCCTGAACTCAGAGCTCATGCAAACATCCACATCGTTGTAATCAGATGCATTTAAAAATGATCTAAACTGCTGCTTTCACACTGCTGTCAGTTTTTGTTGTGTTTATTTCGTTACTGAGAGAAAAGCACGCAATGTATATTTACATTTTCATCCAAACACCGCTCAGCAGCTTCAGGTTCGTTCGGCTGGGTTTGAAGCACTGTCTTCTCTTGAATTGCTTCCCGGAGGACTGAACCCAGTCTTGCGCTACAGCGCCACGCTGGTCAAACCGCAGTATTGCAGGCTCTTACATTAGGTCATATGAGATCAAACGACTACTTGACAACAAAAAATATTAGTCGACAATTTTTTGTCGATAATGTCGACTAATCGTTGCAGCCCTAGTGCGCACTCTGATGTAAACAAACATGGATGAGACGCGCGTGGCGGAGCGCGTGAAGGAGACGTGCTAGAGGAAGGCGCACATTCACTCCCTGACAGCAGATGGCGCTAAACAGCAGAAATGCAGCCATTACCTCAGAAACCCCGTAAAAAAAGCAGCTGCTACTTTTTTTATGAAACATGTTTAAATGATTTAAATACCCATTCAGTTTTTTGTATTCGCTATGGTGTTCATCACAGCGTCAAATACTTAAATATTTAGACCTAATAGGCTATTTTTTTTTCAAACTTTTTCTCATTTTAATCTGGACTACAACATGCCCTAGGTATTGTTTGAAAGTGTTTTGATTCTTTGTTTGGTCACACTTTACAGGGGTTCATTAGTTGAAAAGTGAATGAAAACATCCTGCAAAGTTTTAAATCTGAAAGTGCAACGTTTATAAAGTTATTGTCTCTCAAAAGAAAGAGTCGACTCTGAATCATTGAAACGAGTCGTTTTTAAAACGAATCCCAAGCCGTTTCATGTTGACAACATTAGCATATTGCCGCTTACTTGATTTCCGCGTTGGTCTGAATGAAAATGCAAATTCATTCTTTGCCACAAGGAGCCGCTTTTGGAGTGTTAAAGGTCCATTATTGTAGACTTTTCTGGAGTTTTATTTTAGGGTTTGATGTCCTTAAGAATATATATTTGCGGTATAAGTACCAAATATATTTTTACAGCTCCTCTTTCAGGAGCTCTTCCAAGAACAAGTTGATTTTGGGCTGTCTAATATTCATGAGCCTCTCTTCTGATTGGCCTGTTGTTTTCTGAGTGACGCACGGCCAGGCCAACCACAGGTAACTAGTTAGGGCCGACGTCACAATTACGTTACCGTGCTAAGCTGGAAGCAAAACAAAGGGAAAACTAGCACAGATTCGGCTACACAAGGAGCTTAAAATATATCTTGTTGTGATGTTGGGTGCCAGAATCGATGTAATACAGCCTCAAATTAGAAATTGGATCGCATACCTGCTGCAACTGCCAGACAAAAAAACGACGACAGCTGTGGTTAAACGTGATAAAACGAGTGGACTGGACAGAAACGATCGTCAAACATGATCACGTTTGAAGCACACACTACTTATCAGAAAATGTTCAATAAAGTTTTGTCTTTTGTTGTTATGGGTGCGTCTGAAGATTTCACGAATATGTTGTGTATGAAATAATGTCTGTGTGCATGTGTGTAAAACAACAAACTGATGATTTATAATCATTTGTAATTGTATATACATTGTGGTGATTAATTGTGGCTGGAGGATGGATGGGACGGTGGGCGGTGCTCTGGATGGTGACTGAAGGCGGTGACTGAGCAGTTCGGACGTCACATTTTTACGGAAGTCACAAGGGCTCGTGAAAAAGCACAGCTACTTTATGCTGGCTGTGTGCATTTTACTGTGGACTGACTATTTTGAAACTTACATAGCCCCTATACCTCTGATATCATGAATTTCAGTTTTGACAATATGGGACCTTTAAAAGTAGCTGTTTCCCCGTTAACGGCTGTACACAAAGCAGCACTGCACTCACAAACACTGCTTTAAATTAAATCGACCAAGCGGACCAATCACCGCAGATTAGCGTCACACAAAGGAGGGGTCTGGAAAAATGAATTGATGAGCGAATCATTTGAGAGTCGTTAAGGTAATAAGGAAAAAATAAATGTATATTATAAGAAAATGAAAGTGTTTTTTGACCTTGCATGCATGCCAACCAGTTGTTGGGGACTCCTAAAACCAAAATATGAACCTTTCATAACCCATAATAGGGGCACTTTAATGCATTAACTAAGGTTAACAAATGAGATCGTATTGTAAAGTGATACTATTGTTCTTTATAATTCTTTTGCACTTTAATCTGTGTAAAAAAAAATAACTATACAGTTTTTGTGTATGTTTTATAGTATTTAAATGTTCACTTATTTTTGTTATAAGAAAAAAGTTATTAAACCTGTTATACTGTATTATGACAACACTTTTTTGCAACTAAATTTCAATACCGTGGTAATACCGTATACCGTGATGAAAGCATTAGCAATTAATCGTAACATGCTGTGGCAGTAATAATGGTAATACCGGGTAGAAATGATAATTTCATCACACTGAATTACTAGCATATTCAAATAGCATGGTATTTACATGTAACGCCAGCATATTTTAAAGAATAAAACAAAAAGCATGATTTTAATATATAAAGTTAAGTGTCATTTGATATTATCACTGTATCATAATACTGCCAAAGTACATTTTAGTAAGGTGACGTGTGTAAAAACAATGGTATTGCCATGGAACACGTTTTCTCATTGTACCATTTCGAAAAACATGCTATTACCATGGTGCTTGTCAAAAAAAACGTGGTGTTATGACGGTTTATGTCCACAAAACATTATAGATAGAAATACAATTGTACTTTTGCGCTGGTATCATCCGTAAAATACATCAAGTGATATAATGTCCACAACACCTGCTGTGTGCAATCAGCAAGAAAGAGACACTTACCGAGTGCCTGGCTTGTGGAAACATCATATCAGCCTGTTGTGTGCTTTATTCTCTCTCTGAAGATGAAATTGAAAGGCTGTGGCTGGATGTCCTCTTTGTTCGGCCTTGATTTGGTCTAAACCGATGAGTTTGCAGGCAGAACGGGCTTTAGTCGGCTCTCTTCAACAGTTTTCCTGGATTTTGTTCAGCTTTACAAACCTAACTCAACTTCAGACAGCTCTCCTTTTGGAATAACGAAAACAAGAGGCTATATATTTACTACAGTATGTGGCATTGCGGTTCAACAAGACACAAATGAATCTTCTGTTGAAACAGGCCGATTAATCCACCGCCAGGCTGATCATACTTGTCCAATTTCCAAATACAAGCTAGCTGGCTAAAGCTAATACCGTTAAATAAGTTTCTACTGCAGGAAATTAGCCAAATGCGTTTGAAAACGAGGGAAACCCGTCTAAATCTGGTCGTGTGTGCGCTAATCTTGCGTCTATCTGGTTAAAGGCGGTGAAATAGCAGCTTGTGCTTGGAAAATCATGCCTCTTCCGCCGCTTCAGGACTCGTGTGATGCAAGACGCCAAATTACGGATCCTACTACGGGAAAGGCCTTACTCATGAATATTAATTACGCCGTGTGCGCGTTGCCTGGCAACCTTTCAGGAGCGTGTTTACATCATCTAATTAATATTCAATGAGTGGTCTACACAAGGTGTAATTGGGAAAATCAATCAGCTTGTAATCATGAATAAGCTTTTTTTCTATATCTAGAGCCAAGTAATTTTATAATAAGACCTGTTTGGTAGTGTTTAAATTTAGAAATAGACGCGTTTGCATTGCAGCCAATCTGACAGGGCGAACGCCACGTTGCGTCATTAATATTCATGAGACAATTTTTTTTCGTAGCAGGATTCGTACCTTGGTACATTCGCATGCGGGATTTAAGGTGGCGCCCAGGAGGCCCATTTTAAGATGTCAAATGCATGAAATGACAGTGGCCGGAAGTGTGTTCTGTCGGAAGTTGAATTGCGCTGCTTTTGTTCCTGCTCAGTGTACAGCGACTCCAACCTGCAATAATAGCAACTGCACCCTTGGGAGCATTTCCACGTGTTATTTATTAATGCCTCTAATTGGGGAGATATTGCAGGTGTATGTTGAAGGCGTCAATATGATATAGTATAATATGTTTTTAAGATTTATGTATTAGATAGCTCTATGCAATCTCTGTGTGCCCCCTTCGGTACAAAAAACAACAACAACCTAAACCATATTTAGCAAACAATTTAAAATAAAGACTTTATGTGCTGACATGATAATGCAGATAAAACTAAACGACTTTCATTTGAAACATTTTAAAAGCAGGATTTAACACTTCATCATTTCAGACACTGCAAAGAATACAAGTCACAAGACCATCAGCAAGTATAGGAACAAATTTATTTAAATTTAAAACAGATAATTTATAATTTGTTTTTTTTTAGAAGGCGGTTATGAAAATCATTTCCATGTTTGAATGAGGTTCAGGCAACAGTGGTTGAAATGAAACACATAGAAATAAAAACAACAGTAAAATATGGCGAGAATGTTGTAAAATTAATTTCCACTACGTTTCCTCGTCTCGAGGATTTCGATGCTTGTCTGATCCCACAACCCCCCCCCCCCAAGACAAAGAGCACACGCTTTAATAATTACAACTCCTTACAAAAATGAAAAGAGAAAAACAGCAGTTTATCTTCTAACTTAAATACAAAGTAAATCCATTTGCTCTCTTCTTTAGTGTTTTACTCATTTTTAAAAGGGGACCGTGTCTAATTTCACAGTCCGCATGTGATTTGGACAACAATTGGCACTTGTTAGGAGTCAGTCTCAGAGAAGGGGATTGGCACGCACAATATTATACAACATTTACATTTAGTAAAATGACAAAATAAAAGGGTGCAAAGAAGCAGAGAGAAAAACAAAACACAAATCAAAATGTACATGATCAAGTGGTCCTGGACATTACAGCTTTCAGGCAATGCATTACAATGAAAGAAAAGGGGATAAAAAGAAGAAATCACATTTGAATGACTCTTTCATTGGGTCAGGGCGTCAACCATTCGACCGCTCACCACACAGATGCACCTAACCGTACCAGTAAACATGCCTGCATGGAAATAACAATCGTCTCGCTCTGTAGTCTGCAATGGGCCAGCAAATCTGAAGCTTATGTGTTCACTGCATCTCACTAAGCGAGTCTTTGCAAGCATCAAATACAAAGAGCCATTGAACTGGATCACAACCATCATGAGAACTCAAATAGACACCGTACTCAAGAGGCAAGCGACCTTGTTTTATAGTCCTGGAGACTTATCTTATGCAAACTAGAGAAAGATTGGAATGCGTAAGATTTTTTTACGAGCCGGATAAGTCGAAAGTGAATACAGTGAAATTGGCTGCCACTAAAGCAACATCCACAGCCTATCCTCCTTTTCAGGAATAATAACATCCGGTCTAATGGCACAGACATTTGAAGGAAACTCTAGCGCCCTCTTGAGTACTGAGCACATGTTTGCAATGCTTTGGTCAAGCATTTATGCATTTGTATATGGTATTTTCTATCCTAAATTATATCTAAACTGTTACTCAGAACAGCCAAAGCCTTCATAACTGATATGTCTATTCACATGTCCGCTGCAGAACTGAAACTAAAGCCATGGGACAGACGCTATTTTCCATGTACCACTCAGAGGATTGTTTTGGCTTGAGAAAGGTGTTGTTTTTGCCATGTTTGCATGCAGGTCGTTGGCAATATCTAATAAAAGAACAAAGTTTGGCCTCCAAACCTCACTGACTGTGCCCTATGGACTTCAAAGTGTGCTTGTCATGTGACTACCGATCCTAAAATGCCCGAAAAACGTCTCACGGTTCACAGAGGTAGAGGTTTCTTGAGGGAGCGTTGAATACGAGACTTCTGGGACTGGCACATTTATAGATATGTGTAGCTCGAATGGTCGGCCTGCAGCTCGAAGCGTTTACTAAAAAGTGCGTTAAAAACAATCAAGCTACGCCGAATAACACCCCCTTCTGATCTTACAATCGATGGCTTGATAAAACAAAGCAACACGTTCTCATAGTGAGCAGACATCAACTCGACAGTCGCAGTAAACTAAGATCCATTTGAACACTTTAGAGTAAGACGTACATCAAAATGGTGGTATTTCAGAAGATTTAGTGCTCAGTTTGATTCGTTTCTTCAGTTTCTTCAAATCTAACTCACTACGAACAGTGAAGAAAACACGGCAGGATTTACAAAATGGTGTGACCCCACTTAAACACTGAATTACAAGGGTTCAGTTTACAGATAACACGTCAGGTTTTATATCCATCAAGAACGCATTTGGGAGTTTGCTTCTCTAGTAGAGCATCCGATGATCGTGGCAAGTGATGAACTCAGATGCATGGCAGCAAAAGTGATCAAATAATGAATAATACATGAATGGGTGCATTTCTGATCACGGTTCTCCCGGTACCGAATCACACTTAGAGCTGTGCCCAATCGTTTCTGTTTTTTATGAGGCGTGTTTTTCGTAGCCCTTGATGAAAATGAATGAAATATCACCTGTATAAAATATTGACTGTAAAAGAACCGTAGAACACCTTTTTCTATCTGTGCATCACATACACAATGAAGGAAACAACCTGTGAATTTAAAGAATAAAGAATTCAGAATCGAAAGAAAAAGTCACTACTTGCAAGCGTTGACCAAATAGATCACAGATAAAAAGCTGTCTATTTTCATATGGTACATTTCCTATGTTTGCTTTTAAGCACTTCACCTAAACATCATTTGGAAATCTAACAATAATAAAAACAAAAAAGATCTGTAGGAAAGTGAAAAGTGTGGTATTTATAGTACAATATATTGTGTGTTTGGGGATCATTTTATCCACAATGGAGGTGTATACAGCAGTACAGACACTAGTCTCCTATTTCTGTTTATAACATGGGAGTGCTTCAAATAGGAAACAATAGCATTCAAATTATCAACAACTTCAGATCTGGTCCATAAATTATATAAATAAAACGCTCTTTATTTAATTAAATTTTCTTTTGCTTAAAAATCATATTTGTATTTTTTATCTTATATAACATTCACACCGTGGATAGTTTCCCTATCCGTCTCCGAAGTTTCCAAAGTCTGCTCTAGACTATTGCTCATCACGTCCGTCCGTCCTCCACACGTTACCGTCAGGTACAGCTATGTGTATATCATTTGACGTATTCATAGTGACCAAAAAAAGGAAAATCAAAACGAAGAATCACAGTATCAATAATATTGTAATTCATAAGAAAACCAACAGAACCGTACACAATTACGAAAAAGTGATTTCTTTCTTTTTTTGCCAAAGATAGTGTACCACAGACGTTTTGTACATAAGCAATAATGTGTATATGTATTTACAAATATAAATATACACAATCAATTAACTTCAGCGCATAAATGCTTCCCTGACACCGTCCTCCTTCGACCCCGCCGGAACTCGTGAGAAATTCTTGAAAGTGTCGACCGAAAAAGTTACGTTATGACAATTAAAATAACTGCGTAAACAAATAATGGATTGTGTGCATAAGTGCCGCTAGACGACGACGATACCCGCGAGTCCGCGGCCTGGTTCGTGAATTAATAAAGCATCTGTTCATGAGCGGAAAAAGATAAATCGCACACTCCGAAACTACTTTTTTAGATTGCGAAATTAAAACAACACCAGGAAGGAGGATAAAGCATAACCATGGGAGAAGGAAGCAATGCAATCATTTTCAACATTAAATGTGGAAATCTGCAGAAAAATACCTATCGTAAATGTATAATCCTGTTTTGCGCACATTTAAAAATCCTTAACGTTGTCTCTTACTCAATAATTCAACTGCCGTTATAATTTACTTTATATTAGATAGCAGTAGCTTTAGTTACTTATCATTAAAAAGTTTTTAAAATGATCATCTCAGCAATATACACAGATTTAATTAGTTTCATCTCTCCCTTGCGTGCTTTGTATCGTTTTGCTTATATAGGCATTCTTACACTATTTTCGTTCATTATCATTTTTTAGGATTTTTTTGTCGTTCGTTTTTTTTTTTGCATTTGCGATGCTCTCACATGAAGTTTACATTCATCGATGCGAGTTGAAGACTAGCCTTGTCGAGAGAATCATCTCTGCGAGCGAAAGGTTCTCCACACCATCAGTGGAACCCGCTGGATTCTAGAATCCGCCAGAATCCTCCGAATTCTAGAAGGATCCGTTCCGGAACTTCCGGCACCACAGCACTAGTCCATGTGTCCATGTACAAGTATGTAAATATGTTGTGATTTTTTTTTGGTCTTTTTGCAGGGCTGTGAAAACCACATTTCTCCATTCGTCCAGGCAGAACTCCCGAGAAACATTCGGAGCAGATGACATGATTGGAGCGAGACAGGAAAGGGGAAGGAACGTCACATCCAGTTTTTCAGGCCAGCGTATCACAGATCATTCTCATCGTAGCTCCGCCAATCCAACATTTCCGTGAAATATGTGAACGTTGGAGCTGCGAGTCAGAGTCTAACGCCCTTTGTCAAATCCAAGCCACTTTATTTTGGTGGTCAAATTTGGTAAAAGGGAAAGAAGCCTTTGACGAGAGCTGCCGGGGACGAGCGGACAGACTTTGGCAAACAAATAAAAAACAAATGACGAGCAGGACACGTCCGTTATGATTCCGCTGGACAGAAAGAGAAAAACTCTGGAAGCTGGGAAAGAGAAATCAGAAGAACCGTGTTTCTGAAAGTGTACATGATGCATGTGTGTGTGTGTGTGTGTGTGTGGTGGGGGGTGGACGTAGGTGTGTGCACGCTCTGTGGGTGCCTGTTCTATGCTGATTCATGTGTCGGACTCGTTGCACGTCTCACACCAGGTTGTATTCCTTCAGGTTTAGCTGCAGGATGGTGTCTTTCACCGCCGCGAACACGAAGCGGATGTTCTCCGTGTCGGTGGCGCAGGTGAAATGCGAGTAGATGATCTTGTCGCTGTCGGGGTTCAGATCCACAAACATCTTCAGGATGAACTCCCGTGCGGCCTGGGCATCCCTTTGGGGCCCTACAAAACAATATGTAAAGGGAGTTAAACACTATAGGAGACCTGAAAAAGTTGGGACAATAAATCGTTGCAGAATGATATTTTCCGAATGCATCGTCATTCCTCTGGAATCGATTCTGAGCTTAGATTTTAGCAGCAGATGGCATTGCATGCCTTAGAAACAGCCGTACTCTGCTTGTTTACAAATCCTTACACACACTTGAATCTAAAATAATTATTCATACAATTCTAAAAGGCTAAGTGGGCTATGATCTCGCATCATAAAAGCATTCTGAGCGGAGGTGACATTACACGACTCGGCTGAACGCACAAGCGCTCTTCTTCATGAGCATTTGAGTGTGCAGACAAAATCTAGAGTAGAGTGCCATCTGCTGTTAAAATCTAAGCTCAGAATCCCTTCCGGAGGAATCGCGCTCCATGAATCCATGAATCGATTCTGCAACGAGCCCTCTTAATGTGTTCCCCATGAACCAAACCAACCAGCTCCAACATGAATCACATATATTTGATTTGTGTTCAAAATGGGGCTGGTAAGATATTTTAATGTTTCTGAAAGAAGTCTTTTCTGCTCACCAAGGCTGCATTTATTTGATCCTAAATACAGTAAAAAAACAGTAATATTGTGAAATATTATTACAATTTAAAATAACTGTTTTCTATTTGAATATATTTTAAAATGTAATTTATTCCTGTGATCAAAGCTGAGTTTTCAGCATAATTTATCCAGTCTTCAGTGTCACATGATCTTCAGAAATCATTCTAATAATATACTGATTTGCTGCTCAAGAAACATCTCTCATTAATATTAGTTGAAAAAAAGCTGTTTCAAATTTTTGTGAAAATCCTGATATTTTTTGAGGAATATAAATAATTTATTTGAAATAAAAATCTTTAGACATTATAAACGTCTTCACTGTCACTTTTGATCAATGTAATGCATCCTTGCTGAATAAAAGCATTAATTTACTACCCAAAACTTTTGAACAGTGATGTACAGTGCATAGCATAAATGAGTACACCCCCCTCTGAATAACTATAAAGATGTATTTTCTTAATGATCACTAATTTAATTCATGGACATGGCAAAATTGAAATGTATTAAACATATACTTAATAAAAACAACAAAATATATGACAATATTTCCTGTAAGAGAAGTACATTTTGTTGAAGGATTGCAGAAATGAGTACGCCCTAGATTTAATTCAGCAAATGTCTAATCTTCTAGTGCTTCGTATGTCCTCCAGAGCTTTACGTATACTGCTCTGACCCTTCTTGGCACTGAGCGTACAAGTTCATGACAAATGTTCACAGTTTAACTCCTGGAGGATGACCTCCTTGAATACTCTGGTCTTTAATGAGGAGTTTTGCTCAGCTCGTCTCTACAGAATCCCCCACAGCTGCTCAAGAGTGTTAAGATTGAGTGCAATACATGTCCACTGAAGGACTTTCACCTTGGGAGAATGAATATCTTCATTGTCATGCTGGAAAAAATGCCCAATAATGCAGGGAATGAGGGGAGGGTAGCATCTTCTGTTTCAAGTTTTTGTATTCCATCACACAGTAGTGTGTGAATTCATGACAGTGTTGATAAAGCACAACTCCCTCACACCTTCAGCACTCATTCATCCCTATATAAGAGCTTTACTACCACTGAACGTCACTGTGGACCAAGCACTTCTCACTGTACTCCTCCTCTAGCAACACCAGAACATTTTGGATGCTTTTGTATCCGAAATGTTTGACTTGGTCTCTTGAGACCAGATTATGGATTACCAGAAGTCTCTATTTTGTAAACATGGGCCTTGGAAGAGGTTAAATTAGTTTATTGTGCTTTGGCTACAGTAGGTAATTCTAGTGGTGACAACCATGCATGTCACTTCTGGAGGCTGCGTCATACTCTGAGATAAAGTGTAATTTTCTTTCATAGGTTTTGCCGGCTCTGAGACACTTGCATGTTTTTTCTCCTGCTCTTTTTCTAGCAAAAATTCACTCATCACTAAAGGAAAACTTAAAGTGAAGACCTGATTACTTCAGGAGCCTTGTGACCAGTCCATTGTTTTTAAATGTCAGTGCTACTTCTGCAATATTTTCACACTTAAAACAATAATTTGATATTCCTCTTGTAACATTGTCCTAATTTATGCTAAGAAATAAGTCACATGGCAGTTCTCTCCCACGTGGTTCCACTGCTGCCAGCATTAAGTTGAAGTATGATTCAGTGCGCTATATAACACTTAAGTGTCAGGAAATTACTTGTCTTTAACAGTTTTGGTTCTATTGAATGTTATGAATACTGTTGATCAAAAATAGCCTTAAACCTATACACTTCATTTTTTTGTTTTATTTAGTAACTTTCAGGAGGATGTACTCATTTTTGCATCACAACATTGTATCACTTTGATAATAAAATTGTATTTTGCTGAATAATTTTGACATTCTTCTTTGGTAATTGATCAAGCAGGCTTGTTGGAACATTGTATCTCCAAAGAACCCTAAAATATCATAAAACTTAACCAATTCAGCAATTACTCTTTATTTATAAGGGGTGTACTTATTTATGCTGTGCACTGTATAGATTATAAAATGTATTGACAATAGAAATGTCCATGACCTTTTGTAGATTTAGAGATTTCAAACAACACTTTTACTGCTGTTACGCTCTATAGTGGCAGAAAAGCTAATGATATCAGTAGCTAATAAAACACATGCATGCATTGGTACTGTTTGCATTAAACCAGTGTACATGAAAATCACTGTTCAAAAAAACAACAACATACCATCAAATTCTGGGAAATAGTCAACCAGGTGGGAGTAGGAGATCTTCTCCTCCAGCAGGTCCTTCTTGTTGAGGAAGAGGATGACAGAAGAGTTTTGGAACCATGGATATGTGATTATCGTCCTGAACAAAGCCTTGCTCTCCTCCATACGATTCTGAACAGACACGAAGAGTGGATCGCCACATGTGTCAAAATGCAAAACTCACCAACCAATAATATAAAAGCTTTTAGAGCCATAAATCCAGAACTAGCATTTATGAAAGATGTCGAAATGTTAATTGTTGGTCTTCAAGCAACAGCTATATGCTGCTTACTGCAATTTTATACTGAATATGGTCTACTATTACTTAAAATTTGCTTTAATATTTTAATTCCATTTTTATTTCCAACTTTCTATTGATTCTTTATTTCTTATGCATTTTTTATGATCGTCTTTAAATCCTCTTTATGTGAAGCACTTTCAATTACCATTGTGTATGAATTGTGCTATATCACTAAACATGCTTTGCATAGAAACAGTATGTGAAATAGCATGCAGTGTAAAGATAAACACGTCTATAATAAATGAGTTGCTCACCTCGTTGTCCGATTCCACCAGAACCTGATCGTACTCGCTCAGAGCCACCAGGAACATGATGGACGTCACATTCTCAAAACAGTGGATCCACTTCCTGCGCTCTGACCTCTGACCCCCTACATCAACCATCCTGAAAGACAAAGAGAGCAAGCGTTTATATTATTGATTTGTTACTGACATTATATGCATTCATAATTCATGCTTATACTGCACAGTATGCAAACCCTCTGTATGCATGGAGCACTGTGTCCCATAATAATTATTATTACCTTTATTTTACCAGGAAAAAAGCACATTGAGATTAAAAATCTATTTTACAAGAGCGTCCCTGGCCGAGATTAACAGTAACAGCTCACGTGGGTTTAACAAATAACATCCATAAATTACACACATACACACAAACAAGCATATCAATACACAACTAGTCAAAACATCTACAGCCCAATGTTTCCGTCTCCAAGTTCTTTAAAAACCCTTTAAAAATGTCTAGTGAGACTCCATTAGAGACTAGAGACTAGACTAAATTAATTTGCTAATTATTCCAAGCAAAGGGGGAGGGGGAGAACAAAAGCTGATTTCCATATACGTGGAATTTCATTTAAAACAAGAGAAAGGTTAAAAATATGAGTCAAAGGAGGGGTAATGAAATCAGCTGCTAACTTTCAAAAATAAGCTTCCAATTTATCAGGACCTGCTGATTTTGAAACATCTAAAAAAGTAAGAGATTTACATACCTCAGAAATTGCAACTGGTGAAAAATTAAATGACTGCTTTGCATGAGCGCCATAAATTGAATCAAACAAAAAGCCAGAGGCTATAAAATGTTCATTGAAACAATTAAGCAATTTCTTTAATCAATGACTGCATTGCAAATGCAAATACATAATGTGAAGGATTACAGTTTCTAGTGTGCTGAATGCAATGGAAGCAATATTAAACACTCAAACTGCTTTTTGACACTATTATGTGCCAGTTAAGACATTTTAAAGCATATTTGGATTGCTGGTTGGGTTGAATCTACGATATATTGAGGTCATGTGACAGCAACATAGTATAGTACTGTTTGTTTACCATTGCATAATGCATACTTCACATATTTAAAAAAGGCAATATACAGTATATGCATACAGCATACATCATAGTATGCAAGCATTTAACTCTAAACAAAATCGGTCACTTTATGTATACTATGCAGTATATACAGTATATTATTTTTAAAATACCATATAAATAAATAAATATATATACAGTGCTTGAAGTGGAAAAAAAGAAGTGTCGGTACTCACCTGACCCCCCCCCCCTCTATTTAATTATTTATTTATATTAAATAAGTACTTTTTAATAATTCACAATGTATGAATAGTGCCACAATAAATCAATCAATAATTAAATAAAAGTTTTCAACACAAATCAGCACAAGTCAAGCTGCAATACCAAACAGGACCACAGGGAGACGCCAGAGACTAAATCACCTGCCTTTAATATACGGGTCCATTCAGAATCACTAAATCTCTGACCACCGCATAAACAGCGTTCATTATAAACACTATCATTTTACTGACATCTGGACGTTAGTCACTATTCTCTCTGTAATCGCTGATGAAATCGGCCGTGTTTTCTCTGCATTAGCGCTGTTTTGAGCTTACTGTTTGAATTCGTTCACTGAATCCTTGGACTTTCCAGGAGTTTACAGTTTAAAATGATGTGATTGCAAAAGCATGCTTCTTTTCATTTTAAGATATGATTTCCATGATAAAGTACTGATTCAAATTTAAGTAATCAATAATTAATTATTATTCTACTACTCTCCCCTGACACCGCCTCCCCTTCTCGCGCACCACACAATGAAGTAGACCGACTCTGCTTGCGTTCATTCACGTGATGGGTCGAGATGAGAGGTGATCCAGCCTGGGTAGTGTGATTTACATAGTTTCTATATAATTTCTAATCATATATGGGATCATAAGCCTAATCACCCAGACCCTGACGAGTTTACTCTGAGTACTGGCAACATGACAGAAGTGCCGGTACGCACAAAAAAGTGCAGGTACTCTAAAGGCTAAAATATAGAAGTGCCGTTGTACTGACGAAACATGCTACCTATCAGATTGTGCTACCAATAATATATTTGCATTGTTTTAAGGGTAAGTTTAGGGTAAGGGTAGGTGTGGACATTAAAAAAGCCTCTAACCACAAGATGCTGGTAGCACAAGCACAATCTCTTGAAATTTAACAAGGTAACAAACTGAGATTCATGATAAAACTTTTTTACTCATGGGGGTTTATAATGCGATGGAATGGAATTCTGTTGCCAAATTAGCATTAAAATTATAGACTGCAATAGCAACCAAATATGCGGCATTCAAATTTAAATGATGGATTTTAGTTTACAATAATTACATTGTTTCTTCACATATTCTTTAGTCTCAGTGCTACCTGAAAGTAGACCCTTTTAAATACCTAAAGAAACAACAAACACCCAAAATATCCCTAGAATGGTTATCAAGTACCTGACTTTCAAAACTAGTTTTTTGTTTCTGCAAATATGTTCTGGCAAGGTTGCTACCTGAATGCCGTTAACAGCAGACCTTTGTTCAAACAGTGGAGGTTTTTAAACAAGTGACGACCTTTTCAGAGGGGATTTGTTGTGTTAAAACTTGACGCCTTTTTTACACTACATAGGGCAAATGCTGGAGGGGGGTTTTTACATAAGCTACTTAAAAAATAAGTTATTGCATTATGTTGTATGCATATGCAAGCATTTAATTCAGTGAACCATTGCATTCAATAGGCTGAACCAATACAGGCTACTATAAACAACAAAAAAATCATCATATTTGAACCAGAAAGTATTATGCAAATGTTTTTTATGTAAACATCTGTCAGTTTAATCACACAATGAGTCAATAAAGATAAATATTGTGGAAATATTTACATACTACTCACAATATGCATACTGCATTAAGAGTAAATGTAGTATCTTAGCATTCTTTTCCGAACAAATGTTTTTTATGTAAACATACTCACAGCCCTAGATTTCAGAGACTGAAATGCGTGCAGGCAGAACTGGCGCGGTTTATCCAGCACTGATTTGAGGATTTCTACAGCGCCCCCTCGTGGAGTCAGAGCTCCAGTCCTGAGCCAGCAGTTCACAGAGGGGCCTTTGATAAATGAAGCCCTCTAGGATTGGCTGCCCAAAATAAAGCTTCTTCAGATAGAAGTGTCCTCATTTCCTTCAGCCAGGGGCTCGGTGACCTACTTCTGAACATACACACGCTCTTTAATGTAGGACGAGTCTCCACATTCACTCCGCACTTAGGAAACTTTGGCAGGAGGACAGACAGAGAGAGCGAGAGAGGCCGTGCGTGCTCAATTTGACTCTTCCTGGAAGCTCGACGCGAGGTGCGTGAGGGTTTATGCTTTACAGAGATTAACAACCACAGAGCTGATGGTAATCATTTATGGAGTCAATATGGCAGAAATAATCTCTTGTGTGTTTTCATGAATTTTCCCGCACATATGAACGATTTAAAAACTCACTGTAAATCTCATCAGCGTCTCTTCATAAGCATGTTTTAAATGTGTAGCCACACTGGATATAATAAAATGAAATGCCCATAAATGTGTGCAACTATAGAAATGTTGTCATGAAACTTCAAATACAATTTTTTTTGTTTTTGTCTACATAGGCCACGCCCCTGGTTAATGAATATTAATTACAATATATGATATTCACTATCACACTTACAATTATTAATTAAAAGCACATGCTTTTATCCAAAATGTCAAGTACTTAAGTAATTCATGCCAAGCAGGCAATAAAAAGCGAAGTGCTACCAATAAAATGTTTCAAACATCATCTAGAATTTAGATTTGCTGAAAGGCGGAAGTCAGTAACACGCACACTCACAGTCGCGTGTAAACACGTCGTTTCACGTGAGAATGATTCTAATTTTAATAGCATTCAGTGTAAACGGTGAATGATAATGTATTTATGTCGTGCCAGATGAGGCTTGCACAGCCTGAATGAGTGTGTGTGAGAGAGACAGCACACACAAAGTAACTCACAGAAATTTAGAGATGCATACTGAAGAAAAAAAATATATATATATTTACAAAATATGATTTAAGGTAAGCAACATTAGACGGTCATGATGTTTCCCCGAATAACAATATCAGCCTGATTGCAATGTGACACTGATTTTATACAATAGTATTTCAAAAAACAAGAGGTTAAAATTAATTCGATTTTAGACAAAATATTGACTGATTTTGCTCAATTTCACCAAAAATAGTTGCGATCAAAGCCAAAGCATTTATGGCACCTCAGCTTCATCAAACTGTCTGTGTACATGCGTTTAATACCACTTCAGATGAAGCTTGTTTCCTCAGCAGTGGAGAGGTAGAGTTTGGTAATACTAATTTCATTTGAATGGTAACAACTCTACAGTTTCTTATTATGTTAACTGAATTAATTGAAACAAAGAATTTGATGTGAAAGATGACATTTAATAAGGTTAGGGGAAAGAAATGACCATTTATAAACAGTGGGAAATGACATCTGCTTTGTTACATACAGCTACTCGTTTTAAGTTAATTATTTCTTCCTCTTTCCAGTCACAGAGCACTTTATTTGGTGAGAGAAAATATGTAAATTAGTCAAGATTGGGGGACTTGTAATGTGTAATTATTTATGTAAATATTTTTCTTTGAAATTTGCATAGATTTTTGTTTGTATATGCTGTCAATTATAGTTCTTAGAAAGAAAATCGTCACACTTCCCAAAAAATCATAAATCAGAATCGGTCATGAAAATTGCAATCGGTGCATCTCTAATTTCTGAGGGATCATGTGACACTGAAGACTGGAGTAATGATGTTGAAAATTAAGCTTTGCATCACAGTAATAATTATTATTAAATTATACTTATAATATTTAACAATATTACAGTTTTTATTGTATTTTTGATCAAATAAATGCAGCCTGGAGGAGCATTTCTTTCAAAATACCTTACCGACTGCAATCTTTTTGAACATTAGTGTACATAATACTTATTTAAATTTGTGCTTCCGCCCATGACAGTTCTTCTCTCTCTCAAGAGACAATTAGAAATAGTTTTGTGGGTTTTGATGGCTCAATAAAGACAAAAGAAAAGAAGAATTTAGACAACTTTGACTGATGTGGGGTGTGATGTGGGCTGTATCTTTGTAGGTCACACACTAGAAAGTCATCTTCAGCTTGGGAAAATATTAATAACTCTCCTCCATGGATGTATTCTCAATGCTAACCTACATTCAGTGCTAAGTTCCTAAATTTCAAACGAAAGATGAATAATTGCTCCATGTCCTCTACCTGAAAATGATGCTTTGAAGGTCGAACGGGTATTCAATAATCCCCGTGGTCGGGATTCGAACCCTCAGAACATCCTGCTGGGTGGGAAGGTAGGAGGAGTCGGAGATACGATCCAGATCCGTTAGATAGCTAAAGAAAGACAAGGAGAGAGATATAAAAACATTGACCCCTTTAAATCACAAGCGGATGGTTTGGTAAAGGATGTTTCCAGCAGAACCTTCGAGAGTCAGACGACGTCCCCGTCAGCAGATCTCACAGGATGATCGTTATGCTGTCTTGTGAGACAACCTAAAAAGCACAACGGCTAAATAGGGAAGACAAACGCTTTGTGTGTCTGGTCAAACTAAGGTAGACTAATCTTATATTCAGAATCACTGTAAACTGCTGTCTGGGAAACATATGGGTGAAATAGTATGCGCAGCGGTATGTAACGATAAATCTCTTTACTGGCTTATTCCAATTGAATGTGTATATATAATATATAAAAAATAAAGTAATGTTAGTTTTTTATTATTATTTAAGTGCCCCTATTATGGGTTATTTGGGAGTCCCCAACAACAGGTTGACTCGCATGCAAGGTCAAAAAGCATTTATTTGCCTTATTTGCTCAACGACTCCCAAACGATTCATTCAACAATTCATTTTTCCAAACCCCTCCTCTGTGTGACGCTAATCTGCGGTGATTGGTCCGATTGGTCTTATTTTCATTTCATCATGCCTGCAATGCCTGACTTAGTGTTTGTGAGCGCGTGCTGCTTTGTGTACAGCCGTTACCGGGGAAACCGCTACATTTACTGCTGGCTTTGTGTACAGCCGTCTACCGGGGAAACCGCTAATTTCATTTCGATGCAAAAGGGCAGTTGGCAGAATGCGCGCATGCAACAATGTTTTTATTCAGGTCTGCGCGTGCAACAAAAAAACAATATGCTAATGTTTCTTGAAAACATAAAAACATGTTTCATGTTTCAACTCGACTTTTAATTTCACTTTAGTACACGGTGCACTTGAGAGACAATAACTTATGCACGGTGCACTTTCAGATTTAAGCTTTGCAGGATGTTTTCATTCACTTAGAGCTGTGTTACACACTGCATGAAAGGTCATTTTCAAAAATCCAGAATAGGGGCACTTTAATGTTAAAAAAATTGTATTCATATTTTAATGCACAAAAATAAATTATTTCTCAATTGCATTTGCTGAATTTAGCAAGCAACATTGCATACTATTTTTAATAGCATGTAAAGCAGTAGTCTGGCTACAATGTTGTCACATGACCTCATTATGTTGGATGTTTAATTCAGCAAATGCAGTCAAAATCTTACAAAATTAATACTTTAAATGATACGGCCATATGCATCCATGACCTTCGTTTTACCTATAAAACAACTTCTTTTACCAATTAAACTTCTAAATATTCATCTGAATATATATATTTACAGAAAATATACTTTTGAAGAACATCCCATCTTCTCATATGTAGTGCTGGAAAAGTCGGATTAATTTGACTGAAAATGTTTATTTAGATGGTTCATGTAAATAACCTTGTTTAATTAGCCTTGAAAAAATGATTCACTGATTCATTTCAACACCTTTGCGTTTTGTAGCAAGATATTTAGTCAAATTCTGTAGTTTGTCACAGCTGTCGATGCAGATTAATTATACATTTATATAATACAGAGTCAAATTATTAAATACATGATTATGTTACTAATTGTATTAGTTGAATTTGTGTAAATCCGTTTAATGTATTGCTGTCACCCAGATATTCCTCCTGCACTGACCTGTTTTACCCCAACACACCAGCAGGGGGTGTGATTCACACGATGCCAATGATTCTTGAACAGACTCCAGGCTTCATACATCTGTGTGTATTAATGTGGTGAAATCCGCACTTTTAAAGGACAAGGACAAGACTGACTGCCACCGAACTCTTCAATTAGATCATCAGAGAGACATGGACACAAACCCATTCAGAAAAAGGCCCACGAAACCGATATTCTTGGAGAACATTCATTAATTCGTATGTGTTGCATAAGCTGAAAGATGTTATTTTTAAACAGAAATGGATTTCTCCCCTCCTTTTTCCAGATATAATATCAGTTCACATTAAAGTAATAGTTTATCCAAAAATAACAATTAATTTACCCGTTGTTTCATTCCTGCATGACTTTTTAACTGAGGAGAATATCTTAAGAATTGTATTTGTCATTTACAATGAATAGGAGCACGAGCATCATCAAAGTAATCTATATGACTCATGTGGTATATTGTAAATCTTCTGAAGTCACATGATAGCATTGTGTGAGTTATTCACTGAAAATTGCTCTCGTTCAGAGTTCAAGAGAAATAGCAAAGTGCGAATCAGAATTTGAACTTACCTTTTGAATTAGATTATTATATATTTTTTAAGAATCAGTGATTAAAGACTCAGATTTCAGTCTACTTCAGTTGACTAGAGTACGTGAGTCGAATCAAACTTCTGCAAGCCGGAAAGCCTCAGTTCTAATTCACTGAAAAACCTCCCCTTTAGTGTTCCACGGAAGAAATACAGTCACACGGGTTTGGACTGGCATGAGGATTAGCAAACAAACTAAATTCCAGATGCACAAATCTTTTACAACGAAAAAACATGCACCAATTAATCATTCACAATATCACCAGGAACACGTATTAGGAAAGTAAACAGCGTCATTTTTGAGTTCATGTAGATTGTGAGGATACACAACAGTGTGCATATATAATTGTTATTTATAAATAATCATACTATATTCAATACAAAGATGATGACAGATATACTCACTATTTTGTGGAGTCGGACAGCTGGTACTCTCGGCGTCTGTCGTAGGCCTCTCGAATGCCTGGATCTGACCACAGCATCTTAATGGCACCAATGTAGCAGTGGTCGAAAGACGACACCTTCTCAATGTCCACCTCCTTCACCAGCGAGGCGTTTGCCTGCAGCCCAGAGCAGATGAACAGTTTAAGGCAAAAGCAAAGGAGGAAAATATTGATAATCTACAGCAGTGCAGATGTACAATACTCCATCTAACCTATTTTAATCATGCTCTGGTCCTTCTATAATTATGGGGCTTCTATTATGCATGACGTTTTATTAATAGTGAGACCATGAGGAATATATGCACTTTTTTCCTTTGCCACACCAAAGCAAAATATGAATGGTGAAAACCAATTCATGGTTAAAATGGCTGGTTAGAAGCAATGACAACCAGTTACAGCGACTAAAACATAAATACATTTAAATTCAATCTTTTTAGAGATGTAGATGAGTTTGTATCTTCATGGAGCAGACTTGGATAAATGTAGCCTTACATCACTTTCTCACCAATGGATCCTCTGCAGTGAATGGGTGCCGTCAGAATGAGAGTCCAAAGAGCTGATAAAAACATCACAATCATCCACAAGTAATCCACACCACTCCAGTCCATCAGTTAAAGACTTGTGAAGTGAAAAGCTGCATGTTTGTGAGAAACAAATTCATCATTAAGATGTTTTTAACTTCAAACTGTTTCTTCCAGCCATAATCCATAATAACGCTTCCCTCAGGGGAAAAAGTCCATCCCCTGTTGTCCTCCCACATCAAAATACACCCACATATAGCTTATAAATGAATCTTGATCTGTGCATATTTCTCACCTGATTCAGACGAGACAGACTTTTTCACTGGAGAAAGTTATATTATGGAGAGAGGACTGGTATTTTAGCTGGATGCAATGGTTTGAAGTTCTTGATCTTGATGGATTTGCTTCTTAGAAACACACAGCTTTTCTCTTCACAAGGCATTAATGGACTTGAGTGGTGTGGATTACTGTGATGTTTTTAATCAGCTGTTTGGACTCTCATTCTGACGGCACCCATTCACTGCAGAGCATCCATTGGTGAGCAAGTGATGTAATGCTACATTTCTCCAGATCTGTTCCCACAAAGAAACAAACTCATATACATCTTGGATGGCCTGAGGGTGAGTACATTTCATTTTTGGGTGTTTTGGGTGAACTATTTATTTAAAGGTGATGAGCTATTTTTTTCCCGGAAAGTTTTTGCAATTGCACTTGATGATTTAATTAAATTGATGAGATTTTTTTCCCCGGAAAGTCTGCAATTGCACTTGATGATTTCTAGGGGCTTTACTGACGAGATGCGCAAATTCGCATGCACGTCACATATAGCGTTTTTCCACTGCATGGTATGACTCGGCTCGGTTCAGAATGGCACGGCTCAGTTCGGCTCGGTTTGTGTTTACACTGCAGTTTAGTGCCGCTTTAGAGTGGGCGGGATTATTCATAGTTGCGCCACCTCCACTGCCGTGACTCCTGAAAAACATTTTAATTCCGTGTCGCTCCATCAAGCTCTCATCGAAACAGCAATTTTTCGGTTGTTAAAATAAAGGTGCGCTCTCTCAAAACAGTTGCGTTCGACCCTTCGCTGGCTGTTTTGATTTAAATCTAGCGGGTCTCTTGTGTCTCGTGCCGCAAGATCAGTGACGCAGGCAGTGACGATTTTCTCCGGCCAATCAGTGATCCGCAGAGTTTACACGTCACGTTTTGGTAACGGTACGGTTCGCTTGGAACCTCGGCGGTACTAAAAAAAGTACTAGGTACCAGGTACTGTACCTAGTGGAAAACCCCCCAAAAGTGACCCGTACCGTACCATGCAGTGGAAAAGCGGCAATAGATAATGCAAAAAAGGCTTCAAATTCCTTTATGGAAAAAAAGCATGTCTTTTGATTTAGGTGTGAAACATGAACTAGACATGTTTTCATCAGTTCCACCTTTAAAACTTAAACACTGAACATGATTCATTCTCACCTTGTTCTGCTCATACTTGTAGCCAATGTTCAGGTTCTCTGTGGCGCGGATCATAGACTGCATGGAGGTGAAGATGTTCTGGTACACCAGCTTGGTGAAGCCACGTTTGTCTTCCTCTGTGTACCCGGTGCCATGGATGATACGCATCTGCTTGATGAACGTACTCTTGCCGCTCTCACCCGTGCCTAGAACAGAGGTAAGGGTCAGAGGTCAGATTTAGCATCCTTCATTCATGATCATCTTTTCAGATGTGTGGTTTGGTCACAGTGTGGGAGCAAATCAGGACACTTGAAATGATTTAATTAAACAACAATAAAAACTCTAAATTGTTCATTTGAGAGAGAAGAGCCACTTCTAATTAATGAGCGCAAATACGTGCCTGTGCGATGCTAGCTGCCAGTCCTTTTTCAGGAAAAAACAAACAAACAAAAAAACTACATGCTCTTTGGCATCACTTCAATGTCCCAAATCTATGGGATTTACCTTGGGGGTTCATTAAGCAACTGCAAGGATCTGAACAATTAATCAAATCACAACATAATTAACAGTGTCTCAATTCACAGTAAACGCTGCTTCTCACAATCTCTATCTCTTTATGCGCTGAGAGTTTAACGCATGCATTTTGGGAATGCAATGTAATTTTCAAATAAAAACATTTACAAAAAACTAAAGGGGGTACTTTAAGTAAATATTTGAGAGTTTAACGCATGCATTTTGGGAATGCAATGTAATTTTCAAAAAAAAAACATTTTAATCTAAAAAAAATCTAAATAATGTTGACCGTCTTTGAAGCCCAGTGTACAGGCTGAACTTCTAAAGGATTCGTATGATCTGTCACACATGTGAAGGACGGACACATCAACCCACCCTCAAACTGAAACACAGATTAAAGTCAACATGAAATGAGCTCACATTTTATTTCTGGAACATTTCCAAATGCAACAGGATACTCAATGAGAAAGTCCTTTAAAATAGCATGAATCACTTAATAGAGCACTATGAGAAGAACAGAAGACAAAGTAGATTAAGTAGATTAGTCAATTTTAATGTCAAGTTGACTGTTCCAATCTTAACTAATAAAAATAAATAGGGCTGGACCAGAATATTCGATTATTCGAATATTTGTTCGGAGGGTTGGCATTAGATTTTCAATTTTGAGATTTGAATATCCTATTTTTTTTAAACACCTGGCATCCCCGCGAAACGGTTCTTAACTTGTCCGCCTGGCTGAACAGCTGCAACAGACCGTTCGCCAATGAAAGACGTTCGTGCTGACCTATAGCATGCATATATCATGAAACATCTTCTATTATGAGCGCGCTTGCCAAACATCTACATTTGACATAATGAACTTAAGCGTGCAAAAGACGCGAAATGTGAACGGACCCTCTGCTATCACAAGACCGAATGCGATGCATGCCCAGTTGTCAACTGTCCCGAGATGCAAGCGAAAGTCTTGGATCAGCGAGCAGAAGTTTGTGTAGTGCAGACGAGATGCACCGATGTGAAGCCGCTTTGAGAGAGTGAAATAGAGAAGACGCGGTACAGCGGAGTCACTCACACGGTTTCAAATGACTGATTTAATCTGATATTTTGTGTGGATTTATTTACTCATCTAACCTACATGATATATTCATGTATATGTAGAATTTTCTGTCATTATAAACTCGAAAGCTGCGGGAATGAGTAAAACTATGCCATAGCCTATACACACAAATTCAGGACCTGATTAAATATAACTATTAAACAGAGATTTGTGAAATAAAATTCCCTGACTTTTACAAAACTTTTCCAGGCCTGGAAACTGCGGTTTTAAAATGTAATAGCTTTTCCAGGTTTTTCATGACCGTACGAACCAATAAAAGCAACTGATGCATGCTTTCAATCACTAAAGATTGGTCCTCTCCCTCCTCTAATCACGTGCCGGATCCGTTACCCCGCTTTATTCCGGGACCTCTCAATTTACAAATTAAGCACTGGGCTACCTTATTAAAAGTACGGCTCTTAACAGACCTGTGTGTTTTGTATCACTAGTGCAGTGTCCGTTCTCGGAGCATATAAGCCCTGCCCGCGTGAGGCGTGCCGCTTCCGGCTTGCGCTGTTCTGTAGTTTATTAAAAGTTTATTCATTCTGTCGCGTGTCCATGTTGCACCAAAATTTGACATTGCACTCCCTTGGGTCCGCAGCAACACACTCTCCATGCGTGAAGTCGATTGGATAAACGGTTCTCGACACACAGATAGACAGACACACTGAGATTCCTGCTTTTATTAGAGAGAAGAATACGTTCAGGCCCCTCCCGCCAAATATTCGGTGTTGATTACTACCGAAGCATCGCAGCTCAAAAAATGGTATTCGGACCAGCCCTAAAAATAAATGGTCTTTATCACAGATATTGCGACTAAAAAGACACACTGCGAGCATTATTTACGCCTGCTAATTTATTTATATGAGAGAATGAATAAATACGTCACATCTCAAAAAAAGTTCAACACCTTCAGCAATAAAAATCAATTGTTAGTTTATCTAAAGTAATTTTTGCTTATTAATATGGTTGAACTGGAATCAAATCACAGCAAACACGTGTGTTGCATTACTACCGAATGCTTGCGAGTGGGATGCTCTAAAGATCTACAGTAAGGTTATGTCGGATATTTTCCAGCCCTAAAAATAAATGGTCTTTATTGGCATCTACAGCTCCATGAAGAACCTTCAATGTCCATGGAACCTATTTATTCTACAAAATATTATATCCCGAGAAAGAATGTTGATTACATTTAAAAAAAATTATTCACACCAAGATAAAATGGTAAGAACTGTTCTCTGAAAGGTTATTTAGGGGGAGAATGGCGCTTCCATGGATGGAATGGATGAGGAAAGTGTAAAGCGGCATCTTTCAAACTGCAGCCACAGCAGAAGGAGGTGAAACCTTTGCGTAGGTTTTGATGGGAAAACCACAGGCATTTTCTAAAGAGCAACACCTCCGGCACTGGAAACACAAACCTATCGAGAAACACGGACAATATCTAAAGATGCAGTTTTTTTGGTCAAACTACAAACATTCCCTCTCACTTTCTCTGCTTTACACACAATTAAAAGCTTTTCTCCTTCCCCTCTCTCGTTACATAACACTTCTGTTTTGCTTCTCGGTTCAGCCGAGTGAGGATTTCCAAGGAAGGATGCTTTTTCAGAATGAGAGGAGTCCTTCATCCCCTCTGTGACTGCAGGAAGTGAACTGATCAGCGAAGGGGCACGAGCATATCTGTACAAATAAAGCCAAATCCTTCTCAGTTTTTGGAAAAACTAAAAATTCTGGAGGAATGTAAATGTGCCGCTGCAGTTAAAGCTGCTCTGAAAGATTTCAACGCTACATGCTGCACAAAACCTACTAGATTTTTCTGCCACTTGTATTGTCCACCAGGCAATGCCAAGCACCACTGCCAACAGGTTTCCCAAACAATTCCCCATCTGCATTTTGACTATGCAGAACATTTTGATACTTAACTACCTAAATAAACGTATGAGTAAAAGTATGAGATTTTCAGTTAGCATTTTCTCATTCACATCACACTCATTTGCTTTTTACATGGCACAAATGTTATATTTTGCTTCTTCAAAGATATTGCTGGTCATGTGCAAAGTGCTTTATAATATTCTTCTTCATAACCACTTATAGAAGCACTTTGTCTTATAAAAGAGCAATAAACATTCTCTTTCAACAAAAAAGGCTATATTTAAGGGGCAGGGTCAACCTTGTACAAGCTAATATTTCCTCAGCCTGATATTTGTTGCTTTTTAAAAATAACTTTGATCAACTAGGGATATTCCCACAAACAACATTTTAAATATTATTTTAGAAAACCCCTAAAGTTTCATGACATTTGGTAAAGGGCTTGTAATGTTATCCTCAATATATACAGACATTTATTAATACATAATTAAATGTATAATTTAATTAAATATTTAAATGTATAACAAATAATAAAAGTAATTTAATTATTTGACTGTAAATAATTAATTTTATTTTAATTAACTGGTGCCATTAAATGGCACATTGCCGATTACACTTTACAATATTTGTCTAAAATGTAAAATCTTTTTCTCTAACATTTAAAATTGTAATCTTACAATTTTAAAAAGTACAGAATTATCGAAAAACCATAGAATGCTTCAGATCTGTGCATTAGGCTTTTGCACAGTCAATGCAGAAAACTTGCAATTCTACAATTGCATAAAAAACTTGCATAGTTAATTACAATACAGAAAAGGTAGTTTGATAAAAGGAAACATTATAATGCAGATACTGCCCTTAATAAAACGAATCTGCTCTTCACAATCATACAGGTCAAATTCAACTGTCTCTCTGCAGATATTAGAACTAGAAGTACCAAATACAAACTATAGAAATCAGGTTATCTTTTAGAAGAAGCAAAAATAATGTTGTTATTCTCTTTTTTCTCAGTGGATTCATGCTAATGACGATCACCATTAAACACGCTGATTGTGTAGCAGGTCCAAAACGGAAACACATTAAGAAGTGATGCATTAGACAACTGAAGTGGCAACACCCGAGGTTTAACCAAGAGAGATGATAAATGCTTTTCAATAGCAAAACGAAGAGTTCAACCGAGCTGGTTTTAATGGGTCAGTGCTGATTATGTTATGACAGGGCTGGATCCCTGGAGAGTCTATGTGCTTCATATCAAACAGTGTTTGCTTCCCATGCTGAACGGATGCAAATCAAATTACAGTATCCGTGCATCGATCAAAACTGAAGTGCAACCCACAAAACATGCGCCAGGTCTATTATTTTATCTTTCAGCCGAGCATCATGCCTCAATGTTTCTAATTGCATCTTTGCACAAAAGCATAAACGATTGTTTTGTTGCTCGCACAACCAGGAAATGTCCTAAACGCGGAAAGCATGTGAAAAGGGGATTTTTCCGATCACAAAAAAATCAACTCATCCAAATATAGGGATGCATTAATGCCAAGAGACTCCTGGCTTATTATAGGATGTCCATCAAAACAAACCCCAAGCCTTTTTGGGGAAGAGATAGATGAGATTGGGATCTAATGGCAAATTATTAATTTCAGGTAGCAGGGAATTTTCTAGAAATGTCTGTTGTTGAATAGATCTGTTTTAGCTCTTGAAAATATCTAATGAGTATGTGACTCATTCTCATCTCTGAACGTTTCAGCCCTGTCCAGCAAACCCAAAAGACAGAAAAATTTCTCCAAGACAGTAAAGAGATTAAATGGAGATTTTGCTGAAGTCTACTGCTTCTAAGATGTTTAACCTGAAAAATGACCTCTGTAAAAGAGATCTCAACAACGTCTCAAACTGTGCTTAGATCTGCCAAAATACCGAAGTCTGCGATCAAAAGTCAGAGATCTCAATAGGAACTCAAGAATTTCTCATCAAAGCTGCTATAATTGTCTCATTCAGTCACATTCCATTACTGAGATCTTCATTAAATCTCAATACACGGAGTGAAAATCGAAGGCCGCTCCTCATTCTGTACACGCCTTTAACCCAAACAGGCGCATGTTCAAAATGCTTTCAATGAAGTGGGAGATCTTAAAAAAGCCAAACATCAGGCATTGTTGCTCAAACTCTTCTATACCTTTATGAATTATGACTATAAAGAATGAAAGTTTGATAACAAATATTTGCAGTGCTTCAAAGTAAAAACAATCTGCATTCAAGGTTCAAAGTGCCAGTCATTTGGTTTCTATAGAAACAATGCCTCCCCTTTGTTTGTTTTGTGCATTCCGTCTCCGTCACAGAAATACTATACGCATCATTGTGCTGAATCTCTCGTGAATGAACAGCGTAGGAAGCATCTGAAAAAACACCTGCTGCAGGACGATGTTTCACTTGGTCAATCAGTAATTACCTACGAGAGAGAGATAGCGAGAGAGAGAGAGAGAGAGAGAGAGATAGAGAAGAGATAGATTAGAGATAGATAGAGAGAGATAGATAGAGAGAGAGAGAGAGATAGCTGATAGAATATGTGATAAGAGAGAGAGATAGAGAGAAGAGAGAGCTAGAGAGATAGCTAGCAGATGAGCTTAGAAGAGAGATAGAGAGAGATATAGAGAGAGAGAGAGAGAGCGAGAGATAGATAGATATAGATAGATAGAGAGAGATAGATAGAGAGATACAGATATAGAGGGAGAGAGTTAGATTAGAGATAGATTAGAGATAGAGATAGATAGAGAGAGAGATAGATAGATAGAGAGATAGAGAGAGATAGAGAGATAGAGATAGAGATAGATAGAGATAGAGAGAGACAGACAGATGATTGATGGAAGGAATAGAACGTTAGAATGACAGACAGATAGAATGATAGAACAATGGATAGACAGAAGACAGACAGACAGACATAGATAGAAAGACAAAGAAAGAACGAGATACAATGATAGAACGACAGACAGACAGATGAATAAATAGATAGAATGATATATAGAACAATAGATCGATATATATAGATGGATAGAATGACAGAAAGAATGAGATATAATGGTAGAACGACAGACAGATAGGCGCGATAGAACGATAGATAGAACAATAGATCGATATATATAGATGGATAGAATGACAGAAAGAATGAGATATAATGGTAGAACGACAGACAGATAGGCAAGTTAAAGCGATAGAACGATAGACAGAAAGATAGACAGATGCATAAATAGATAGAATGATAGATAGAACAATAGATCGATATATATAGATGGATAGAACGACAAAGAAAGAACGAGATACAATGATAGAACGACAGACAGATAGGTAAGTTAGAGCGATAGAACAATAGATAGATACGTGGACAGAACAGTTAAAGCGATAGAACGATAGACAGACAGATAGATAGAGGCATAAATAGATAGAATGATGGATAGATGGTGGAACGATAGATATATGGATGACTGGTATAGATCGGTTTTGACCAGTGGCTTTGTGTCACAGACTAATCATTGACTTAAAATGTGGTGATTTTAGACTTGACCCTAGGCCAGTATGACACTGAACAGCCTGTACTTCTGTCCCCCACAGCGCGCTTTTCATTCACATCAAATTAAATATGGCGTTTCCTCCGACTGAGCTCTAAACACACTCGTTCACTCATGAAGCGAGCTGTTCCTCCTCCAAACCCTTCCCATACGAGCCGAGGAAAAGAAATAGAATCATTAAAAGCGTCTGATTTATTTCTCGTGACCCTGTCACAAGATTACAACACCCCCCAAAATACACTCCACCCTACCAGCAGCCGGGCTGCTGTTATCTCCGTCCTCTCGCTCCCTCTCTTCTTCTGCTTTGTGTACGAGGACAGACAGCCGCTCCTCTGAACAGCCGGCCCTCCTCCTCGTCTAGTATTAGGCATATTCAGAACTCTCTATGCTATTTTCTGAAACGACCTAGAAATAAGGGGGCAGCTATTATAGTCTCCAGCCCGTACGGTGCAGGCTTGCAGTCCCTTACAAAACCAACCACAGGACACGTCGACTGGACGGGCGGCTCAGTTGGAGGAGAACTAGGGAGGGAAAGAGTATGTTTGTACTTTTTATGGGGGAAAGAAAAGTACACTTATGACAGAGCAAAAAAAACATGTCAATGGAAGCAGATCCGTGACTTATCAATGCTATAAATGTACTCACCCCAATGACAGTGAATGGTGAATTACACTCACACAGCACCATACAAGTATTTTCAGTCTGCCATACAAGAAAAAATTCATGCAATTTCTAAACCCTAGTCTTCAGCCAGAACCAAAAACAGTTAATGTCAGAAGTCAAGGGACGGGAATACTAACAATATTAAGTTACAAAACAATGACCAAGTCTGACAATGACTCATCAAAGAAGCTTAAAAAATATGCATCACAGTTTCCACAAAAATATTAATCAGCACAAGTGTTTTCAACATTGATAATATTAAGAAATGTTAATATCAGAATAATTTCTGAAGGATCATGTGACACTGAAGACACAAAAAGGTTTTACCATCTCGAATAAATTACATTTTACAATATATTAAAATAGTTATTTCAATTTATAATGATATTTCACAGTATTACTGTTTTTCTGTATTTTTGCGGGAAAACTACAGTTCAGTGGATCAGGAGGCGCTGGCTGGTGTGAGTGGAGGCGGGGCTAATTTGCATATTCATAGATCCACGTAATGTAAAAGAGACAAGGGTGTAAAGTTACATTTAAGCTATTTTAAGGCGTGAGAATTATTTTCACAAGAAAAAACATTTAAATATGTCATTTTGATGATCAAAGATGAGTTGTAAGGGATAAAATATTTTACTACAGGGGGAATTTAACAACAAAAATAAATTTTATAATTTAAAGTTAATTTAAAACGGCATAATGTGCAATTTACATGTCTGCATACATTTTTTAAGTTGAGTGTTATTTTTTATATTGACAGTTGTTAACTGTAACCTTACAGTAATGTCAAAGAGCTCCCTATTTAGATCATAAGCCACGGTAGATTTTTATCCAAGTATATTTTAATTATAATTTAATATATTTAAAGAAGGAGCAATTGGTTCAGTAAACCACTGTTTAATAATAATACTTTTTTTTCTGCTGTAACAAAACCATACCAAATCATGACGTCAAAACAGAGGTTCGTTCCGAACTTTCATATCTGTGTACTGTTACAGCCATAGTAGTGCACATAATATATTCTGTATAAAATATACTTGCAATATATATATATATTAGGGGTGTGACAAGACACTTATCCCACAAGAACGAGACGAGATTTTTAGACTTTTTTTTTTAAATCCTCAATGATGAAATATATAGGGAAAAATAGTCTTTTATTCAACTGAAAAACACAAAATGCAAAAAAAATGTGCATTTTGAAATGAACTTGTACTTTATGAAATTAAACTTCTATTTTAATGAATTATATGCAGTAATAACAACATGTAAACAAGAGCTGCACGATTCTGGATAAATTGAGAATCACAATTTCTTTACATAAATTGTATTTTATACACGATTCTGAAAAAAAAAGAGATTAGAAAACTAAACTAAATGTAATTTACTAGTAGTTCTGACAAAATATGCATTGCTTAAGTCTTAAAAATATATATTAATTTGAAAAAAATACAAATGAAATGGAGTCAGTGTCTCACTTCATAAAGTCTTCTTTCACTATTGGAATCTCCTGAATGAATGATTCAATGACAAATACTTTTTAAACGGGTTGTCGTTTACAATACAAGTGTTAAGATACTTTCATTTTGATCGCTACTGCAGAAAATAAGTGTTTATACCCAAACTATAAACTTTTAACCCAGTACTTCTTAGGGATGCACCGAAATGAAAATACTTGACCGAAGCTGAAGCCGAACAAAGTGAAACTCTGGGCCGAAGAGTTTCGCATTTCCCCCCCATGTAGGCCTAAGTTTGACATTTTTTTCACCTTTGCATAAATTAAATAGCCAAAAAGTGCTTTTTACTGTTGAATACAAAAATCAATTACAAAACAACAATTTAAAAATATTTACTGAACACATTTTTTTAACATTCTATCAGACATTCTATACCAACAAAGCACAATTTTTGGACCCTTTATTATTGTCTTACTTTATTGTTTAATTTTACAGAACATTAAAATTACAATACTAACATTTATGAATGTTGATGGAGCTTTTATTTTGGCAGAAACCCGCAGGAACCAGGAAGACCTCAGTGCTTCTTTTTATTGACAGCAGATTTATAAATGATTCTGACGAGTTTGGGAAGATGTTTGTCGCACGTATCGCATTGGCACATGCCTTTAAAAAAAAAAAAAAAAAAAAAATGTTACGGAGCAGCTGACGAGTAACAGTGTTTTAGCGCAGATTTTTCTCGCGCTTTGGACGTTGAACCCTGGCGCCGTGAGCTTGTGCAGTGCTTTTTGAATAGCATTACATGCAATCCGTGCGTGTATTAGAAAACATAACATTCTGCAGTTTATTTACTAATCGTTTGAGGCCATTTCGCGATTTCATTCATCATACAGTAGCCAGCATCATCCACCCTTCTTCTCATCGGAGACGAGATGTTTCGTGCTTGTAATGATTTCTGTACGGTTTTAAATACTTTCACGCTGCAGATGTGTTTCTGCATTAGTGCACGCCTCTATTTGATCGTGCCATGTCATTGTTTGGTACAATTTATTCGGTCTTCTTGCTTATTCGGCCGAACACCGAAAGAGCATTTTTTTGTGTTGCTATTTTCCGTTGGCGAACATTCGGTGCATCCCTATTCCCTAGTACTCCTGTCATTTAAATGTCTGTAACACAGAAATAATTATATGTGGTTGAAAAGAGCGTTTGTGTTGCTCTTTCTGGACCAGCAACAGCATGAATGCAGATTTGAATGTCTTTAACTCCTGTTTCACATCGCCAGCGTCAGTGGAGCTTGAGCAGCGCATGTTTTGTCGCCGCCCATATCAGTAAATGACGACGTTCACACATGGGCAGCTACAAAACGTGCTTCTCACGCTCCACTGACACTCGCCATGTGAAACAGTCGCAATAGACATAGCTGAATTGTTGTCATTCAGGAAAAAGATTGCGTGGGTTTTTGAATCTAGATCGCAATTTTTTAACGATTAATGGTGCAGCTCTAATGTAAACACTGCAAGACGTGTCGATTACCCGAGACCAGTCGGATCTCACGAGACAAATCAGATCTCGTGCCACGTGCCTAATATATATGTTTGAATTTTTGTTTGTAGTTCAGAAACATAGTTATGTTAATGTTCAGATCTCAAAACTCTGAAAAGGAGTACATTATAGTTCAACAATATTCGTCCTCTTTTTAACACTCACCATTTCAGAGTCAAATTAATCAGAATAAACTCACAGAAACTGGGCTGAACAGCATCCCAAAACCACTTGCCAATTCTCAGGCCCAATAATTACTCCAAGAACAGTGGAAATAGGAGAGCAGTTTGGGATGTAGGATATAGCGGCACCTCGGGCTACAGCCCAGCATGAGTGGCCCGTATAACACCAGAGACGCTGGCAGCAGTTGAGCGCACGAGCCAGAAAAGTCACTTTAATCTAAGCTACAACTGTCCCTCAAGTCCTGCTCAGAGACCAGCCTGAAACCGTGCGGCTATGTGTGGGGGGGGAAAGAGGCCAACACGCGCAAGGCGAGCACCACGTGGGCGGACGGAGCTGAGAAACTGTGTTGTTGCCATAGCGACAGGCCAAACCCCCCCCCCCGGTACAAACCACCACGTCAATCCCTGAGCGTACGTATAAAACAAGAGCACTTGCTTCTCATCACTTCACTGCAGTCAAGCGAGGAGATGATGCTGGGAAGAGGAAGAGAGATAGAAACGGAGAGATTTGGTCAAAAAAACACTCCAAAACTGGAGTCAAGCGGCAAATGCGGCACTGTTAATAAAGCCTTTCCTGCTTTGAGCAGCACAACAAGCTGCACCCACTTCCACTGCGCTACCTCCTCCGTACGATACACTGACCCTACGGTCAGCACAGGTTTGAATCGCTGCAGACGCCCAGACCGTGAGGGGGAAGTGACACGGCTGCTCCTGGAAAGCAAGCCAATCTAGCCAGTAGGCCATTTGCAGCACGTCGTAACTGCAGTGAGCTGTTTGAGGTGAGCGTATCAGATAAACCGCAACCACAGAATTTACATGAGTGGTAGAGATTACCTACTGAGGTTTACATGATTCAAAAAGGAAGTGCTCGGTTATTTTATTTGACTGTGAACTCGAATAGCACCGGCTGTGTTGAACTTTCTCCTAAAGGCCAACGAGTCTCTAAGCTTGACTCATAAATGTGCATTAAAAGGGGATGCAATGGCTCTTAATCTGCAGAGATGCAATTTTGGATGTCATATGACTGAAACGTTCAGCCAATAAAACATTTCAAGTCTTTTTTACAAAAAAAAAAAATGCAGAATCACATGGATCAAAAATTCTGAAATCTGGGCTGCTGATTTGTTACCAATATGAAGTTGGCTAACATAGAGCATAAAAATCATTATTTCTTGAGCACCAAATCTGAGCACATTCTCAAGGATCATGGGGAGTAATAGCAGCTGAAAATTCAGCCTTGCCTTTGCAAGAATAAATTACATTTAAATGGAAAACATTTATTTTAAATTGTAATAAAATGTAACTCTTTTTCCCCACCGTATTTATGATCAAGTAAATGCAGTAATGAAGAGCCTATCAGATGTCTTAAAATACATAAAATAGGTCTTAAAGACGGCAAAACATGAGAATGAATGTGTGCGCATCAGTCATTGAGATGGATGCACAATGTTAAACAATGAGTAACTAGTTTCACCTATTTTAATTATTTTTACAAATTTAAAAGCATTACCTACAAACTTGATGACCATAAGCTGTTTCAGTTAATTCTAATACTACCATTAACTTACAGCTGGTTGCATGTAACAAAGACACTGTAAGAGATGTTTGCTTTATTACTGGAAGTAGAAACAAGACAATTTAAAACCCTCCAAAATTCAAACATGCTTCTGAGCTTTGACACTTGCTTATGTGCTTCAAACTAATTAACAGAAAGAAACTAATAAGCACAAAAAATGATCTCTAGAGTCACATGATTGCTGTCGAACTCCATAAAACAAAAATCAAACAAGCAAAACGTAAGACACATAGTATTTGAAGAAAGTCACTACACCTTAAGATGTTTTTGAGGGGTTTTGAGCATGCTGCTATATGGCTGAACTAATTATTTCATAATTTACTCAAATAACATGTCCGGATGATGTGGATTTATTTTGAAACCGAATGCCACCATAATAATATGAGCATGACTTCACAGACACACCCTGCATCGCCATATTTCTACAATCCCATAAATCAATAGAATTTGCAGTAGAACTTTCTAAAACATAAATCTCTCAAGAGGCCAAAATGAGTTGGTGAAACTTTAAGAAATTTGTGTAAGCACCCTTTAATGTATACAAGCACAGCTTCTCTTATGTCAGGCGGACATACTGTCCACAAAAACATCTCGGCTGCTTTTTAAAAGGTTATTAATGGAACCAAAGACTATTTTACCGGCCTAAAAAAAGTGCTCATTTTGGAGCCGTCTGTCATCTCTCAAAAGTATGCACTAGTTATAAGTATGCCTAATGATTCCTAGTTAAAGCTGCCATCTGGATGGAATGTAATGTTAATAAGTGGCTACTTGTAGACTGGTAGCATCGCCTCCCGCTCCCTCTGTTCTCTTTATGAGTGATGGAGGGAAATGCTGAAAACCAGGGATGCTCCATGCCTCAATGCTACTACAGGAAAACAGGAAATGCTGCAGGGACAGAGCCAATAACAATTAAAGAACTCTTTCCCTTCTACAAATAAGAACAACAGTAACCGACATATAAACATAACAGTTCCTGTGGCTCAGTGGTAGAGCATTGTGTTAGCAGCGCAAAAGGTTGTGGGTTCAATTCCCAGGGAACACACATACTGACAATAAATATATATATATATATAATGTATAGCCAGCACCGTAAGTCTGTTTGATTTTCAGAGGATTCAAGCATAATTTAGTGATCTGTATGCATAAATATATAAAAAAATATAAAAATTATTCCAATGGGGTAAGAAAAATAAACTTAATTCAAAGGGAAAACAAGCTTATTTTTCCAAACCCGCTGGCGAATAGTTTCTGCGTTTTGCTTCTCAAGTAAATGCATTTAGTTTGAATGTTATATTTACTGGAAAAGATCATCATCCAATGATAATCAGAATGGGCTCCTTTCAGTTCATACATTTAAATTGCACTTCCCACAACACACAGGACGTTGAATTAGAATAACAGGAAGTGGACTTTACTAAATAGAAATTCAAAGAAAGTGAAAACAGATAATACATTCACAGTGTTCTTCAACTATGTAAAACCACAGTGAATGTATTAAATATGATGAAACAATTTAAATAATAAAATGTATAAACGAAAAAAAAAATAGGTGGGAATTTTTTAACTTTGGTTTTATAAAGCCAACTTTCCAACTTCGTATTGACAAACTTTCCTTTTTTAATTACAAACTGCAGATACATAATTTATTTGAATTTTAAATAATTTAAAATGTTCATATACAAATGACAATTCTGCATTCGGTTTTCTACCTCAATTCAAAATCTAACTTCGAAACTGAACTAGAAAAGCCATTTTCAATTCAATTCTGAATGAAGCACAACCCTGGGAACCAGAGGATTGATAGGCCTTGTCATCAAACCTGTAGATGAACTCAGAGTATCCTTCAAATTACACCAGCAATAAGCCAACGCTTAACAGAGGCAAATCATGCTAAGTTCAATTTCTGCATTATACGAAAATGATTGGAATGTGAGCACATTTATAGTCGATCATCTGCGATCAAGCATCAGCGAACTAGAAACCGCACATTTGCTACCAATGAGATGGCAAGGAGATTGCCTGTATTCCATAAAAGCTCCCATTCTCTCATCTGTTCTTTCACTTTAGTGGCATTGCGTTTCTTTGGCCTACTTTGTGAGGAAATCGATCCTTAAATGTTCAAGGATGCTTTATTTGCCACATACACAATTATACAGAGTATAATGAGGAGTGAAATGTGTTCTCTGCATTTAACCCATCCAAGTGGAGCAGTGGGCAGCCGACATTGCGGCGTCGGGGAGCAGTTGGGGGTTCGGTGCCTTGCCCAAGGGTCTCACCTCAGTCGTGGACACTTCCTGCCAGAGCCGGGATTCGAACCCACAACCTTGGGTTACCTCGGGTTTCAAGTCCAACGCTCTATCCATTAGGCCACGACTGCCCTTATGGATGCAACATGGCTGACAGGAAAGGCCATTCAAGGTTTGCTGTGTATAATTAAATACATGGTCACCATACAGTCATATTTTTTGGCCACCCAATTTCTGTTTGTCGTATAAAGTGGCTGAGCTTAAGCAGAAGAAAAATGATGAAAAGAAAGGGAGCCATGAAGAATGACATGAGTGTGCCATCCATCCATCCCTGCAGGTCTCTGTGGCACTGTTGGAGAATGGCACCTGTTCTATAAATACTGCCACAGGGGAAGCAGCGGACGGACTCAGGTCAGTTAACCTCCTTGAAGAATTTCATCAAGGATAACAGAGAATACGTCTATAAATACATGCGTGTCAGTGAAAACGAGACTCTTTACATAGAAATCTCACTGTAAGGTAGGATTGGGATGACATATTAACAAATTTCTCCAAGCATCGTGAGGGCAAGACACCACAGCCTGCATCGCTTCGCTTTAACTTGGCTGAGACCACCTGGTCCCGTTTGGCTCTAGGCGCCGTGTGTGACAACAGCGCTCTCTATAGGCCGGTTAGGATGCGGGGGCTGCTTATGTAAGAGTAACAGCAGGGAATTGCAGCCAATTAAAATCCAGCCTCATTAAAGAGTAGATCACCTACCGTTAGGGACACTTGCCCGCTGTCATGCAAAATTCTGATACAGGCCTTGAAGGACCTGTAGGACAGTGAATGGAGGCAGGATAAATATAAACAAGGGGTACATTTGGGAGGGTCGATTTGAGACCTTTTCCACAGGTGCACGAAAATGTGGCCTATTTATATATATTTAAAAAAGTATTTGTCAGCACTGATGAGCGCTCGTAGGCAGCGAACTGACCTGTAGCACCGTTGCACCTTGGGAGTCCGAGTCCAGGCTCGCAGACCTTCCCAATCCCATACCCCGCTCTCTCACCCACTTTGCTTCCTGTCCTATCTAAATATACAGGCAAAAAAAAAAAAAAAAAAAAAATATAGTACAAATAATAATTGTGGACCAAAAAGAAAATATCCTGTCCACATCTACAGTTAGTCCATGTGATAATACAAATGTTGACATGATTATGCTTGGCAAGGAATTGCTGAAACTGTGCCACAAAGCATATGTCAATTGAAGTTCCTTTTTTCCTGAGGTCAAACAAACATACAAACCACTTCCTAACACATAAATATGTCATCAAACCTACAACAGCTGACAAAAAAAATAACAACCTGGCGTCCATTATCACAGTCTAAAAACTATTTGTCAGATTCAAGCATGCTCAATATTTATAAACAAACTGTGTTCATGATGTCACTGTAGTCCAAAAATGTCAGAATTTTGTTAAGTCTTCACTTTTGAAGCTATCTTCAAAAACCTTGATTACCAGTGTTACATTGTGCTCAGAAGCGGTTTGTAGATTCGTATCTGTAGCAAACGGCATACTTAATTTTGAATTTAAACAAGGCAAATTATAATGAACTACAATTTGCTGAAATGTATCAAACCCAATAATGTAATTCTTAGCAAGACAGAGGAAAGTTTGTCAAGACAAACTTTGAAAGTGCTGAATGCACTGCTTCTTCTCTGCCGCTCAGCTCACTGCACAGAACAGATGCAGAGAGAGGCAACGCCGTGCCGGGAGAGTCAGACCTCACGCTCGCGGGGCAGCACTGGCGACATCTTCTAACTGAACCATAAGGTTTATCCAAAAATGTTGCTAGGTTTGTCAGTTTGTATATTCAATGGAAAAAAAGCCGCTAATAGGGTCTGAAAGTTGTTAGATATAGTGCTAAAGTCGCGCTCGTGTGTGAGAGACACGGGAGCTGATGCAGCGGACGGTGGATATTTGTGGCGGTCGATGTGGATATTGTGGATGACTTCTCTCTCATCACATTCTACTAGTGCTACAGTTTCTGAACTTTCACGCTTAGTAACACATACAGCTGTATCCTCGTCAAAATGCAATAGTGAAAATAGACCCCTCTCTAACAGTGTCGCGTTCCGAACATTATTTAAATGACACTGGTATTGCGGTATTTAAAAAATGTATATCATAAGAAAAATAAAAACCGGTATTCGGTATGAACTGGTATACCGCCCAGCACTACTGATGGCGTCGTGAATAGTGAATAATAAAATATATTTTATTTTTTTATTATTAAAATTAATGCAATATAAATATACATCCCAACAAGCCTTTTTGATTATTTATTTAATATGCATTTTATCATTTATTTACTTTTCACTTGGTAGATCTCCGCGAGTTTCTCATTTGAAAAGTAGATCCGCACACAAAAAAGTGTGGGCACCACTGACTTAGATGGCAGAAGTCAACAGGCTTTTCAAAATCCAAAATATTTTTTAAAACAGGCGCTTTTACAGGCGTTTTTTGAAACTCTTCCGCCATCATCTTGTCTGTCTCACCTCACTCTTCTTGTCAGTCAGCTCTCTTCACATGATAAATTCAATCTGATCTGTGATGTGCGACTGTCATTCCTTCGGTGCGCTGCATTGAGCAGCCGCGTTCAGTTTTAATTGTAGTGTCCTCTAACTGAATTAAATTATTTTTATAACTATAAAAAAATCTAAACAACGGTGCGGGACGGTCCCGCAGTGGGCAAGTGACGTAACCGGTGTTGTGGCTTAACACTCATGTGGACAGAGGGCTGAGACAGTCGAACAGATTGAAGCGGCTGACAAAAACATCATAATGCCGCAAAGCATTTAGCTGCAGCATAAATGTGAATCTTGGGAGATTTTTATTGAGTATCCTAGTTCCTTCTCAATGACTGGCACTAACATCCAGCAGAGATCCACCTGCTTTCCAAGCAGAGAAAGCGGGTGGTTCTGTGATAAACTCAGTCTATCAGCTCTCCTAACATGGACAGGAGTGACAGGAAGCAACCCTCCAGCTCTAGACGGGCCTGTCACAGTGGCACAGTCATGACTGCATTGCCTTATTTGATCATGACGGATGTCACAGCATGTTCATATATCCATCATGCCCTGCAACAGTGGGTCGCAATAAAACAAAAGCCCAGCGCAGACACCTGATGTGCACGCTGGCCAAGAGTTTCGTCACCTGCTAGGTGAAAGTCCAAAGTGCAAATCCTCCTGTTTGCACTGGTCATGGAAACCACCGTAAAGCCTTGCTTGGGAGGAAGTGGAAAGAGGGACGGCGACTGATCGGAGAACAGTTGAAGTGTTGTTCTGAAAACAATGCAGGGTTTCGTTAAAGGAGTGCATATGAAAAAAGACAGATGTATCCTGGGAGCACCACAATTGAAAGTGAAAGTGTAGAAGCCAAGGCCCTTACTGAAAGATGATGTGGGTGTTCAGTAGAAAACAACTGCTAATGCCTGTCAACAATGCAAACTCACACCAAATCACCAGGCCATTTTTGGTGCGTAAAAAGCAGAAATCAAATCGGCTGGTTTTGTCGTTCACATTTATGTGTGACACTGGCCAACCTACCCTTAAAGTAAAAGGTTTAGCGCAAAGACGCGGTGAAACTACACATTGTGCTCCACTCATATGCATGTAAATGCAGGAGAATGAAAATGTCACATTCTATTGCAGACTGAAGTTTAAAATCTGACCTGTGAATCTGTATGACAGGAAGACTTGTGACCAACAGAGGATCTAAATGTCACAGATTGACCTCTTGGCTAGTTTAGTTTACTTCATTAAACCAAGAAATTACAAGCAGAACTAATGAGGTACATCTACAAAAAAGAAAAACTGAAGAAAGCACAATGTAAAAAAAACACAGAAAAATAGACTATATAAATAATAAAAAATAATATATATATAATTTTATTCATCACAGATAAATAGCCTCAGGCTCTGTCTCTGAAGCAAAATAATATATTAGATGAATGACTTAAAATTAGAAATGAAGCCTTGGAAACTAACAGAAATAAAGTTTAAGTACTAAAATTTCTAAATGTAAAACAAATAAAAAGCTAAACAAAGTATCTAAAAATTGCAATAGGAATAAAGACAAATAAAAGTACTAAAATGTTACAGAAATTAAAATTAACCTGAAAATATAAAAATTAAAAGTTAATTCAAAATATGAATAAATACCATAATATGTAAATAATACTAAAATGACACAATTGCGGTGTTGTATGCTTGATTTGGGGATTGATGTTTAAAACTGCCGCAGCGGTCATTCAACACATCCTTATAAAATCTTCAAGGTTGAAGCCAGAATAGTGCGAGTACATCACCAGAGACCCTTATACACCTGCTCACCTCAAACCATTAACAAGCAGGAAAAATATGCAGCCAGTGCAAGAACCTCTGCACCAGTTATAGACCAGAATCACTTCTACAATACTGTCCTTTCCAATAGAGGATTTTGGGGGACAAATTCTAGCTTTAATCTGTTTTGACCAAGTACAGAGAGTGACAAGGACCAATGCACCCGGCTCTTCCATAGCCTGATAAGGGCTTCAGGGCAGACCAGAGGCAACACAGACCGCATGGACAGCGGGAAAGGGTGGAGCAGCCAGCTCAGTGAAGCAAGACTAAATTAATGGCACTGGCAGGACGTCATGGCCCTGTCAAACTAAGCCATCGAGAAGCTGGATAAAACAAACTCTTTACTGAGCAGGGGTCAAATGGGTGAAGAATCGGATTAGGACGAGTTAAAATACAATGAGTAGAACAACGAGTTCGTGAAATTTGAACTGGGCCAAACATCTTATGTCCATACGATAGCAATATATACAATAATGTACAGTCCATTAAATCCATTACAACATGCTTGTCAATTTATGTTAAAGTTGCATGGGTGAAAGCATCTCATAAAACATGTTTAAAAAAACACACCGTTAACATTAACAGTATGGATTATATCATCACGAGCACATCTCTATAATGAGAGCATGCATGAGAGTAAAACATGGTGAAGATATCATACTTGGATCCCATAAGATGCATAACACAGCATATTTCTGAATTCTTCTTGATTTCATGATTAGGAATCTCTGGGAATATCTTAAATGAGCAATCATGCCTAACCTCTTAATACACCAAATACAAACTTAAGGATGCATGGATTGCAGGGAAGTAGACCAGTATATTTGAACACTTCCAATATCTTATTAAAAACATACCATAGACTGTTTCCTATATTTTTGCAGGTCTAACAAACCTTTACAGTCAGTTACATCTCCAGAAGCAGGCCTAATCTCCTGTACAACTGTTAAGGTTGGTTAAAGGCTAAAAACACGACACTACTTCGTTTTCAGAGGTCATAAAGAAAAATGTTTCTCTGTGCACCTAAATGATTTAATATCTCACATTGTAAATGACATAACATCCAGATTTCAGTCCAAAAGGTCAATTTAAAAACTCTCTGAGCCTTCAAACAGTACACAGTGACAGCACATTACGAGAGTGCTGAGGGCAGACAGCAGGAAATTCATAAACAACTTTAAAATATGAATGAAATTATGTTAGTTAAAATATGAAGTAACTTTTTTGCAATAAAATTTTAACAATTATTGTAGGGCTGTAGCTATCGAATATTTTAGTAATAGAGTATTCTACCAAAAATTCCATCGATTAATCAGATAAGAAATACTTTTTCTTTTTAAAGGGCAATCCTAAATATACAAGAGAAAATAAGACAAGTCTCTTAAAATGAACAAGTAATTTGTTTTCTATTTTTTATTACTAAAATAGCATATATTAATAACTGAAAACTAAACCCATTTAGTGCATTTAATTGCCATATTACATTAAAAATGCAAACACAAATAAGGTAAACATAGTACAACCTAAAACTAAGACATAAATCAAAATAATAGTATTAAGAAAATAATAAAACCTAAAAATTGTGCAACTTAACTTCCACCTTTGATCCTAACTAAAGCTCAAGCATGACATAAGCCTTTACTGTCTTCTTAGAAGATTTGTTGCTTTTGTGAGAGAAAACATTCGTGGACAGGAAGCTAATGTGGAACAAAAACAAGAGTCCATACACATAACATTAACACATTTTTCAGCAACATGAATTTAAAGTTATTTGGAGAATAAACCCTCTTAAATGTCTCTCTGCATATTTGTGTGTGTGTGTGTGTGTGTGTGTGTGTGTGTGTAATAGTTTAAAGGAGCATGTGGTTGCAAACAGTGCTCTGTATGTAGTTACAGTAAATGGTAGGGATGCACCGAAATAAATTCTGGGCCGAAACCGAGAATTCTGGAAGTGTTTGGTTCGAAAACCAAAACCGAAGATGCTTTGTAATAATTATTTATTTTATTAAATACTATAAAGTAATTTTGTAAGACTTTTAATTTAACTCCATTTTAATGACACGGAATTTAAAAATCACAAGCCAATAAAATAACCACACTTTTATTGAAAGAAAATTGTACAGAAAATATATTAATATTAAATATCAATGTATTATTTTTTTTCAGTTCTATGCAACAGAATCAGACATAACTGTTGTTGTTTTTGACTAATTATCCAAATAATGTATAGTCCTGCAAACAGGGTTTTTTCTTTCTCAAAATGCAGCGGAGGTGGAACCATCCGGATCATGTGCACACAATGTACCCTTCAACACTTTTTACATGCAATGTATTTTAGGTGTTATCATAATAATTATATGATTGAAGAAAATGACAATTATAAAGTTATGTTTTATTTTCTCTCACCTAATGTTTTATTGTTATTTATTTTTTTAAATAGCCAAATTAAATGTTTTCTTTTTCCTCAGAAATTATGTGTTGTGTATCTGGTTATAAAATGAAGGCATAATACATCAATTTAATTTATCTTTACATTTTTGAAAATTTAACTTTTTTGGCAAACAAAGGGAATTTACTATTAAAATAAAATAAATTGGAAATGTGTGATCATTCCTTAAAAAAAATAAAGTTTTCATAATTTTAGTAGTAGCATGTACATTCTGCTGAACAAAATATTTCTGCTGCACTGTCTTCAAAAAAACTATTATTTTGACGAGTTGTCGTGAATACCTTTACATGTCTGTGTATATGATATGAGGATAGTTTTACTCAAATGAAACGCTCATGAAGTGACTCTCAGAGCAGTTCTGGAGATGTTGTTCTTGTGTTTATGTCCTCATTGAGACGTCACGCGCGCTTCAGTGTGTGTGTGTGTGTGTGTGTGCGCGTGCTAAAGGAAACCGCGTGTCTCGGTCATCCATTCATACGGAGATATGATCGCGTAATAATGCTCATCAGATCTCGTAAATTAGTGGGTAATGAATAGAAATGATGATTCTGTGTAAAGAAACATCAAGTAAACATGTATCATCAGCGAATGTGAGCAGAGCATAGCCGAGAGCAGATCAGTGAAGGAGATTTCACAGCACAGCAGCTCTACTGCAAACAGCAACAAGTATACTAACGTTACAGACATTTCTTGTCGGCGCGTTATTTGAGCGGACTCTGCTTTTCCGGTGAGCATGAGCGGTAACTGAGCAGAATGATAGAGCGGACTGAGCGTCACGCAGCGCAGTGATGACGGCTGAGGGAGAGTGGACACCTCGAGACTGCTGGGTGGAGCGGTGCGGCATATATTTTCAGCTGCCGAAAATTCAGTGCATCCCTAGTAAATGGACAAAACGATTCTTCGAGGCACATAATTTGCCTCAATGATTTTTTGTATTCGAGTTACTCGAGTAACCCGAGGAATCGTTTCAGCCCTAAATTATTGTTAAGCCAGTGACCTCAGAAGAGAAAATCAGCAATTCAAATGTTTGTCCTGTTAATTTAAACCAATGCATTCAGTATACTTGCTTTCCATTTCACAGCCCATTGAAAATAGAACACTATCCCAGTATGTTTCAGCTTGAAAGCGTGCAATGAAAGTCATTGAAAAAATAGGACAAATTCTACATTTCACTGAATTGAACAGTGAATATGCATTACCCGTAGCACAAGCAAACTAAAGGCGATGATCCTAATGAAACAGGCATCGGGGATGCAAGCTTGAATCAGATTCAAAACATCCCTGCCATGAAAGGCACAAGTAGGAGTATTTTCTGGACTAAAATAAAAAGTCCTAGATAATAAAAATTACTTCAAAATGTTTGTAAGCGAATATCAGAAAATGCTTAAACACTTTTATACAAGCAACTTACATTGCATTTTATCAGTTCATGCATTCCCTGGGAATCGAACCCATGAGCTTGGTGTTGCTAGCACCATGCTCTACTGTTTGACTACAGGTAGATCATAGCACTGTCAACACCAAGATCAAGGGGTTTGAGTCCCAGGGAAAGCATGAACGAAGAAAAATGATAAAGAAAAATCCTACATGCAAGCTCGACAAATGCATACATATAAGACATGTTTGTGTTATCAAACTTTCAAAAGTACAGCCATCTAAATTTCATATACTATGCCAAATAGGAAATAATTATGACTGAAATATCATCCAGCCCTACTAATAACCACAATTTTTTAAAGCGTAACTATCTAGACTAAGCTGTTTTTACAGAGAGAGATGCTGGTTAACACAAAGCAGCTATGGTATCAGCAATGGAGCAAATATGTGTTTGCAAAGCCTATTAAGGTCTTAGCTAATCCAGACTAGCCAAGACTTATCCAGAGTTAGGCTGACAGTTTTAACTTATTTAGGATGGGCCATTAATAGGATGACTGAGCACCAACAAGCTGCTTTTTTATACTTCCTTTGGTGGCACAGTGATAGCGAAATGGAGAGAACTTTTACTTATTAATTCTCTCATAGCGGTAAAGGTCAATCGCATGTATTTTCAGAGCCACTGTGTCCTCAGAATCATTCACTGCCACAGAACTGCTCCTGCTCCTATTCAGAGTTCAAGAACGCGTATGCAAATTTTGGGTTGCATTGACAAGCTTGCATGGTGACAACTTCAAATGAAAGGTAAAACAATCTTGCATACAGGTTCACCAATGTTTCAAACTGATTCAAAGTAACAGAGATCAAAATTTCAACTGACCCTTCCCTTAACCCCCCCCCCCAGAAATTTCTATGAACATTTTCAGTGAAACATGCTCATGACGAACACATTAACATCTAAAAACTGCAGAAACTGAACAAATTCTTACCAGTCAAATAAAGTCTTGTTTGAAATTGATAAGAAGAGATATCTTTGGTTTAATGAAACAAAACAGTTGTTAAAAGTATCTACGTCAAACAAGTGCAACCTCGTCAGGAATCCTGTAGACCTTTAATTTCAGAAAAATCATATTTTACTAAAAATAAATCATTGTTCACGGAAATCTCAAGTTCATTCCAATGGGATGTTCTGTAAAGCTTCTCCGACTCAGCAACCGTAACCAAGGGGGGCGGAGTTTAACGAGGGTCAATTGGACATCATTTCAGCACGATTTCACCAAAACTCACATTTCTGTCCATCTCTCCCTGTCTGACTTTGTCATCAGCTCACGGTTTCATCCTACTGTATGATCCATTTTAATACGAGCAGCTCATTTTGTGGTTTCAAGCGGAAAAACAGTCCTGACTAATAGGAAATGAATGAAGGCTGTCCGTGTCAGATATCACTGCTTACCAACTCACTGAGTCATAGATAGAACAGCAACCAAACTTCACAGCTTGATAAAGTCTCAAATTCTCCTTCCTTGGGAGTAACCAGAGTCCTGTGTGCAGAGCACTCATGCCTTCATAAGGCAATAACTGTCCACCATTTTGAGATAATTCAACCCAGGAATAAATGCTAAAAGTGCAACATGACCCAAATTTGACAGGTGGCACAGACTGACGTGGTAAAGCTCCCAAGACACACACGTTGATTGATGTTTTGCACTCAAGGCTGATACTTGCATACTAATTGATTTTTTTTTTCTCATTAACTTGAAGATTATCAAGGGGAAAAACATAATCTGCACCTACTGAAAAGCATTGCAACTTCCATCACTAAAGCAATAAACGCTCAGCTCACAAACCTCAGCCTGATTTCCCTAAGATTTGAATACTGTATAATCTGACAGGATTCATGCAGTTGCACAAACCACAATACAGTCTCGTTTAATTTGCACTTACTGACACTGTGCAAAGCAACTCTGCCATACAATACAGTCACCCTCGATTGCACATATTCCTCTCTAGCTGCATGCAGCATGCAATATCATTCAACAGACCACTTGGGGTTGACTCATAACACAAAACTGACAGCTACAAAAACAAACCAGCCAGTGTACAACCATTTCGCCTCTGATGTATACTAACATGTACGTGCATATGCACACAACAGAGAGCATGCTGAGATTTGTGTGCTGTTGCATGCCAGGCCCTGTCCAGCATTCGGCCCGCATATGCTAACGCCTTAGCACTATTCGCTAACGCCGATAGCTATCAAACTATTCACTTGGATTTAAAAAAAATAATTAACCGCAAGCACCTAAAATATATGCTACAAAACCGCCACCGCGATAAAACGGAGGTGGCGTGTTTAGCACCACAAGTCACTGTTGAAAACCACAGCGGAACCTGTCGACTGATTGTATGTGTGTGTGTGAGTGTGAGTGAGTTTAACGGCGGAACTCGTACCGAGCAGTAGCAGCTTCAACTCCCGTCTTGAGTCGCGTTTGTCTCGACGAAGCTGCTTATCGATTTCGGAGTTGATTCGTTTCGACTCCTTGGCCTCTTCGCTCAGGCAGCAGGCCATCATCGACTCTAAAGTCATCCCCGCTGCTTTACTGTACACAGCCCGGCCTCGTCGGGGCTTCAGAAATGAGAAGAAAACACGAAAATATCACTCGGTTCGAGTGGCCGCTGGAAAAAAGCGGTAAAAATGGAATAACCCCCAATCCTCCTCCTCTGAGGAAAAATATTAAGAAGACGGGAAAAATGAGAAGGGAGGTGAGGAGATGATCTTAAAGGGGTTTGAGAGTGGGGGAGGGGGTCAGGGGCCTCTTCAGTCCTCTCGCGGTGAGCGCGAGCCTCTACCCCGCGTGCGGACCGCGGCAAAATCACGGAGGTAAGAGAGGAAGAAAAAAAACGTGAGGATGAGGAAGGGAGGGCAGCGTCGACGAGGAGGAGGAGGTCCGAGAGCCGTATCTCACAAATGATTTAAAAATCCAGGGCAAACTATCCTCGCGTGCGTGCGACACTCCCACAACGGCTCCGCGGCAGCTCACCACCAACACGGGTCCCGGTGAAAACGGGACAGATCACACAGTCGCGACATCCACTTTCCCCATGTCCCCCCTCTCCAGCCTTATCCACTCCTTCAAATGGAGGAAAAAGAGATTCTTCCTCAGAAAAGGGGGTGAATGAAGCGTCACTGCTTCACAGCGAGTAATTGAATAATGTCAAAAACATTCCCTGTCGTGTCGGTTTGCGTCACGGGAGCGCTCAGTCACTTGAAGAAAAATACAAATTCCTGGAAGGGGAAAAAAAGCCTGTTGCTTTTAAAAATGGATTATGCCACTTTTTTTGCAGATGACAGTAGCGTCTCCTCCTACATCAGCAGAGCTGCGTGCGCACACTAGAGTGATGTGATTCCAAACGGATGATTGACAGGGAGCGAGGGCTCGAGCAGGAATGGGAGGCGGGAACTGTGAAGAACTCCTTCTGGAGGCGGAGAACAGGAACTGTCAAGTTTGGTCGACGGCACAAATCAGGCATTCAGAAAGTGCTCGTTTGTCGGGGTGTGTCGCTTATTCTGAGGGAATAGTGTGCATTGAAATCTCTCATTATAGAATACATTTCTGCTCGTATCATGCATTGCTCGCCCTAGAGAAATATAGTTTAATTATGCCAAGAGGGAAATTGTGAATATGATTTATAAAATAATAATGAAACGAAATCATTGTGATCTGCTATTTCATTTATGAGATCATAAAGTATCCTACTTTATTAATACCACGAAGAAAAATGTGAATAATGGTTATTAAAGTGAAAATATGAGTATTCGATTATTATTATTAGGTTTGTTGTTATGATTACTAATGCTACTACATTTTTATCTGACTAGCATAGAAATTAAAATGTATTTGCGACTGTCAGCATATCATCATGGAATTACTGTCCCTCACAAAACGACAGTATCTTCTTTATTTATGAAGACTAGAGGATTAAAGGAGTAAAAATCTAATTAAAGTTATGAAAATCTTGTACATATAACAACAAGGCTATCCTTGCGTCCCAATGCGCATGCTATCCACCCTATCTGCCATAAATAGTATTGGAAATTACTAATATCACACTAATATCACAATGTATATGCAAACTGAGACGCAGGCATACATGTCTTGGTATCGCCGGTGTAATTTAACAGTGTTGTAATTAAACATTACAATTATTGAACTCTGCCTACACCTAGTGGGCACATCTGGTGTTACATGTTGAACAATAAATATTAATGCTGTATGTTATGCGGACATTTATATTTCATTTTAAGATGCATGAAAATATAAAACATATAGAAGTTAGACCTATACAGAACACTTACAGCGCTAACATGCAAATCAATCAAATAGTGTAGAAAAATAGAAGATGCCCAAATGTATTTTTGTCACTACATAATTCCCATACTTTTATGAGTTATTCCATACTTGTAATGACTATTATGAATATGCTTAATATATTCAGGAAAGGGAAAATACTTATCTTGTCAATTATGAATTATATCAATCACGTAAATGGCAGCCTATATTTTCAATTCAAAACAATGACATTTTACAAAAAATAAATATAAAGGGTAAGTAGTTTGCATCCCTCGTAACTTGTTTAGGCCTGCCTTCTTTGATTTGATTGGTCATCGCAGTCATTTTGACATTGACCAGCTCTGCTGAGGCAGACCAGCATAAAAATGTACATTTTAAAACTTACTGTCAAATATTCGAGGGACAATTTGTCCATTTCTAATTATTTCCCCTCTCAGTGTCAATAGGGTCCAGTGTTGCTTGGACTCCACTGTTCTTCAAAACATATTTTGCTTTGCAGAGACAAGAAATTTTGCAGAATTTTCAATTTTGGGCTAATAATATTACTTAAACAAGAAATCCATAAAGAAAACACTCAAATAGAAAAAGCACAGCAAACAAGAAAAACATTTTGACAGCAGACAAATGCTCACAACACAAACAAATAAAGAAACACGCTGAGTAAATTATTTGAATTTTCAATTTTGTAAACAACCTGGCTAAAGCTAATTCTATTTGCAGCGTGTGCTTGTCAAATCGAAAGTGTTTTCTTAACTCTGAAGTTGAGTCGGCCACCGTACATATCAATAATAGTATACTTTGCCTTTACAGTAATACAATACAAAATTATTGCTATTTCACGAACCAATAACAACTTTTTGCACAGCAGTAGTCATTTGCAGAGTAAAGTGCATCATGTCCTGACAGCAGAGGGCAGCAGATGTTTATGATCAATAATCCGGTTATCCTGTTGTTTCTTCAAACAAAAAGAGGGCACTGTTTGACTACAAATGCTCTCAGACATGCATACTCAATCAACCGTGTACAGATCCAATTCAAGTTCTCATAATTAGCATAACAAATCTCAAGAACAGTTTCATCTTTTTCATTGCTATCAGAAGTGAAACTCACTTCACATATCACGTTCTTCAGTTTCCTTAGAGCACATTGCACATTTGAAAGGCAATGTTGTGTTTCCACGCTTCTTCGTTTTGCTCTAGATGCTATATGGGCTCTCCACAGCCGTGAACCCGCAAAACAAGCAGTGAGTAACATGCATGGCCGCTGACAGCTCGAAAGAAGATGCTTCAGTGTTTCATACACAAAAACACATTGCCAACGCGTCCCCATGCAGAACTGAGAGACTTTCACCCGCGCTCGACGCCTTCTAACATTTAACAGAACATTTAATATGACTTTTAAATTTAACACTCCCCTTTATCTAAAATTTTCATAGAAAAAAATATTTCCTCATTTTTTTCCCAGTGAATGTGCGAAACTTTGATTCATTAGATCCCTATAAGTAGGCTAAATAACTTGAATAAATATCAAAATGCAGACAACTGAAAAAAATATTTACGATAATAAATGAAAATGATATCCCAGTTTTTGCAATATCAAAATGTTGTTGTACATGGAAGCCAATGACACCGGAAGCCCCGCCCATTCAAATGTTACACATGGCCACACCCGCTCTCATGCTAAAAATAAGGTGGATAGAAATAAAAGCAGAATTGATTTTAGTTCTGATGTTTGATAGTGAAGGTCTCGCCCTGGATTTATGCGCTTTAAACTGGCTCTGAGCTGGGAGCGACCGAGATCACTTTATACCCGCCAGAGCTCTGCCAAGCCTCTGTTTCCAATAGCAACCGTATATGTGCCGTTCCACGGGGAACGCAGAACTTTCTTTCTCTCGTCATCTGATCGCACAGCGGGAAGTTTGCGATCTTACCACCCGACCAGTAATGGAACGTGCCGAATGCCAGAACTCTGTAGACAGAAATAAGAGCTCTGTCATCATTTACTCATGCTGAAGTGCAAACTTTATGAAGTGCAAACTGCATTTTCTGTGTGAAATGTATGCAGGGATTCACTGAAAATCTTCCTCTCTGCTGAAGCTCTCAAATCTCATTCTGCATTTTAAGGTATTTTTTGTGCACTCTCAGAAAAGAAGGGTCAAAAGTTGTCTATGGAGTGGTATCCTTTCAAAAAGCAATACTTTCTACCATTAGGGACTAATATCCTAGCCATGGTGACCCCCAATTAACCATGGTGTTGCAACACTAACCATAGTTTAAGGGTTAGTTCACCCCAAAATGAACATTTTGTCATTAATTACTCACCATCATGTCGTTCCAAACCCGTAAGACATCTTTGAAACACAAATTAAGATATTTTCGATGCATTCTGAGAGCTGTCGGACCCTCCCATAGACAGCAATATAATTAACATGATCAAAATAATCCACGTGACATCAGGGGTTCAAGGGAATAAAGTCCTTATTTTTGTTTTCTTTGCGCACAAAAAGTATTTATGGTATAAAATTATGGTTGAACTCCTAATGTCACGTGGATTGTTTTACCGATCTCCTTGCTATGTTTCTGGATGTTGATCGTGTTAGTTATATTGCTGTCTATGGGAGGGTCAGACAGCGCTCTTAATTAAAAAATATATCTTAATTTGTGTTCCAAAGATGAACGGAGGTCTTACGGGTTTCGAACAATATGATGGGTTTATTGTAAAAGTGTACTTTGATATCTTGGCAACCATGGTTTTGAATTGTTATTGCTTGGATTCAACAGCGTGATTGGTTTAGAACGACATGAGGGTACGTAAATAATGACATTTTAATTTTTTGATTGGACATTTCCTTCAAGCGTGCAATTTGTGCCAGACATCACAACCTTGGATTGTCTTCACCTCAGAGAATGGGTGCCATCCTGCAGTTTTTTCCTTCCCCTCACTGCTTGCTCCATTGCACTGTCAATCTCACAATCCCTTGCTTGTGTAAACCCCGCCACTGTTCACCTGTGGAAGCACGCGGTAATTATTCAGGATTAATGTTTCAAGGCCACGGGATCATTTGTGAGAAGGGGTGACCCATGAAGTATTATTAAGACATCAGTTCTGCCTTCAAGCCATTATACACGTGATTAGGGAACTTAACCCCGGCTCTTCCCCAGAGATTTCATCTACAATTAATGCACTGACAGTGATGCTGAAATATCTGCTTATCCAGACATTCACCATTGGTATCAGGGTAATAGTATTTTGGGCAAATGTAGGGATTTTTTTTATAGGGAAGCCACTGCCATGCATTTCCACTCGCTTCACCAAAAAAATAAAAAAATATTATAACAGTATCAAAAAACACTGAAAAGACACTTTACAACAAATTATTTATGTTCCATTCTATCTGCAATAATAGCAAGAAATGTAAAGTTATAATGAAACTCTGTTTTATTGGAAACTGATGGCATAGCCTACAGTGCAAAACATTGTATCAATCATTGATCTCAATGAGCAAGAAATGTAACCAATGAAACCATTTGTGAGTGATGGCATACCTTGCTGACTGTTTCAGAATTTCAACAATCAACGTGAGCAAGACCAGCCAGAGCAGAACACAAAACATGAATTGACAAAAAATCATCAAAACATTAGCAAAAGCTTCTATGCAATGCAAAGGATGCTCACACCAAATGTTGATTTAATTTAGTTAATAGAAGTTGATTGATAAGAAAATCTATTTATTTTTGACAGCATCCTCGTTTTACAGCATTTTTACTCAAGTGCCTAAAACTTTTCACAGTACTGTAGCTTTGCAGGGAGGTTTCGTGAAGCATCTTGGAGACGTTGCCACAGTTCTTCTGGATTTAGTCTGTCTCAGTTTGTTCTGTTTCTTCATGTCATTCCAGACAGACTGATGATGATCAGATCAGATCTCTGTGTGGAGCACTGGCTGTAGTCAGACTCCTTGTGCAAACAAATCTCACTGGATTATTACAACTAATGGCAAAATGTAAACTGATATTTCCTACTGACACACACCAGCAAAAGATTTTTTAGCTGGTAAAAGACTAGTGTTCTACTCATTTTGCCCACCACTGTATATGAAATTATAAATACAGTGTATTTAGTATTTAAAAAAAATTGTGAAGGGCCAGTGAAAATATTGTGTAAATATATATATATATATGAGAGCATACAATATAGAACATGCAGTTATATGGATATTAAAATGTGATTAGTGGTTTTTAGCAAATTGAATGTTATAATGCAGTTGCTATAGGGGGTTGTTCAAATCACTATCCTTAAATGAGCAATTACTACTCCACTTGTTGCTGAAAAATTGCTATCTCTAGTTGCTAAATGCTTCTGAGGTACTAGCATAGTGTTTTGCTTGGGTAAAACATTCATCAAGATTAGGATTATTCCCAAATGCTGCAGCAGGAAACGGCCACACAAATACCCAGAGTGCTCAGTGTCTTCTGTTCTTGATGTCAGGATTATTTAGACGGTTCCCACATCAGGGACAGTCGCCGCCAAAGACCAAAACGCTTCTATTTTCATAGCATAAATAACTTGCCAGATAACTTTTTATCCCTATAGTTCTCCAAACAACTTGCACGCTTACAAAGCATGCTTCCAAAAATCCCTGACAGCGTGTTTTTGACAAGTTTGCCAGTTATCTATCACAGAGAGCGTGGGGTAGACCGGGTCCCGTGGTGAAGGAAAACAGTGGGATCGCTCTGGTATCTTGCCTTTTGCAAACACAAGTCATTAATTAAAACATCAGAGTCACAGATTGAAAATAACCAAGAGGCCCTTTGCAATTAAGATGCACAGATCCAATTAAGAGAGCGATTAATTGCCAGGGAGGGGATTTAAATAGGAGCGGCTGCAAACAAAGGCGCAGCGGTCAGTCCTGGAGCAGGTCCACTGGCGACGAGGATGAGAAATCAAGGAAATAATTGTCCAGCAACAGGAGGCTGAAAGGTTACGGTTTAAATCAGAGCTATAAAGGACGACCAAAATCATACTGCACTGAGTCCACTAAAATTGTTGTATATTCCTTTTTGACTTTCACCAGGAGAAATCTCATAGCCTCAAATTCTTCCAAGAACAAATGATGAGTTATGCCACATTGACTTTATAGCTCTATACTCTTACTGTATGTAAACTATTGTCTTATTTGTGTCGGTTTTTAAATTTCCTCAGGGATTTTAAGAGAAACATCTGAGACCAAGCTGATAATTCAACAGAGAACTACATTAAAGGCTCGTTCACACCAATGACAATAACTATAATAATAAAGATAACTAGGAAGTTCTAATAATTGTTCTAATTCTGTAAGAATAGTAAAGTCCATACCCCAACTATAGCAATAACGACAGAAAGTATATACATAAGATATTTCTGTAATCAATTTAATTGTTTTTCCAGCTGACCAATGATAAAAAAACTGACAGTCAATCAAAATCCATTTGCGTTGAAGAGCTCAAGTATTTGAAGACAAAAAAAATAACTGCAGCCTGTGCTTATAATAAACAGACCGTTATCATGCATTGATATGGGTGCTAATTTAATTATCATTATTGGTATCTTAATTGTCCTCATTGTGAATGGCCTGGAGTCTCATGAACTGCTTAAATCTATAAATGATGATATTTCTGACTCACCATCCTAATTTACAGATAACTTCTGTTTGTAAATTTGCATGAATTTAATACATAAACGAGATAACTTGTTTAGTCTAAATAAATGACTTGTTCCAAAAATTGGTTATGAAAAAATGGACATCAGAACTCACACTTGTACTGATCTGCTCCGGTCATTCTCTTTTTTATAGTCATAATGGATAAAGATACTGTAAATGATGGAGAAAACTGGATTTGAACTTCTATCACACATACGAGCTCTGCAGCTCAATATGTTAGAGCTTAAGCCACGTTTCCTTAAATCTGTTTCATAAAGCTGGTCTTTGCCTCATCTTCAGTCACACAGCCGTGTATGTTCATTTATTCAGATAATGAGAGGAAGTTGGTGTTCCTGTGACTCAGTGTACCATTAAACTGGAAGAAGCTTGTCATATTGGTTCCCTTTCATTAAAATGACTGAATGAAAGATAGAAAACATCAAATCATAATAAATATTTAGGGGTCAAATCACTGACTCCGAATATCAGCATTGGTAATAATGATGCAAACAAACAAGCGTCATCAGTTATGTTAGAAATCAGGACGTGAAATATAATGTCAAAGTTGTTTGTCATCACCATGGAGCTGATATTTCACACAGATAAGTATACCTGCAAATAGAAACACCGTAATTACACGGGGGTCTTGGCAAAGCAGCAGGAAGAGAGCGAATAAAAGAAAGCGTGAACTAAAGGAACTAGTTCATATTCTAAAGAAAGCGAACAAATACCCTCCTGAAGGCTGGCTAATCCTTCTTACCTTTAAAAAGCTATACTGGGTGTTTTTTACATGCTTTACCGCAGATCCACCGATTTCATCTCAACGATTGCTTTTTTTATAACCTCAACTTTGATTTCAACTTTGTTTCAGCTGTTTCTCTAATACAGCGGTTCTCAATTCCAGTCCTCGCCCCCCCCCCCCGCTCTGCATATTTCGTATGTTACTCTTATCGCTTCAGATGTTTGTTCTATTCGAACGTAAGTGCCCTGCGAAGTGGACATCACAGGATATTCCGCCATGATTCCAGTTCGAAGCGAACGTATATATTCCATTCAAAGTGCATTGAAGTGTGCGAGACGTGAATTAAAATTGTATATATTTACAGAGGTATATGATGTCACACTCGTCCGTGCGTGAAGACGTTGCGCAGCGCAAATCCATGAATGAATGTTCCGAAATAAAGTAAACTTCAGCGGATTTCCCTGCTCAGGGAGTAGGGAGCAATGGACCCTGTGTAGGGAGCAATGGACCCTGTGTAGGGAGCAATGGACCCTGTGTAGGGAGCATGTCAATCGGAACACAGTTCATGCACGGAGCGCACTTCTAACAAGCTGATTATCTGAATCAGGTGTGTTAACAAAGAGAGACATGCAAAATATGCAGAGGGGGGGGGGGGGCGAGGACTGGAATTGAGAACCTCTGCTCTAATAGTATCTCTGTGATACTACAAAAACACTGATCAATTGGTTTTGGAGTTCATATTGAGATCTTTGACTTTTGCTTGCAGACTTGCAAGTTTTTTTTTTAATTCATTCAAAAAATATGAATGAAAATGAAAAAAATATGTACAGTACACAGAGATTTAAGCACAATACTAATCTGCATATAAGGTCCCTGGATAGACCTTCTCTCTTAAAAAAAAATTAAAATAAAAAATGCATCTGCCAAATGTTTACTGGTTATTGAAATGAGTTAGCACAATTTGAGATCTCTTCTGAAACTCTTGACACATTTTGAATGATTGGTGGATTCTTTGTCATAAGAAAAAAAGAATCCTTTGAAAGTTAAAAAATAAAGTAAAAAAAAATCGCAATTGGCTCTACAGGATAAACAATTGAGATATTAAAGTGAAAGTGATTTTTCTTTCCTGTAGGTGTTCCTGACGGGAGTGTGGGAGTGTGAGATGCTGCAGGTGATGCGATGAGCCGTGTCAAGCTCTGGGCGTTCAGGACTTCACCTCCAAAACACATTACTGTTCGCTGTCCACCTCCATACTGTCATCTCAAAATCTGGAGGAAAAAAAGCCTCTGTGCCTGTTTGGATCTGAAGCCACATTATTATTATTTTTTTTTTGCAGGAACAGCATTCAACCATTATGATTGGTAATAACCTGTAAACGCTGAGCTTTTTTCACAGGCTGATTCCAGAGACCGAAAAGAAACTTTACAGCCGCCTCCCGTCATAAATAACCATTACTGCAAATTACTCTGCGAGCAAATTGTACTCGGTGGGAGGTGTGAGTTTGAGAAATGTGATATATTTTGTTATTGTCCCTTCGTTTCCATCTCTCTGCAGCACACACTGAGTGCTGGAATTGAAAGCCCCAGCGGCTGATTCTGCAGCTAAAACCTCTGCTGTTGACTCTCTTTTCAACCGTACGTCTGTAAATGGGAATGCAACAGCTGTGCTCTGTACGGTCTGAATGAATCAGTCGTGACTAAAGTGGCATTTCAAAGTGGCTTTTGTTTCCGTAATTGACTTCAGCGCCGGAGAGCGGCGTCGCCTGCCGTTTCCGGTACCGGGGTTAGTCTTAGATATTCAATGCACCATTGACCGACCAGAACTTATCAAAAGAGAGGAAATATTGATCACGCGCTTCCACCTTACAGAGCCACGGTCATCGGTTTTAACTAGTGCTATTCCTTTGTGAGGTGGCATTTAGATGGATTGATCCCTCTGTAAGTCGGCCGCGTGAGAAAGAGCCACATTATGAGATGGTATTATATAAGAGAGTCCCGTGAGCTGAAGAAATCCATCGCAAAGGTTTTAATCATGTGCAACATGTGCACCGACACCCGTCTAGAGACCCGGTACACGCGCGCCACATGTTCCGGCAGCGCCACTGGTTGGGCTTCTTGCTGCTGTTTAGAGAGCTGGAATCGAGAAAGAGGTGAAGCAGACCAAGATAAGGCTGGGTAAATCTGTTCATTAATCCAGGCTGTGTGTGGAAAGAGTGTGTTAACCGCGGAGGTTTCCTTTGATCATGAAATGCTCATTGTTGAGAGAGAAGTGGGCGGGAAAGGTAATGAGAGCATGCCTGAATCAACTGGACTTTGAATCAACTCGCTCTAAAGACCTTTCACACTTCTGCCAAATATTCTTGTTAAAAAACTTGTTAGAGCCAAAAAGCTAAGATTTCTTGGCTTTATCAAGGGCACCGAGAGCCAGTCCAGATGGCAAGAAAGTCACACTGAAACAGTGGGAAGAATCATTTGTTTGCTCCAACTTTAGAAATGTGATTTGTTTCGGATCTCAAAATGCTTTCTCATATCCCAGCTTAACTGAATAATGGAATATAAGGGGATGTTTTTTTTAGCATCTTCAATGTGCAATGTGAAAAGTGGACGTCACAAAATATGCTGAAATTAGGATCAACCTCTACCAGAATGACGGGAAGACAAAAAGTATGGAGAAGGCTTGGAACAGCTAATGATCCAAACAACAACATCTGTGAAAAGTAGTGTAGAAGTGTGATGGTATGAGCACGCATGGCTTCCAGTGGCACTGGGTTACTGGTGGTTAGTGATGATGTGACAGAAGACAGAAAGCAGCCGGATGAATTCTGAAGTGTATAGATGGATATACTCTCTGCCCAGATTCAGCCAAATGCAGCAAAGTTGATTGGACAGCACTTCATAATAAATGAACCAATGACCCAAATATGCTGTAACCCATGAGTTTTTTAAAGGTAATAAAAGTGGAATATTCTGCAATGGTCAAGTAAAGGCAGCGCAAGTCAGGTTTTTGGACACAGCCCCTGTCTGCTGTTTCCCTCATCCATCCATATAACCCTGTTTTAAATTAATATAATAATTTATACTTCTGAGTCTGACGCATCTCTTTCCTGAAAGGCTGAAATGTAAGGTTTATTTGTTTTTGTGAAAACCTGTTTCTCAACAGTAAATCATGTTTTTACAGTCATTTTACTGTTTAATGTTTCCATAGACATTTCCCTACCCTGCTAATATGTATAAGTTTTTATTTGTAAAATTTGTTTAGCAGGTCTTAGTCTTTTTTTTTTTTACTTTCCACACTGCCAACATCTAGAATGATTTTGATCAGCATGGTCTCTCTCAACTTACAGTTTGTCTGTAGCATACACCACCCCTCAAAAGCCTGAAACCACCCCCCCCCCCCCCCACCCACCCACAAAACAAATCACAATTTAACCCCTGAATACGATGAACCAAAACATTTCATAAATGTGAAAGTATAGTCATACTAAAAACACCTTTAAGTGTTATCTGCTCAGATTAAGTTTAGTCTCTGTATTGTGACGTTGCAGTCAACACTGGGACCCTGTGAATTGGAACAAAGCAATAATTAAAAAATTCCATTTGGTGCCGTTTATGGCCAAGAAATTACACACTTCACATGTAAATCACCTCCACCAAGGGGAAAATTGGATTTCCAAAGAGAAATCTTGAGAGGCAATAAATTAATAAAATATTAATTTTAATTCCTTTTATAATCTATCGACCTGTTAAATGACTGTGTTCTTCTTGACATTATGTGAATGTGATGAAAGCACCAAGCACCACTCAACAAAAACAGCTCATTAGTGTCATAAACAAGGAAATCAGATACAGGTTTGCATTAGTTATATATACACGTGTAATTTTAGGAAATGTTTACTCATACACTGCAAGTTTTAATTAACAGATCAGACAAATCTTCTGAGAATGATGGAAAAAGGCAAGAAAATCCTTGGAAATCGTGACTATTATAACATCAGAAAAAAAAGTTTAAAGGAGAAAAGTCAAACTGATAAAACGAATGAAGACAAGTTACAAAACACATAAAGAACTGAGATCTCTTTAATATCTCAAATGTTTCTCCCAGACAGCATGAGATTAAACGAAGAGCTGAGACTCGTGCTTACTCAGATGTTTCTCCTGACGAGGTGAGTCTCTCAACATTGTCTCAAACTGAGATCACACATACCAAGATGCCAAAGTCTGCAAAGAGCCACGAATTCAAATATTTCTCTTCAAATAATATCATATTATCCACAATATTTTTTTAACTGCGTGTCAACAACTGCGTAATTTGTTTCTATTTCTCCAAAGGCATTTTAGAAAACAGAAAACGCTCTAGAAAACTCAGAACCAGTGTTGGGCAGTCAGTCAGTAACATACTGTAATATATTACTGAGTGCACTACTAGAAAGCAAGATTTCAGTAATAAGTACTCCCCATAAAACAGCTTAGTTACTTTTGATGCCTCAACCCCGCTGATTTAAAATCCATCAATAAAATAATTTTAGATTTATAGAAGATTTATTTTCATAATTTTCACGACTCGCACATGCATGTGATGTCTCCAGCGCAGCAGGCAAGCTTAGCTTGGAATATGAAAAGAGCAGATAAAAACATTGCATTATATTGATTTTGTCAGGAAAAAGATGATGTGAACACTGTTGTGTAAGTTGTGGCTTTACTTTACTCTGGCACTGCATCCCTCTGATCAGCATGTGCTACATTATAATCATTCAAATCTTTTTGGAAAATTTTTCTTACAAACTTATGTGATTTAATAAAATACATAATGCAATATAATTGTATATGGTGATATCGAAATTACAATTAGCTTCAAGCTACACATGACAATTAATGAGATTAAAACAACACTTCTACTTGAATGTCATCAATCACTATTGAGTGTCTGGATAACTTCTGGATTTTGGTCAAATGATGAGGAAGACGATACACAGTTACAACTTCTGTGGGGCGTGAAGAAAAGTAATGTAACTAGTAGTGCAACTAATTACTGTTGCCAGAAAGTAATAAGTAAAGTAACAATATTACTTTTGAAAGGAGCAACTATAATGAGTAATATTTGACATTATTTGAGTAACTAGCCCAACACTGCTCAGAACCATACAATTCGATGAAATAAACAAAAACTTTCCTTTATAATGTATCCCTGTTTATGTATTTTCTCTTTCTGTATTATCTATTGCAGATAGCGTCCTCTTTTGATAGCATGGCTAGTTTCTTTTTATTTTTCTTGTTGTTTTTGTTACTGATCAGACTCAGACTGGTGTACGTGAGGCATTTATGAGCTATTTTCATTATTAGTGCCGAGAAATATTACATGCAAACAGTGGCCAATTAGAGCGGGTATGAACTGGAGAGACGAGCCCCCCCACTGAGGACAGTCTCTTAGCGCTCACATGCTGCACTGCTGCGACAGCAATAAAGCCAAACGAATACATGGCAACAACACATCTGAACTCCAGAGAGGGGTCTTGAAAGCCAGGGATTAGCCTTCTGCACCGAGACGCTTTCATCATTTGTACATGCACAAGTTTAATCACGTATCTGAATGTAGAAGACCATTTAAAGCTGCACTGTGACTCACGCTCTTTACAATAACGCAAAGCAGGGAGAATTTGAGTCATGTAGATGGAGACCGGATTGAAAAGGCTTCCATGATCAATGCATTTTCAGTAGCCTAGGAGATGTATATCATTACATTTATAGACGACGCATTTCTTTTTCATTTTACATAACAAATGACATTTTTTTTTTGCTTAAAATAGTGCTTAAAAAATGGCATTAGCTAGCACCGAATACAAGTTAAACAAAGTGAAAGAAAGAGATCCACTCATAAAACAGTGTTTTTACAGTATTAAAATCATCTTAAACCAGCTTTAGCAAACTGGTTTTAGTTGACCAGCTCAGGTTGGTCTAGTTTGATGATTTAGAGAGTTTTTAACACTAGCTAAACCACCTTAAACCACATAAGACTGGACAATCAGTCAGCATGGAACTATAGTAACTGATACTTTCGAGAAATATGGTTTCCTTGTTAATTTCTGTGTAACCATGGTTATCGTCATATGGGGGGCAAAGAGACTGACAAAGAAATTTATGAAAATAAATGGATCTGTTATAGAGCTGTAATTTTATCTTTCTTAATTACTTGCCTCGCCAATATTATAAAACCATTTCTTACTCTCAGTATGTGCCTTGTTATACAGTGTGATTTATTTACCAAATAACATTGTAAACCACACATTCGGCGACGGGGGATGCGATTTCAAAAGTAACACTAAAATCAATGAGCAGAAGCTCCAATTAGCCTTAAGAAAGCATTAATTTCATCGAGGGGAAGCGTGTGGATGCTGAGTAGTTGTCTCGGTGGGTTTGACTGCTGTTCCTGCACCCCGGCACCTCTCTCTGTTTCACTTCTACATCACAGCTGGTGTCTGTTTCACACCTGTCTGAGCAATTAAAGCCGCACACGTCTTCCTCACTGTCTAAAAGAAGACGTAGACTTCTGGTGATTTGTATAAGGCAAATAATAATAGATGCTAACCCTGAACAAGTATGGACTGTCCTGCACACTCTCCACAGTCCACACACTGTAATGCACATTTATATAGTATATTGTAAATGCAACTTTTGCATGCTTTTGGGACTAATTTAACAAAATTTGTGGCAACTTCAGAATCTTAAAATCATGCCCGAGAAACAAAGAACTATGACTTGGCTTCTTGTTATGAATGCAACTTGTGCTTACACATATAATACACCCAAAAATGAAAATTGGCTTAAAATGTACTCACCCTCAGGACATCCAAGATGTAGGTGAGTTTGTTATCTTCATCAGAACAGATTTGGAGGAATTTAGCATCATTTGCTCACCCATGGATCCTCTGCAGTGAATGGGTGCCGTCAGAATGAGAGTCCAAACAGCTGATAAAAGCATCACGTAATTCACAAGCAATGCACATATCAGTCTATCAATTAATGTTTTGTGAATAAAACAAATTGCATGGAACATTGGATGGAATTTATTGCTTGAGGAAGCGTTATTATGGACTATTAGCGAGAAGTAATGGTTTATAGTTAAAGCATCTAATGATGTATTTGTTTATTACAGACATACAGTTTCTCACTTCACAAACATTTTATCACCTCTTTGGACTCTAATTCTGATGGCACCCATTCACTGCAGAGGACCATACAGATCAATTAGAACATGTTTCATATATTACAAAGGAAAGCTAAAGTAAGCTAAGTAGACACACACACATGCATGTAAGCAAATATTTAGTATTCAGCATGGAGCTGCAGGTTTTATGACTCCTAATTGTCCTTTTTGTTATTTTAAATGTATTGCACAAACCACATCCTAAATTCTAGTTTTATATTGCTCATTATAGTGCAATAATGACATCTCTCAGTAACTGTCTAGTTCACGAGTTGCATGGTTTTGATTTCTCACACATTAATTTATGACCCAGCTCAAATGACTGACAGGAAGCCGAGATCGTGAAGTGAGGTTCTTTTGAAAATCATTTTTATTCTTTGAAAAAAAAACTAAAAAGTCACTCACTCATAAGTGGCTGTGATATCTCATCAAAGCCGAGGCCTTGCTCTTTATAATACCTGTGAGTTCAAGAGAGAAAAAGCTTTATAATGGCTGTATTAGAAGGTCTGGCGAAATCGAGCCATTGCTCACGTTTTCACGTTTCTATTAATCGAAAAATATCACCTCTCCACAATATCTCTTGAGCACATGGGGTTGGGCAGTCTGGTTGTGATGATATTTTTTTAGAGAAAGTATCAGACTATTTCACCTGTTTCTGAGAGGTTGCGTTTCAAAATGAATCCAAACAGAGGTTTAACTGAACCTCAACTTTGTTTGGGTGTCTAAGTTCGATTGCTTGCTGAGGCAACCATCACTGTTGTTGTTTTCCACATTTTCTACATACAATGTTGTAACTATGGCAAACACTGTGGTTACCATGGTTATAGAGACTCAATAACTGTACAGTAATACAATAAACAGAATGGAAAAAGAGAGAATGAAAGTGAGAGAAACAGAAAAGGGATTGAGAACATGTGAAACATGCGATATGTGTGGGCGAACACGATTCATCATCTTTAATGCCTACAAGATCTATTTTTTTCCACACTGATGACAGCAAATGTGTTTGGGAGGAGTGTCTAAGAAACCCCATCTGTCTTTATCATTACAAGACGACAAGAAATACAACCACTGACCAATACGGGGGAGAGAGAACGGACCAGAAACTTTGTTCGGTTACAAATAAAGATCCAATGCAGACCATCACAATCACATCAATCAACAAGTGCATGATTCAAGGAGCACATGCTTCATGAATGATGAGTCATGCACCAATGTTTAACCCGATTAAGCCTGCTGTATCACATTTGATGAACACATTTCTAAGCCATCTGAATCAATATGATCAAAACTTTGCTGAAAGACCTGTTGTACACAGTCTACGACATGCCTTCTGTCATCTGATTGATAGTTCATACTTTCTTGCAAGTAAAAGGCCTTTTACTATCATTTTATAAATAATTGGCTGTAAAATCTTGACTCATTTTATAAAGTATATGTAAGAATAAGATGAAAACTTACTGGACTGAAGCAACCTAGATTTATTTGATTATATATACTTCCTTTTTATATATAAATCATGTTCAAATGTAACAAATATGATCATGAGACTTTGGAGGAGCATTTATTCATTCATCTCTCAATCATCATTGCCTTACATTACATATTTTGAAACTCCAGAGCTTTGATCATAAAACTAAGCTCTTAAATATCATCTTCTAAAACATTTTACTTAAAGATATAGAGGGACAGATGTTATTTATATGCATTTCATGTACGATTTTACATTACAAGCTATTCAGAATTTCATCTTACTTTTATGCCATACAAATATCAGCAACTACACCAAATTTGAATAAAATCTGAATATTGTTTTTTCTCCTTGAGTATGAGCTCTTATTTATGGTGTTTGGCTCATATTGATTGAAACATACTATTGACAATCAGTGTGCAGCTCAAGAATTGCTTGTTTCTGTAAGGCGGAGGCAGTGTCGTTAAGATCCATGTGCAGCTTTATTACTTCACAAGACAGGTCATACAAGCATAAGTCAATCCCAGGCGTCAGATACCACGTAGGCAGGACAGAATCATAAACTGAGTTCAGGCTAGAGATCAGGGCAGGCGGCAGACAGATAACAGAACAGATCAACAACGCAGGCAGGGTCAGATTAGGCAGGCTGAGTTCTTTCATAAACGGGTAAACAGTCCAGGTCGGCAACAGGAAATCCAACACGAGAATAACGCTCAGAAATGTCTGCATGGCAAGAACAAGACTTCGCAATGAGGTTAGTGGGAGAGCAGCTTAAATAGGCCAGAGTCAATGAGAAACACCTGTGCAGGTAATCAGTCTCAGGTACGGGGTATATGGGAAATGGAGTCCGAATGAGAGTTAATACTCAGGTGAGGGTTCCCTCTGGTGGTGATCGGAGGGAGCCACAGCGGCTGAATTCGTGACAGTTGCATCTCATCCATCACTTTGTAGAAATGTTCCTGTGGCTCAGTGGTAGAGCATTGAGTTAGCAGCGCAAAGGTTGTGGGTTAAATTCCCAGGGAACGAATGTACTGCAAGTCGCTTTGGATAAAAGCGTCCGCTAAATGCATAAATATAAATGTATCAAGCAATGCATCTCTTCAAAGTAATGTGGAAGTGCTAAATAAACCTCTGCAGGTAAAGTATGCTGGCCTATTTTCTTATAATCTCATAGTGTTGAACTTAAAATGACACAGTTGCACAAGGACTCCCGTATTAGGCTCCTCTCCATCTATGAGAAAACAGGAAAGCAAGAAAACAGCACAAATGCTCTGCTAAGCTGAAGTGGTCTTTTGAGTGTTCACGCTGTCACCTCGATGACAAGAGGAGCAATTCCCAGAACAATGAATTAGGAGATCATCATCTCTGAAATGCTCCAGCTCAGTGGGCAGTCACTTGTGGTGTGTGAGGGGGTGTCGCTCCTTAATTACGCTGGTAATGGGACTGTTTTTCACAGTGAACGGCGAAATCCCTGGACTTTTGAATCAGAATCGTGTGATGCTAGAGCGTGGCAGCAGTGCAAACTCAGAAACCCCACTCGCACCTTCAAGCTGAAGTGGTTTTCCTGATAACTCTACTGATTCAATTCATTTTTTAATCTAGATTTTCACATTTGATTAAAAAAATATTGCTTGCCCATGCAAAACTCGCCACCAGGATGTGTTCCGTGTGGTTGCTAGGGGACATATATGCAGTTGCTATGGTGTTCAGTGTCCAGTTGCATTAACTGCTAGTTTGACCATCTAGTAGTTAGTCTAGCCTAGTCTATCTTTGTGTAATAGACTTTAAAATATTACAACCAGTTTTGAAGAAAACCATTATAGATGACTAGCTTTTTAAGACTAAGCCGTTTGCAACCAGCCTCTGGGGCCTATATGTTAAGATGGTGTCTTAATAACTAGTCTGACCAACTAGCAGTTAGCCAAGGGGTAATCAAGGGGTCTTATTTTTTTGTTTAAACTTTGACTAATGTAAGTTTTTATATAGCCAAACGTAAAAAAAAATTGACCAGTCTGACAGAAAAACATTAGATGACTAACTTTTAAGATTAGTCTAAACCTTTTATGCAACGGTCCCCATGGTCATAACATTTTTAAGCCATGTCACATTAAAAGGTATATTGGTCTAACTTGAATCTGAAATGTTGGTCAAACTAGCTATAAAGACACAGTCTTAACTTAGTGATTACTGTGTGTTTATGCAACTTGTCCCAGAAAATAATTTTTTTTAATGTCTTGCTATGCCGTTGCTTTCTGGCCCAAAAGAGCAGAATAGGATTTTATTGTCTGTCTGATTATTTACAAAAGCAGCAGCACACGTCTTCAAAGCTAGCCTGTTGAAAAACAGCATATGCTGTAGGTTTGAAGGTTGGTCATGAGGGGTAACAGGGTAAATACTTAATGCTATGAACTTGTCCAAATCACTCCCAACCATGAGCAACAGTAATAGTGATACTTGCCTTTGCCATGTGTCTAAACCTGCTGAAAGCAGCTTCGGTTCAAGAAAATATCTAGATTTGACGAGCTGCTCCTGCTGTATTTTCTTCACTCACCTGAAATAAAAATGTTACTTACAAACGTGTGTCAAAATTTATATTAGTTACATGTAATGGACAAGATTAAGTGGTCAGCTAGTCATATTATTACTGCTACTGTAAAATATTTTACTGTAACATTTTACTGTAAATAAAATATTTGAATAGACATTTAAATTACATGTGCATTATCCTGCTAATTGTAATTTTTATTATATTATTGAACGTGGAGCGAACACAAGCATGGTTACGAAGGATGGTTTCCCCAGATGAACACTCAGTTAATGGAGAAACGGCCTGAATCCCGCTTACTTTTACATGTGTATTAGCCTAGCTTAAAGTTTCAAGCAGACAAGCGAGCTTCTAATAAACATGCACTTTACCAATATTAGAACAATATTAATTCTTAAGCTCTCTACACTACAATAACTGACACGAAAGAATGCACCATTTGTGTTTGTATGAAACAAAATTCACGGTTTGATAGGAGAAACAGGAAAGTAGCGTCTACCTCCGTTACTTACAGCATTGAGTAGTTCAATTAAATCCAAGCATCCCACAGAGCCATGTAATACATTTTAATAATATCTAACATTACAAAGGTATGCAATTCTAGCTATACAGACATTGTTAGCAGTGTGTTGATCTGAAAAAATAAATTAATAAATAAAATAAACAATTTTTTTTTAAAACTTACTCATGTTTCATGCACCTGCATTTAGAGTGAATCTGTGCTAAAGTACATCAATTTGCCCAGCTGTTTTCATTCATTTTATGGTAATTATCCCCAGATCAACAATGCATCAGTGTCAGTATCATATAATCTCATGATAACCATGCTCAACCGATCACATCACGTGTTTACAGCTCTCCAGTCATTTCACTCATTTGGGTTAGCTGTGGAGTGTGAGCATGGACAATAAGAAAAGAGCTACCAATGATAGACATTTTCTCCAATTATTGTACAGAAGTGAATGAGCAGTGAATCTGTGGAAGGGTGTGAGGTTAGCTCTAGAGCTCTGACGTTAATCACCAGTTCTGCGTCTGATATGAGCCGATGGTGACACGCTAGTAATGGCTGATTTGACCTGCCGTCGAGTCCACTGGTTGGGGAAGCTCTCAGACTTAGAATGAAGTCCTGTGCGGCTGGTGAGGGATCGCTGCACCTGCCCAATTGCACCCAAACCGACAAATATTAAAGCTTTGGACAGGCCCAGTATGCCTGTGCACTGACAGAGCTGCCCTCCCGATACTCTTTCTCTTTTACCTCCAATCTGCATTTCATTATCTCAATCATCCTCTGATCTCTCCGTCTGCCTGCCTTCTTCCTTTCTGCACAGCTTGTCTGATGTGCAGATGTTTCACGGTTCTGCTCCTCTGTTCCGAGACCGGTCAAGCTGCCTGAAACTGAGCGTAATTGACAGTCTTCTCCTTGTTCTGAATTCAATTAGCAGCAGAGAGCCAAACCCAACATCACGTACACGCTACACACCTGGCAGGTTTCATGAATTTATTTTTTTTTTTTAACTGGAGACAAAAATACCATGTTTTTGTTGTGATAAGACAACTAGAGATACCATGATAATTGGTTTGACTAACAATTATAGATATTCTTAACTAAACAATAACCTGTTGTACCTATAATATTGAGTTTATGAATAAATGGCACCATTTGCTGGGTTTCTAAAGAAGAGCACCCAATAATATTCACAAGCTAATTCACACACACACACACACACACACACACACACACACACACACACACACACACACACACACACACACACACACACACACACACACACACACACACACACACACACACACACACACACACACACACAAAAATTATAAACACGTATAGACCTACGTCTTGGAATATATGACCCAAATAATTTTTTTACCGTATATTGGTATATTGTCATCTGAACAAGTAACAAGTCTGCCACATTTGTTCTGACCAACAGAGGAAAAACACATTACAATAAATCGCGCTACCAATGTGATTAAACCTAACGATCGGTTAGCTCATATCACATCAAACCGTGCAAATTATTATTATAATACTTTATTCTCAAATTATTAATGTTGACAACATCTGCATTGCGTGACTATGAGTATAGTGTGTATTAGAGTGTAGATTTCAATTTCTGTACAGTCTAATCTCTAATTGTCTTGCCATTCAAATTTCATATTAAGAAATTATTTAACCCAAAAAGCATATTATGCTCCCTTTGGATGGTTTTCTTTAAAATACAAATCTTGTGTAATCTGTAATCAGAAGCACATTTAAAACTGGAATATAATTTAATTTCATTGACATGTGTTTCATAAACACATAATCCTTTCTGGATTACAATCCGCCATCAAAATGATACAGTTAATTATTCTAGCTGTTGAGAGAAAAGGCTATAAACGATGCGTCACCTGCAGGATCCTCACGTGAGATAGTCTACTAGCCGGACAACTTCTTTATGTTTACAGACGTGACGTAATGACGCAGTGCCATGCTCGAATCTCCCACGAAAACCTACCTGTACCACTCAAATTAGAAAACATTATTATAAGATAACCGTTGTGAATCGGGCTAAAGTAAGGCCATAGTTTTGAACACTGGCTGGTTATGTACTTGCTCAAATATTGATTTCAGATCATATTTAACCAAAAAAAGTTCCGGACTGCAGCTTTAAATGCATCAAATAGACTACATCGCATTGTCGTCCATGTCTCTTGTTTACAGCCATGAAACAGCAAACACATTGTAATGGTTATCAACCATTCTGTTTCAGTAGTGACTCCTTTATTCTGCACACGCATGGATCAATCATTTAGGGGATTCATTACTGCATTTTTTTCAGTTCAATATGTGTACATGGCCTTAATTGACCTTCCTGAGCAGAACAGAATCCATTTCCACACGTTCTCATTTCAGCATTCAGCATTTCAAATCAGCATGAGCACCCAGAACAATTCAGTTCAATTAGGTGCTTGTATGTGTTCATCACTCACTTGCTTATTAATTCACTCAACATCTCATCTCAGTCTATAAATGAAAATATTTACCAAGACAGTAATCCATGGAAATGGCTCCATAAAATGAACTCATGGAGGGGGTTGGTGCCAATATGTGAACGGAAATTGGAAAATGGATCGTCCTCCATCTGTTTGGTGCCCTTATTGACAATAGAGCAGAAAATCATGGAGGAAAAGAGCATCTCAAGGTCCACCATATGACAGCATCCATTTCTTAGAAGAAGAGAGTCATACGACTGAGGTGGACTCCAATAGAAAAGAGAAATATCCAGTGAGATCTCTTTAAAAGTTTAACTATTTCTCCCGGACAGGCGTGAGATGAAATGCAGAGAAAACGTATACTTCAGAGAGTTTTTCTCATAAGAAAAAGACAAAATATGTAATCAAAGAGTATCAACATTGTCTCCATTTTACAACAGCAATGCCATTTGTATAGCTTTTATATTACGTCTACAATTAACTCATTTTTCTTTTGATTTCTCATAAGAAGAGATCTCTTTAATGTCTAAGATTTTGAATCAATTTGCAAATGGAACCAGACGTTTCCTTGGGTTAACTAGTTAACAAAAACGATTCATTACCATTGACCGCACCACTAGTATTCTAATGTAATGTTAATGCTTTGGCTATTTATATAGAGCTGGAAAGATCGTCCTGCATCCTAATGTTCCCGTTTCGCTCTTGGCGGTTCATCTCGACTCATTAGGCTGGAAGCCACAGGTAAACGCATTCTCATTAGCCTCTTTTCAAGCTCACTAACACACCCAACGAACCCAACAAACAGCCATAAGAGCCATATTTGTCTGTACGAGACATATGTTAGTGTCACATGCTGGTTATTTTTACATGCAGTGTCTGCTGTCCTTGCCTGGAACAGAAGATTCAGATGCTCTTAAATACAGTACATACTTAAAGACTTCATTAGCGTAACTGTTTGTTTGGAGGACAGCCTGTTCTCTCATGGTTATCTTGAAAAGGTTGTTTCAGACTTCATATGAACTGTTGTATTTTCTTCAATTATCCCAAACAAGCAGAGTTGTTGTCTGAAGAAGAAAATATTAAACTAAGTGATTCTACTAGCACAGGTCTCCTGAACGTATACACGTGATGGAAAAGAGCATTGGTACCCAATATGTAAGAGTTTTCAACATTTCAATTGAACCGTTTAATGCAATGCTTTTTCCTGGAGCTTCTGCTTTTCTTTTGGATTTCAACTCTAATGTATAGCATTGTTTCAAAATGGACAAGACAGAGGCAGAGCCAATGTTTTAAACTGATAGTTCACCCAAAAATGTAAGATTGCGGTGAAATTACTCACCCTCAGGTCATCCAATATGTAGGCGACTTTATTTCTTCAGTAGAAAAGTAAAGAAGATTTTTAGCTAAAATGGTGCTTCTTGGTGTTTCATGAAATGCAAATCAGTGGCTACTGGTTCTTGAGAATTAAAAATCATTGAGAAATAAAATCAATCATCAATCCTGATGATATATTGAGGTCTAATGAAGCAAAACAATCAGTCTGTGCAAGAAGCTGAATTTCTTTTACCACATTACCTGTAATCTAGGGCCTAAGGCAAACAGTCCAGAGGGATGTCTAGTTCACGAACAAATCATTTTGAACCAATTCTGTTTAGTGAACCAGTTGAATCAATTCACCAAATCAGACTGAAACCTTTGAAATAATTTGCGGCTCAAGCAGCACAGATCTACACGTTATTAAACTCACTTTCGGATGTGCAGCAGTCACTCATATCTTTGTTTGATATATGCTGGTTTTTGCAAACTCATTCAGCTCAAACAGTCACTGAACTGTTCTGCTCAAGAAATAAAGTCATGGCCTTGGATGGCCTGAGGGTGATTAAATGAACAGCAACTTTTAAGACTAGCATTTGCATTATTGCATTGTTTTTCAAGACAGTGACAATGTAAATTTACAGAGAAAAACAGACACTTTTAGCAAATCTAGAAACAAATAAGTATGATGCACCGATCAGCTGGTTTTGAATCATTTCCCAACTACAAACTCACTGACCTCAAAAAAGTAGCGACAGACGCACAGCCTTTGGCGCAGCTCCCGCGCCGAATCTGAGACCCGCTGACGAGTTGTGGTGAACGGTAACTCGAAAATCAAAGTAACACAAGCACAAATAAAAATCACTTGAGCTCACCCACACACAACAGGGTTCAGGTGACCTCTGACCTTCAGCCTCAGGAGGAACGTTTCCTGCCAACAGAATAAGAAAACTCTACTCCACTGTTCAGCTACTAACAACTAGCACTACTGACTGACCTTATGTAAATGTGTAATACTGTATCAAGCTGCAATCTTCATTCATTTTGTATTTTAGCAATGCTATTACTATTTATATTAAGGGTGAATCCCAATTCTCTGTCTTACCCCTTCCCCTTCGTCTTACCCTAGCCCTTGTCCCTCGAAACCGAGTGGTAAGCGCTAGGGGTGAAAACATACCCCTATGAAATGAGACGACCACTTGGTTACTGTTACGTCATCATACATCGTCGCTAGCTGCTGCTACGTCACCAGAGGAACAAGTGTTGATCACAAATCTCAAACTCTCCGTCTAAAAGTGTGTGTTTGATCTCAAACTGTCTCACAAACTCTCCGTCTAAAAGTGTGTGTGGCGATTGCGTGGGTTTTAGTGATGTTTTCTCTATTCAGAGAAACGCGGGACTGTTGTGCAAACCAGCAATGTAACGTTAGCGTGGAAAAATAGCGATTTTTAAAAACGTTTCAATTAAGAGCATGGTTGCAAATATATATGTAAGTTACAGGTCTGTGTAGAGCACAAAACAAGACAGTCGTAATTTTAAATAAATTATTTAAGCTGAAAATACTCTCTGGATGATCTGGCCGCAGTGTGTTCTGGGTACCCTTGGTTTCAAGTAAGCTCGAGAAAATGCTTGGTTTTAAGGGGTATCTACCCCTTCCCCTTACCCCTACCCCTCGATCAAAACCAGAATTAGCCCTTACTCTCACGTGAACGCGCAAAACTAAGGGGAAGGGGTAAGACAGAGAATGGGATTCACCCTAAATATTCCTGGGGTTTGTGTGTGCAAGTCAGAAACTCAGCTGGCAGCTCCAGAACGTGGATAACAGCTGCAAAGAGCGACTCGAGGGAAAATGCTCACAAAGTGATTATTAATAAAGCTGAAGCTATTTCTTGCCAAATAATATGACTACACATATCACTATGTTTAGTTGGCCACACACAATACTGAAGCATTCAGTTGTTTTGAACTGGTGTCTCTTTAACTATAAACTCTTATTTATTTACAGATATGTTGTTTTGTTTGTGACTAATCCAGATCCAGATTTATTAATAGATGATGAAAATCCACCAAAAATATAAATTATGAAAATGTTCTATATGATCATGTAAATAAATAAATAATGTAAAAATGTTAAATGTAATGTTATTCATTATAATGCATTTTTTAAAGAAGTTCCCGTTGCTCACAAAGGCTGATTATTTGATGAGAAATACAGATTTTTAAAACAGTCAAGCTACTTAATATTTTTGTAAAAAATGTGGGTACATTTATTTGTCAGGATTCTTTGATGAATAGAAAATTCAAAAGAACAGAATTTATTTGAAATAGAAATCCCTTATAACATTATAAAAATATGTCACTTTTGGTTAAATTAATTTAACTTTAAAATTAAAGCATAAACATTACTTAAAATTAAATGAACATTAACTGAAATAAAATAAAATAAAACATTTTATTTCAGCTAGCTAACTAAAATTACAATTAAAAACTATATAGGAGTTAAATTTAACGATAAATTCTATTTCTTAATTTTATTGCATAAATAAGCAAAATTTCTCATTTTCATTTAGTTTTCAAAGTACTAAAATAACTAAAAGTGATGTAGACATAAACAATAAAGAAAAACAACAAAACTTTAACTAAAAGAAAAAAAATCAAATTCAAAATATTAACAAAAACTATAATAGCATCTCAGTGATACTAAAATAGCCAACATCTCAAGTCTCGCCGAAAAAAACATTCAATTTGTTATATTTAAACCATATATTTTATCATCCAAATATATTATTAAAGATTTTAAGTCAAAAGTCCAATTGCACAAACACTTTTTTGTCCTAGTTTGTCATTTCTAAAACACTTACTGGACTTTTTGTTTATTATGTAAATAATTTGAAATTTAAAATCATTAAATCCAAAAGAAAAAGCAAGATAGGACAAATAAAAAACAGTAAGTAATGCATAAAAATGCATAACAATTGCCTTGTTCCACCCTCAATGCCCGCTGCATGATGAAGAAAACTGTAGAGACGTGGTCTGAACTGGAGCGCGTGTCCGATCATCTGCAGGTTTTTCTTGATGGATGACTATAAATACTGGAGCTGGTCCATAAACACCCTTCAGCGCCGCAGCTCTCTTCTGACTCACGGAGGTCTTTTAATAGCGCGTAGCGTGCAGTCGAGGGCTGGAGGCTTTGGAACCCTGCTTGTTTGATTAGCCACTTCACCCCGGACTGTTTCTTCACGTTGATCCATGCTGCGATAATGTCGGTCATTCTGTAGGAAAAGCGGCACTGAGTAATATTTTGGTCAGCAGGTGCACGGTATGTTGACCTTTCTTATGGCTTGCAATATTGTTCTAAATTTCTCCAAAAACGTCTTAATGATGGATTTACAAACAAGCAGCCTTTGGCCTCACAAGGACTGGATGGATTGGAGTGGTGTGGGATTATTGTGATGTTTTTATCAGCTGTTTGGACTCTCATTCCGACGGCACCCATTCACTGCAGAGGATCCGTTGGTGAGCAAGTGATGCAATGCTACATTTCTCTCAAAATCAGTTCCCATGAAGAAACAACCCCATCAGCCTCGTCTATTTGGTGAACTATTGCTTTAAGTCCATCTTACAATTTAAAGTCAACATGACATCAAATCCCATCCTGATTAAATTGTATTATAGAATATTAGGCTATAAATTATATATAGCCCTTTTTGTCCTTTGCTTTTTCTTTTATATGGATTTATAAGCTTAATATTAATAAACTTAATCAGCTAGTGCCACTAACTGTGCACTGCTCTTCTAAAACTAGTCAAGACCATCTTAAGGCATCTAATGCAGACTCATGTGTAAGTCGTTCAGATAAAAGAGTCTCCTAATGAATACATGTAAATAAATGTTTAAAGTTGATTTTAAGCTTTTCCAAATAGCTCTATTTTCAAACAGTAAATGCTGCCATCTCTGAAACCATCAGCCATCCAGAATTGGGAAAAATAAAGTGTTTTAATAGGGAAGATTGTTGTTTTCATGCAGCTAACTTGTACCAACAGCACACAACAGCTAATTAGATAGTTAGCTGAAATGGAAAATAATATGACTCCCATCTTATCGTCATAGCAACAAGAAGAGTGTTTCACGGTACATGCCATTTTAACTAAAATCAACAAATGCATGTTTCTCTCTATCATGAACATTCATTGTTCATCTATCTGTCTATCTATCCATCCATCCATCCATCCCATCTCAAATAAAACAACAAACAGAACTACACCAGTGCAAATAATGTAAAAATCATTTGCATGATTGATTCTTGCAGCATCAGGCAAAAAGTATGAATTACCGTTTCCGTTATTATAAAATGCTCTGTTCCACAATAATGGCAAAGGCTTTTGATAACAGCTCCACTACTGTAATGTTTATTTCAAATCATTTTCAAATCTGAAATAATTAGTTATTTTTGGTGTACTTGAACATTGCAATGATTAAAAGAAAGGTAACAACTGTTATAATGTGAATGATGCATTTATATCTTTTTGTATATTTTACACAGCTTTTCCTGTGTTCTCCTCTTTATCCGTTAGAGTGTGTTATTTACAGTATTTAGTTTGACATAAATCTCCTCACAGTTATATTACCAGATATCTTCTAGTTAAAGAGGAAGGTTATTGATAGTGCTTTAGCGCACATACGTGAAGGGTCATGCTACTCTATTGGATTCTGAGCTAACGGATCGAAAAGCCTCTTGATGCGGAGTGTAATTATCACACCCCATTGAACGTGGAAAACACATTGAATATCCCTCCAGAGATGAATTAAAAAGAGTCACATCAGGCAAAACAGCAGAGATTTGGGGCTATTTTTCTGCCATTTTCTCTCAATTAGTTTTTTCCTTCCACAGAAGCACATACAGTACAATACCATTCAAATGTTTGTTATCAGTAAGGATCATTGTGGGATCATTTTGCTGCATTTTTTATCAAAACTTCAATAAAAACAGTAATATTGTGAAGTATAAGTGCAGTTTAAAATAATGGTTTTCTGTTTGAATATATTGTAAAATGTAATTTATTTCATGCAATGCAAGGATTTTTCAGCATCATTACTGATTTCATGCTCCTTCAGAAATCTGTAGTAATAATTTTATTTATATGCATAATCAATTATATAATGGCAAGTTGATATTTTCTTTTTCAGGAATTCATTCATTATTGAATTTATGCATCATTTCATAATATTTCAACTGATTCTATGTAAAAAATAAACAAAGAAACAGTAAACATAATATTTAATATTTACTTAATACTTCATATTTTTGGGAACCTATGATACTTTTTTCAGGATTCTTTGATGAATAAACAAGAACAGAATTTATTTAAAATAGAAATCTTCAAGAATCATTCAAAAAATTAATTAAGGAAATGTTAAATTGATTTTAAAAATACATTGTTAAAAATGCTGCTCTTTGAAACGTTTAATTCATCAAAGAATACTGAAAAACAGTCTTACTGTTTTTTTCTGACATTTTTGATCAAATAAATGCAGCCTTGATGATGCACTAAAGTTTTATTCCATAATATATTCTGAAGGTTTGTTCAGAGGTGTTTATTCATATTGCACTGATTTGTATAACACACTAAACTAACTTACAGCGCTGTGGTTTATTTAACTGGGGAAGGTGGTAATATCTACTAGTTAAAAATCTGACCCTGTTCACCTTGCCTCGAAGGCGAGTTCATTCACACATCGTGCAGCTGTGCTTGTGTGTTAAATATGACGAGTTGAGCAAATGTGTTTTTGGATGCCGAGATCATTGACTTTAATGTGACGACAGGCAATCAAACGAAGAGGAAGAAACAAAAGGGTTGTGATAGAAAACAGGCTTGTGATGGATGGCAAGAAGAAAAACCCAGGAGCTTGTGATGCTGCACAGATGAAAGAAAACAAAGCCAGAGGACAGTACAAGGCTGCTTCAATCACGGATGTACGTTACAATCCTCCTGGACACATTTAAGAGCACTTTACAGCTAGACACCTAAAACTAATCCATTTCCCCTCCACTTCGATTTCAATTGTTAAAACAAAACCAAAAGGCCTTGAGTCAGTTCCATGCTGGGATTTTACATGTCTGTCTTCTTGTAAAAATAAATAAATATTATTTCTCTGTGAGAAATCAGTTAGTCACGTCCTCCTCGTATTGTTATTAAAGCTCGTCCCGAGCGGCTGCCATTGGGGAGACATGAAAGAGAAATTATGATTCTGACAAACACCGTCACAATGTTCTCATACTTCGCCATCACGCGGTGAATAGGAGCGCGCTTCAAAGGAAAGATCACGAGAGACCGACAGCGGCTCACAGCGCCACGACTCAATCAAGTGTGTCAGTTTGACTCGCACACAACGTGAGGAGAAATAAAAAGAAGTTGATGCAAATTAACTTATTCTCCTTTTCTCGTGGCATCGATGGAAAACTCTTTCAGAGAAAGAACTGGATGTGAGATCATGAACAATATACTGACATAAAAAAACAAAATAAATATGTATGCACCATTCTCTTAATCCTTTATGGTACAGTATAAATTAATACCACAGTGTGTACAAAGGACATTTGCGTATTAAAAAAAATCACACGGTAACCCATTGCCTACAAATGGAGATACCTGGTAGACAGGTTAACTGGACTTGATCAGAAACGAATCTCAGTGGCCCTGTTTGATTCATGGCCCCAAAGGTCTTAGAGAAATTAGAAAGAAATCGGTAACTGGGGCCGGGGGTGATGTTGCATTTTTCAAGGGCGTAAACTACTGTACGTTGCGCGGTTTTCGCCCATATGTACAATATTCGTATCATACGATATAACTCCTCATTCCGGGCAACTTTGGAAAGCTATAACGGGGTTGTTTAGAAAAGAGGCCTGTCCAAATTGACTTAAAATCCTATGAAGCCTAACTCAAAACTTCACGAAACCTGCTGAGCACACCCGACAGGTGATTCTAAACAAGCATGCACAGTTTTAAGGGGATTGGACCCAGGGGACGTAGTTTGTGTGTGGGTGGGGGTGGGGGGGGGGAGTAACCAAAACTAGCAAGTACAACCCCTCAATATTTATACCGAGGTTAATGGAAACCTAGAATCAGGCTATTTATTAATTATTTGAATCGGGCCTTCCGCGCTTAAAGCGCTACCCTCACGTACGTACTGATGGAAACGGCGCGCGAATCACCCGATACTCTGTGCGCGTTCACCAGCGTGCTCGAGAAGTGTGAGAAGATTTGCTCGAGCCATTCCTATAGCAAAGCTGATGGTAAAATATGTAATCTATTTGAACTCTATTGAGAAACTGGCATTTAAAATGCTACGGAGAAAGTCGAACATTATCTAAAAAAAGCACAAACTAAACAGACTTAAAATAGAGGAGAAAACCTAATCTTGCCCCAGCACTAACATATTAAATATCTTTAAACGACTCATGAGCACCTTTACTATAATTTATCACGTTTTACTGTAGGCCTATTTATTGTGGTTAATTTAGTCTAACTTGTAGAATTTATTATAGATAATCTGTTAAGGGAATATATTTTTCCCTAAAGATGTATATTACAACTGTGGCATGTTGTAGATATTGTTTTTAAAGGCTGTTGTTTCTCATATCAAATGGAATATAGATGAATAAAAAAGTCATTATTGGCCTGGTAATGATTAATAGGCTAGTCTTTTACTATAACAAATGCTACAGTTAAAAACTATGGTTCTTTTTATAAGAGCAAGTTCATACCTAAGAGAGCCAATGGGTTCTAATGATGAGTGATGGAAAAACACCTTCAAATATTCCAATGATGGCATAAATTAAATAATTAAGAGCCTGGAGAACTGTTAAAGAGTAAGAAAATAACCCCCCCCCCCCAATGTTCAAACCAAAAACTACGCCCTGATCGGACCACAGCTGGCACTAGAACAGTCATAAACATTAAAAATATAGTATTTCTATGGTACATTACCTGGATTTGCCAAAAACTCTTTTTAAATAATTGATTTAGGTGGTTACAGGCTTGCTAAATAATATATCATGTATTTTTTATTATGTGCTGAAATGCCTGAAGCGCTTGAACCCCGGTAATCGCTGCTTGCAGCTATATTTTATATATTTATTTATTTTTGAAGTGCATGCTAGCATTGCACAACCATTTTTATTAAGGAAGGAGAAATTTCTCAATACACTTTTTCAGATGTAGAAAAATGGCAAGGGTGCCGAGAGTTCAAAGAATATCACAGCAATTTATAAATGTAACATAAACCTGAAAATGAATTAATCTTATAAAACAGACAGTTCTATCTCCAATTAAATCCCACTGAAAAAAGGATATTAATGCACATTTATATTAAAGCATTGAATCATAAGCAATATACTTTTTCATAAAACAAAATAAATCAAATACATGCATCCATTCTCTTAACCGCTTATCATCTTTATGGTCACAGAGAAATTAATACAACAAATTTAATAAATGAAAATAAAAATGTTACATTTTATTTAAATTTCCTTTTAAATGGAGATTTACAGTAAAAACAAAACAGCTAACCTCAACTTGTGTATACTACAAAAAGACATAGATAGGCTTGTTCAGTGTCATTAAGTCTTTCTCCAACTTAGCCAGTTAGTTCAAGTAGCAGCAAATCAACTTACAGAGGCAAAGTACCAGCTTTTCCTTATTGAGAAGCACAAATCATACCAGAAAGACAGCCAAACAGCGGTTTGCATTTTCAGTGAAGAGTTGGGACACCAAAAACGGCATATCTGGCACCTTAGTGATATGGGACGCAGCCAATGGCACAGTTGATGCTCTCAGCGTGACAGAAGCTCCAGCTCGCAGTCATAATTCTCCTCTTAATATGATAATAAATACACTATATCATACACCTAGATCTTATTGTCTAGGATTGCTTATCTCTGGATTACATTCAAATATGAACATATGAAAATCTTACACCTTTGAGCCTCGCATAATTTCATTTTCACCTTCATTCACTTCTTATGCAAACAGCAACAATCCCAAGGCAAACTTCATATCCTCTGAGGACTGAAAGATGGATCTAAATTTATCTCTATTCATGACACTAACTTTAACTTGGACAATGAAGCACCAGTCAAAAAGATCTTTAGACTATGACATAGTGATTTATTTAATGCTTTTTAGAGGAATATGCTCATTTCTTTCCACCAAACGTTGTCTAAAGAGCTGCTTCAATGTCTCAATAATTCTCCCAGCATGCCTCCACCACCCAAAACCAAGAGTGTGGGAATGATTTGACAAGTGTGGGGACACATTCAAGACATGGGTTTTGATTATCTGCACAGAAATGAGGGTGGCACAATGGTCTAGTTATAATAGCTACGCCTCCATCTGAACTTGTGTACAAGCCTCTGCATCCAGAACAGCAAGTCAAACCGGTTTACTTTCATCACTTTTATGGTCTGTGTAAAATCTTCTAAAATGGTTTTAATTGTCATTCGGTGGCCTTATACAATATCATTTAAAAGTTTGGGGTTGGCTAGATTTTTGAAAGAAGTCTCTTATGCTCGTCAAGGCTCCATTTATTTGATCAAAAAAGTAAAGTTAGTAAAATATTATTTTTAATATCATTACTCAGTCGTGATCCTTCAGAAATCGTTCTAATATGCTGGTTTTCTGCTCAAGAAATTGAAATTTGAATTATTAATACAGTTGTGCTGCTTCAGATTTTTGTGTAAATGGTAATAATTTGTTTTGAAGATTCTTTTAAGAATATAAAGTTTAAAAATAGAAATTAAATGTTCTGTAGCATTTTGAACGTCTTTACTGTCACTTTTGATTATTGCATCCTTGCTGAATAAAAGTGTTAATTTCTTAAAATTGAATTATGTTACAAAAAAGTCTCCACATGACATGAAATAAAAATGGTCTATCTCTGAATTATTATTTGGTGCACATTAAAGGCAGGGTAGGTGATCATAGTAAAAAAAAAAAATGTTTATGATGCAGATCCCGATAGCAATCACTAAATCAAGTGGTCTACATATATTGATATGTATTTAAATCATATGTGGAAGGTGTATGACCATGAAATGTTCGTCCAATCAAAAGGTTCAGTCCGAACATTACAATAAGCTGCCCTGCTGCCTGTCAAATATGTTTTTGCATACCTCTGTTTGCACAGACATGATACGTCATCAGCGCGTTCCAGAGTGGATGAAAGGCGCTATCATTGTAATAATATGCACCGTGCACTGTAATGTTTTCTCAGAGTCCTCCACAAACGCCGTCTCTCATCGTGTCACAGGTTAGTCTCTGCTCTGACGGAGTGCGTTCGTGTGTTTCGGGGAGGTGTAGTTATGCAGAATGATTATGGATGGAGGGTAGGGATCTTGCTTTCAAAGCTAACTTCTT